>LR738711.1:69734399-69764237 GCA_902687465.1 Secale cereale
GAGGAGGAGGAGGAGGAGGAGGCCGAAGGCTCCGGCGGATCGACAGAGTTGTACGCCGACGACCTCTCCTCGTCGGAAAGCTCCCCGCCCCCGGCAAGCCCGAAGCAGTCCCCGTTGAAGCGTCTCCGCAAGGCGGCGACGGGAGAGCAGACGCGA
Source organism: Secale cereale (assembly GCA_902687465.1). Taxonomy (NCBI): domain Eukaryota; kingdom Viridiplantae; phylum Streptophyta; class Magnoliopsida; order Poales; family Poaceae; genus Secale; species Secale cereale. The sequence goes on from LR738711.1 coordinate 69,734,556, forward strand.
GCGCCCCGGCAACAGCCAGCTCGCCGGGCAGCTCCCCGGCCGAGCCAAGCCGCGCCAAGGGCGGCCGGCGTGCCGGCCACGGCAGAGGCGTCCCGCAGGCCGGCACCGAGCCGGCAAGGATCTTCTCGGAGCGGAGCAGCTGCTCCACCCCCTTCTCGGGCGCCGGCCACCACAGGGGCTGGGCCTACGCAGCCCCCAGCCCCGGTGGCTCCGAAACGCGCGAGGGAACCTTCATCCTCCGCTCCTCGCGCCGACGCGCCCACCGTGGAGTTCGACTTCTCCGCGCTGAGCGAGGACGACGAGGAGGACCAAGAGTAAGGACCCGAGACCTTACTCCTTCTTGATTTTTATATCTCGATTGTTGCTGACGCTTGACTTTGCTTGTTGCTTGTGATTGCAGGACCTTGGAGCAGCGCGCGAAGAGGGTCAAGGTGCCCACAGTTGAGGTCGGGGAAGACCCATCTGTCGCGGAAGCAGAGATCGCGCCGGAGCCGAGCTTGCTGGATCCGAGCGCCGCTCCGGGGAGCAGCCCCCAGCGCAGCCCCCAGCGTAAGTTAGAGTTTTACTGTTTTTGCTCGTCGGGGCGCGCTTAGGGCTTTGATCTCTGAATGTCTTGGTTCTTCTATCTTCTCTTGTGCAGAGGTGGAGCCGCAGCGGGAAGAGCGCCCGGAGGCCACCACCGAGGAGCCGCAGGCCCCGCCGTCCCCGGCAAGGCAAAACTCTCCGGCGAGGGAGAGCGCTCCGCCAAGGGCGGGTACTCCGCCAAGGCAGAGTACCCCGCCAAGGGCGAGCAGCCCGGCGAGGACGGCCACTCCGCCAGGGCCGAGCTCCCCGGCAAGGGAGCCCGCCGCAGAGGACGTCCGCCAAGGTACGTTCTGTACTTGGTTTTCTTGACTTTGCTTCTTTTTGGATCTTTGCTTGATTTTGAACTTCTTTTTCTTCTAGATCTTCCTCCTCCTCCTCCCGCGCCAATGGAGACCGAGGTCATCAATATCGAGGATGAGGAGGGCGCACAGGGCGGCGGCGATGACGCTCCCGTCGTCGTGGAGATGGCCGAGGCCACCGCGGAGACGGCCGAAACCACCGAGCCGGCCGTGCAGGAGACCGCTCCGGCTGCCGACGCAGCGGCCGGGGAGGGGGACGGCGACCGCACCGCCAACCCGGAGGTGGCGGGAGCATCGGATGCTGCACCGGCCGCCGGTCCCTCCGCCGGCGAGGAGCCAGCCGGTTACTATCTTCGTGCCCCCAATGGCATCTTTATCCAAGTGCCCTGGGGGTCTTCATCAAGAGCTCCCGCGGAGGGCGAGGCGTTTGACGGGGAAGTCCTCGCCTCCGCGGGTCTGACAGTCGTCGAAGCGCCCGGCGAAGGAGATGGGCCCGAGGAGGAGAAGCTTCTCCACCAGCTCCTGGCCCTTTACCGGGCCAGGCAGGCGAAGCTCGCCTCCCGGGAAGCGCTTGCCGCCAAGGCCGCCGCCGAAATGGAGAAGCGTGCGGCGGAGCTCAGCGCTGCCCACAAGGCGGGCCTCCGCGAGGTGGCGGAGGCGCGCGAGCGCCTTGCCGGCGAATATGAAGAATGGGTGCTGGAGAAGGCCGAGGCTGAGGAACAGCAACGGCTCGCCGGGGTGGAGATGTCCCGGCGAGAGGGAGAGCTCGCGCAGCGGAAGGTGAATTCCATTGCGACAAGTTATCTTTGTAAGATATTTGCTTTACTTTAATCAATCAGTGCAATGTTATCTTCCTTGTTCCAATCTTTGACTTTGTATGTTTTTCACCCTACGCTCCCGGGGAGCTTGCCGGCAAGGGGCCCTTGCCGCGAGCGCTGAGTGCTGGACTCTGAGCAGCCTGCTGGCCAAGGTCCTCGCCGGCAAGCAACCTTGCCGCAGCAGGTCGCAACGCACTTAGCTTGCTGAGTGTACTCGGAAACGAGGCAAGGGCGCGACACTTGTCGCAGCTCACTTAAATCGTTGAGTGAACTCGAAAACAAGATAAGGGTGCGGCAAGCCACGGGTAGGTTCCTCCGCGCACAGGTTTTCCATACAAAGTGTGATCGTTCAAGGAAGACAACCAAAATTTAAAATTTGAACTGGTCAAATTCTAACAACTTATCTTTCATAAGCTGCTTGCTCATGTTGTTTGCTTCCTGGTAAGGCTCTTCTCACTTGAACGGCACTTAGTTCCTCCTCCATCTCCTCCCCCCCCGGCAAACTTGTGCGCGAGGAGCGTCCCTTCTGCTTGAGAGAAAAAGGAAAAGGAGAGGAAAACAAGCATGTCGCCTTTCGGCGTAATAGTGCTTACCGAGTATCTAAGTGTTGCATCAAATGCCAAATAAAACATGCAAATAGCAAAGAGAAGCATGCGAAAGGCAATCGATGCGAAAACACGAAATCTTTACTGATGCACGGGGTCTGCGCCCGGCTTTGTACAAAGGGTTACATGCAACAGCGGCAAGGCTTGTACAAAAGGTGGTTGCCGGAGCGGATCACGGCAACCGCGCCTTAGGGGTGAAACTTGCGAAGATGCTCTATGTTCCAGGAGTTGCTCACCGGTAAGCCTTCTTCGGTCTCGAGGCGGACAGCGCCGGGCCTCGTAACTTGTCTCACCCGATAAGGGCCTTCCCACTTCGGCGTCAACTTGTTGGAATTCTTGGCGGATTGAACACGCCGAAGAACAAGGTCGCCTTCCTCGAGACTCCTGGCCTTGACTTTGCGGCTATGGTAGCGGCGCAAAGCTTGCTGGTATCGAGCAGCTCGTACAGCAGCCTGGAGACGTCCCTCCTCAAGGAGCAATGCGTCATCTTGCCGCAGTTGCTCTTGCTCGAGCTCATCATAAGCGAGTACTCGAGGAGATCCGTATACGAGTTCCGTGGGGAGAACTGCCTCTGCTCCATAGACTAGAGCAAAAGGTGTCTGTCCGGTGGCTCGACTTGGTGTCGTTCTGATTGACCAAAGAGCCGCCGGGAGCTCCTCTATCCAATTCCTTCCGCACTTGCGCAGCCTGTCAAAGGTCCTTGTCTTGAGTCCGCGCAGCACTTCAGCATTTGCCCTCTCCGCTTGACCGTTGCTCCTCGGGTGAGCAACAGAAGCGAAACAGACCTTGGCTCCAAGGTCTTGGACGTACTGCATGAAGGTGCGACTAGTGAATTGCGTACCATTGTCGGTGATGATCCTGTTAGGGATCCCGAAACGGCAAACAATCGACCTGAAGAACCTGACTGCTGACTGTGCTGTCACCTTTCTCACTGGCTCCACTTCTGGCCACTTTGTGAACTTGTCGATTGCAACGTACAAGTACTCAAAGCCCCCGACAGCGCGAGGGAAAGGGCCGAGGATATCGAGCCCCCAGACCGAGAAGGGCCAGGACAAAGGGATTGTTTGGAGAGCTTGAGCTGGCTGATGAATTTGCTTTGCATGGAACTGGCACGCTTCACACTTGGTTACTAGTGCAGTTGCATCTTGGAGGGCTTCTTGCCAAAAGAACCCTTGCCGGAAAGCTTTCCCGGCAAGCGCCCTTGCGCCAATGTGGTGGCCGCATATGCCTCCGTGTATTTCCGCCAACAGCTTCTGTCCGTCTTCCCTGGAGATGCACTTCAACCTGACACCATTGAGTCTTCTTCTGTACAGCTCGTTATCCACAAACTGATACATACTTGACTGCCTGGTTATCTTCTCTATCTCTTGAGGGTCGTCGGGAAGTTCTCCAGTTTGTAGAAAACGGACGATCTGCTGTGCCCATGCCGGAGCCCGGGGCTCGACGGCAAGGACTAAAGGCTCGAGGGCCGCTGCGGGAACCTCAGCTTCTACGGCGAAGACCTCTGGTTCTGCCGGAGCTGACGGTCCCCCGGCAAGCTCGCCGGGGCGAGGCTTGTCGGGAACACTTGCTTCAACTGCACAAGCCCGAGGGCTTGCAGGAGCAAACTGTTCCTCAGCGTTGTCGTTGATCTTGGGGACCTTGGCGGCGGTTTCTGGAAGATCCGCCGGCAAGTAGTCGCCGGAGACCAACTTTCTCTTCTTAGACTGCCCAATTGATGGTGTAACTGATGGCTGAGTTAGCTTGAGCAGGAAGGTCCCTGGTTCCACAGGTAACTTCATCGCAGCACACTTTGAAAGGCCATCTGCAATTTCATTCTGAGCTCTCGGGACATGCTCCATCTGCAGACCTTCAAAGTGCTCTTCAAGCTTCCTCACTTCATCTACATAAGCTTCCATCAAAGGGCTCTGGTAGCTCTTGTTGACTTGCCGGACCACCAACTGAGAATCTCCACGTACAATCAGCTTTCTGATCCCAAGTTCAGCCGCAATTCTGAGGCCGGCGAGCAAGCCTTCATACTCTGCAGTATTGTTTGTCGCTTGCTCTCTTGGGAAGTGCATCTGGATAACATATTTGAGGTGTTCTCCGGTGGGCGCGATGAGCACCACGCCGGCACCGGCGCCTTGCAGCGAGAAGGCACCGTCGAAATACATTACCCATTCACTTGTCGCTTCTTGTACGGGTACACTTGTTTCTGGAACTTCCTCGTCGGGCGTTGGGGTCCATTCAGCAATGAATTCTGCCAAAGCTCGGCTCTGTATGGTTGAAGTACTTTCAAACTTGAGTCCGAAGCTTGACAGTTCCAGTGCCCACTCGACAATCCTGCCTGTTGCCTCTGGATTGTGCAATATCCTCTTCAATGGAAAGCGAGTGACCACTGTTATCTCATGGGCTTGGAAGTAGTGGCGCAGCTTTCTCGAGGCCATGAGAAGGCCGAAAAGCAACTTTTGCACACCAGAGTACCTTGATCTAGCCCCCTGGAGAAGGGAACTTACAAAATACACTGGGCGCTGCACCATCTTCTTCCGCACCTCTCCTTGTTCCTGCGCAGAGTCTTCCTTGTCGGGGCCAGAGCTTGTCGGGACAGCTCCCTGCTTGTCGCTAGATTCGCTTGCCGGTGATGCTGACTCCTCGTCGGACTCCCTCTCTGCTACCAACGCAGCACTAACCACCTGGTTGGTTGCCGCTAAGTATAGCAACAACTTTTCCTGTGGTTTAGGTGCGACAAGTATAGGAGTGGAGGACAGGTACCGTTTCAAATCCTGCAACGCCGCCTCCGCTTCCGGAGTCCACTTCATGGGACCTGCCTTCTTCAAGATTTTGAAGAAAGGTAGGGCGCGTTCCGCGGATTTTGAAATGAACCTACTGAGAGCAGCAACGCAACCTGCAAGTCTTCTGACATCCTTGACGCGCTTCGGGGCTTCTATCTGCTCGATGGCTTTGATCTTGTCGGGGTTGGCTTCAATCCCTCTCTGCGAAACAAAGAACCCGAGAAGCTTGCCGGAGGGGACTCCAAAGACGCACTTCTCGGGGTTCAGCTTGAGTTGTATCCTGCGCAGGTTCTGAAATGTCTCTTCTAGATCTTGAATCAGGGTTTCTTTGCTCTTGCTCTTCACCACGATGTCATCCATGTAGGCTTCTACATTCTTGTGGATCTGTGGCTCAAAAGCAGTGTACACTACCCTTGCAAAAGTTGAGCCTGCATTCTTCAGTCCAAATGGCATGCGGATAAAGCAGTAAGTGCCACATGGAGTGATAAATGCAGTCTTCTCCTCATCTTCCTTGGCCATGAAAATCTGGTGATAGCCTGAGTATGCATCAAGAAAACAGAGTAGCTCGCATCCGGCAGTGGAGTCAACGATCTGGTCAATGCGCGGCAAAGGGAAGGGATCCTTGGGACATGCTTTATTGACATCAGTGAAGTCTATACACAGTCTCCACTTCCCGTTGGCTTTGCGCACGACGACTGGGTTTGCCAACCACGTCGGATGGATCACACCTCTAACTAGGCCTGCTGCCTCTAGTTTCTTGATCTCCTCGTTGATGAACTCTTGGCGCTCCACGGCTTGCTTCCTTACTTTTTGCTTGATGGGCCGCGCATGAGGACAGACAGCAAGCTTGTGCTCAATCACCTTCCTGGGAACACCGGGGATGTCAGATGGTTGCCAAGCAAACACATCGACATTCGCCCGCAGGAAGGCGACGAGCGCGCTTTCCTATTTGCTGTCAAGGGTGGCGCTGATGGTGAAGGTACCACCAGTGCCATCCTCCTTTGCGGACACTTTCTTGGTTGCCGGAGGAGCAGCCATTCCTTTCTTGCTCTTGCCGGTGGAGCTCGATGGAACGTCCTCGACGGCGGCGCAGCACTCCGAAGAGGTGCGGTTGCCGGAGTGGGTCCCAGAGCACTTGCCGGACTTGGTCTTCGTCTTCTTCCCCCCGGGAGCTTCAGCGGCAAGAGTATCCTTCTCGGCCGCAGCTGCCGCATCCCGGTAAATCTTGTCGGCGCAAATAAGCGCATCTTTCTTGTCGCTGTGGACAGTGATGACGCTTATCGGCCCCGGCATCTTCAGCACGTTGTAGGCATAGTGGGAAGCTGCCATGAACTTGGCGAGGGCGGGACGGCCTAGTATCCCATTGTAGGGCAATGGAATATCAGCAACGTCAAAGGTGATGCGCTCAGTCCTGAAGTTGAGCTCCCCGCCAAAGGTCACCGGCAGAGTAATCTTTCCCTTGGGCTTGCTGACAAGATTTGCAGGTTTACGCCGTGGTGCGGTCAGGGTGATCCTCAAGGTCAAAAATGATGGGCGTGCTGGACCATTTGAGGAGCCTGCGCGACTCCACGGGCGGCTCCGCTGCATTCACCTCACGCACCCACTGTTTCAGCTGGCGGTGGGAGGTGTGCAGGGAGGCGCCACCGTCGACGCACAGGACCTCCGTGGCCTTCTGGAACTCCTGCTCGCTGTTCTCGTCGTCCTCCATGTCTTCATCGTCGTCTTCGTCGTTGTCGCGGCCCCGGGGAGGTCGATCTCCTTGCCGCTGCTTGGCCTTGCCGCGGCGTCCTCCCCGGCCGTTGAACGGCCGCTTCTTGCTGGGCTCTTCCCCGCCACCTTGGGCCTTCTCCTTGTCGCGCCTCTCGTACTCAGCTTTTTGCTGCTCGACGAGGTACTCGACGCGCTTGCAATTGGAGAGATCGTGACCCTTGGTGCGGTGAATCTTACAGTATTGCTTGTCGGAGCTACCCGGCTTGTCGGCCGCCGCCGCAGGGGCAGGCTCCTTGCCGGAGCCGCCAGCCTGCGCTTGCTTGGCGGGGGCCTCTTTGCCGGACTTCTCGACGGCAAGCACTTCCTTCTTGCCCTTCCTTCTGTTGTTCCGCCGCCGGCTCTTCTTTGCCGGGGCGGCGTCGTCGCTGTCGCTTCCCCCTGCGCCAGCATCCTCCCCGGGGAGCTTCCTCCCCTCTTCCGCGCGGGCGCACTTGTCAGCAAGAGCGTAGAGCTCGCTGACGTCCCTGATCTTGGTCATTGCCATCTCCTCACGCATGCGGCGGTTACGCACGTTCTGATGGAACGCGCTGATAACCGCGGCAGGGTGAACGTCGGGGATGTTGTGCTGCACCCGGCTGAAGCGTTGGATATACTTGCGCAGGGGTTCGCCTTCCTTCTGGGCCAAGATGTGGAGATCGCTCTCCTGGCCATGGGGTTTGTGGCCGCCGGTGAAGGCGCCAACAAACTGATGGCAGAGGTCGGCCCAAGAAGAGATAGAGCCTTCCGGCAAGTGCATGAGCCACGAACGGACGTTCGGCTTTAGCACGAGCGGGAAGTAGTTGGCTAGGATCTTCTCGTCGCGCCCCCCGGCAGCTTGCACTGCGATAGTGTAGACGCTGAGAAACTCCGAGGGGTGCGTCTTGCCGTCGTACTTCTCCGGTACGTCGGGCTTAAAGTTCTTCATACTGGGCCACTGGACGCGCCGCAGCTCGCGGGTGAACGCAGGGCAGCCTGCCGCGTACGGCAAGTCGCCTGGTTCACCGGGCGCGGGTGCGTCGACAGTGTTCCCAGCTCTCTTGTCGGATTGTCGCCGAGCTTCTCGGCGGCGCTCGATCGTGGTTCGAGCGTCTTCATCTCGCCGGTCGTCGAGGACCTGGCGCTGGTCCCGGCGGGCCCGCGGGTCCGACGAGGCTGTGGAGCCGTCGTCGGGGTTGTTCCGGCGGGGCGGCGTCTTCTGCTTCTGCGGCGGGGAGTGCACGCTTGTCGCACCCCCGGCAGTCTTGTCGCCGATAGCCTTCGTCTTCTCAGCCTGCCGCGGCCGTGAGGCCGACGGCTGCTGCGGAGAGTCGTTGTTGGCGAAGTCTATCAGGCTCCGGATGGTGGCCCTCCATTCTTCGGCCTTGTCAGCCGCCGGAGGAAAATCAAGAAGCAGCTGCGCCCTTGCGAGCGCTTCTGCCGGAGTAGTGGGGAACGCGGGCGAGCGGTGCGAGGAGCGGGATACGCTCGGACTTCTAACGACGTTAGAAGGAGCGGGGTCCCGTGCCGGCGCCTTCGCTTTGCTTGTGCCCGGACGGGGGTCCGGGGCGTCCCGCGAACCTCCAGTATGGCCTTGTCCCAGCAAGCGGATACCACCTCCCGTGGTATGGCGCTGCGGGGTCGTCGTATGTTGCGATGGACGTGGCGCGTCCACGGAGACCGAGGTCCGGTCGTCCGTCCTGTTCTTGGATCTGGTGGCACCGTGAGTGTCCTCGCCGGCAACCACCCTTCCGACGGCGTCTCCCCCGCCCACCGTTGGCTCTGGTGGCGGCGGGTGAGACGCGGACGGGCCTCCGACCTCCGAAGGCTTCTTCTTCGGGGCCATGGAGTTGTTGCTGATGAAGTTGTTGATGAAGCTGGAGAGGTTGATGAAGATTGCGCCCGCGCGAACGCCGGATCAGGTTCGCACAACCTCGACGCCCCCTACCTGGCGCGCCAAAGATGTCGGGGGAAACTGTCCACCACGAACACCTATGGGACCGGAGTCCCTTGTCTGTGCGGTACGAGGGCGGAGGGAGCACGAAGAGCAGATCGAGGCAGACGCACGGGCAGTTTTACCCAGGTTCGGGCCGCACGGATGCGTAAAACCCTACTCCTGCTTGGTTGTGTATTGAGTTTGGGCGCTCGGAGCTTGAAGAAGCAGTTACACGAGCGTGAGAATGATCTAGGTTTCGAACCCCCTCCACGTTGTGCATGGGCCTCCTTTTATAGTGCAAGGGGTCACCGACAGGTGCCAACGTAGGAGAAAGGGGTAAAAATGTAAAAGATGTGGTAGTTGGAACAGTGCGGGAACAGTGGAGCTACAGTACAGAACAGTGGCCTATACCTACTCTAACAGTGGGGGACAAGGGCATTTAATACCCGTCGCCGTCGACCCCAAAAGCTCCCGCCGTTACGTCTCCGTCTGCCACGGCGATGGATCCACTGCCGTGGAGTGCCACCGTGTCCCCCAGGCTGCACAGCCATCCGCCACGCGTCCCTGGAGTGGCCCCAGGGCGACGCGTGGGCTGATGAGCTGGAGCGCGGGCACACAGCGCACCTCCCCCGGCAAGCACCTTGCCGGGCACCTCCCCCGGCAAGCACCTTGCCGGGGATCTCGATCTTGCCGGGCCCGGAAGCTTGCCGCTCCCCGAGCCCTCGCTGGGTCTTCTAAGATAAAATCTTCTGTTCGTCCTGACAAGCTCCTCTTGCCAGGGCCTCGTGCTAGTTAAGCAATCTTGAGCCTGGGACGGCCTTCCCGGCAAGCTCCTCTTGCCGGGGTCTTGGTCTTCTGTCTTGTATACTTTGTTTTTGAATGGTTAGATAAGGAGCAGGAAGGTCTCCGGCGAGCCAGCAGTAAACCTTGCCGCGGGAGGCCGCAACTGCCCGTGCACAAGTTGGGGTACTGAGGCACCCCTACCTTAGTACACCGACAGTTATGTTTCCTAGCCATAGACATGAGTTGTCATTTGATCAATGGGGTCACATCATTAGGAGAATTATGTGATGGACAAGACCCATCGTTTAGCTTAGCACTATGATCGTTTAGTTTTACTGCTATTGCTTTCTTCATGACTTATACATGTTCCTATGACTATGAGATTATGCAACTCCCGAATACCGGAGGAACACCTTGTGTGCTATCAAACGTCACAACGTAACTGGGTGATTATAAAGATGCTCTACAGGTGTCTCCGAAGGTGTTCGTGGTGTTGGCATAGATCAAGAATAGGATTTGTCACTCCGAGTGTCGGAGAGGTATCTATGGGCCCTCTCGGTAATAAACATCATAATAAGCCTTGCAAGCAAATGAATAATGAGTTAGTCACGAGATGATGTATTACGGAACGAGTAAAGAGACTTGCCGGTAACGAGATTAACTTGGTATGGTGATACCGACGATCGAATCTCGGGCATGTAACATACCGATGACAAAGGGAACAACGTATGTTGTTATGCGGTTTGACCGATAAAGATCTTCGTAGAATATGTAGGAGCCTATATGAGCATCCAGGTTCCGCTATTGGTTATTGACCAGAGATGAGTCTCGGTCATGTCTACATAGTTCTCGAACCCGTAGGGTCTGCACGCTTAACGTTTGATGACGATCGGTATTATGAGTTTATGTGTTTTGATGTACCGAAGGTAGTTTGGAGTCCTGAATGAGATCGGGGACATCACGAGGAGTCTCGAAATGGTCGAGACGTAAAGATCGATATATTGGACGACTATATTCGGACATCGGGAAGGTTCCGAATGATCGGGTATTTTTCGGAGTACCGGAGAGTTACGGGAATTCGTCGGGGAGTATATGGGCCTTATTGGGCTTTAGGGCAAAGAGAGAGATGAGGCTGCGCCCCCCTCCCCCAAGGCTTAGTCCGAATTGGACTAGGGGAGGGGCTACGGCACCTCCTTTCTTCTCTTCTCTTTTCCCTTTCCTTCTCTTCTACTCCTACTACTTGGAAGGGCTCCTAGTTCTACTAGGAAAGGGGGGATCCTACTTCCGGTGGGAGTAGGACTCCCCTAGGGCGCGCCATAGAGAGGGTCGGCTCTCCCCCTCCTCCACTCCTTTATATACGGGGGTAGAGGCACCCCATAGACACACAAGTTGATCAAGTTGATCAGTTGATCTCTCCCAACCGTGTGCGGTGCCCCGCTCCACAGAATCACACATCGGTCATACCGTTGCAGTGCTTAGGCGAAGCCCTTCGCCGGTGATACGTCTCAAACGTATCTACTTTTCCAAACACTTTTGCTATTGTTTTGACCTCATTCTTGCATGATTTGAACTAAACTAACCCAGACTGACGCTGTTTTCAGCAGAGCTGCCTGTATGGTTTTATTGTGTGCAGGAAAACGGATTTTTAGGTGTCTCAGAAAATTTCAAGAAAAATCACAGAAAATCCACGCACCCGAAGGGCCATTGTGCCAGAAGTGGGGCCAGAGGGCAGCCAGGGGGGCCCCAGGCGCCTTGCTGGCGCGGCCCCACCCCTGGCCGCGCCGGGAGGCCGCCTGGGAGGGTCTTCCCCCCTCTGGTGCCCTACTTTGACTCGTATTTATTCTCGTGACGAGAAAACCCCAGAACAGAAGTCGTTTTCCCAGTTTCCGTCGCGGAGCCGCCGCCACCCTCTGCTCTTCTTCGGGAGGGCTAATCTGGAGGCTGATTTGGCCTCCGGAGAGGGGAGATCGTCGCCATCGTCATCATCATCACCACTCCATCCTCCCTCCATGACTTCTCCTTCCATGTGTGAGTAATTCCCTGCTGTAGGCAAAGGGGATGGTAGGGATTGGATGAGTTAGATCATGTAATAGTTTATCAGATTGTTGGGGGCATGTTGCCTATCATCTACTTTGGTGTTTATCATCTTTGCTTCAACTTGTTGCTCTTAATGCTTGTCACTTAGGGCCCGAGTGCCATGATTTCATATCTGAACCCTATGTGTTTGCATGAATATATTTGTGTTCTTGATCCTATCTATGAGTTGTTTGCACCTATTATGGTCCGGAACCGGCGATCCCAAAGGTGACAGCTTGGGACACCAAATGGGATGGTCCATAATTTGAGGATTCCATGTATCCATTGAGTTTATTGCTTTGTTCCGGTGCTCTTTGACAGGAGCACCTTAATCTCCATAAGTTCCTTTTGGCCCCGTTCGTAGCGGGATGGTAGGACAAAAGATGTTGTGCAAGTTCTTATTGCAAGCACGTACAACTACCTGTGGGATACATGCCTAATGTTTGATATTTGCCTAGATGATCATTACTTTTCTGTGTGCCTTGCCCCAAGTTAGATTCATGATGTATCTCATCCATGCAGCGCCCAACCATCCATCTCCCTAGCCTACAGTGTTTCAATCCTACTGGTTATTAGTTGTTACTTTTGCTGTTTACTTTTGCTGTCACCACCATCACTATCATATCACCGTTACCACTTATCTTTTGTTGCAAGTAAGTATATTTCAGGTGCGGTTGAATTGACAACTCAATTGTCAAAGCTTATAAATACTCTTTGGCTCCCCGTGTGTCGAATCTATAAATTGGGTTATTCTTACCCGCGAAGACTATCTCGATCCCTTACGGTTGAGGGTTATCAAGTACCGTTTTCTGGCGCCGTTGCCGGGGAGCATAGCAATATTTACAAGTCTACTTGAAGTATCCTACCTGCTGCACTTCATTCGCTATGGGTAAGAAAGGAGACCCCAAGGTTCCGATCTTACTATCCACTACAAGAAGAGGTACTGTTCTGAACACTAGTGCTACACTTGATTCACCTTCTGTTATGAGTAAGTTTGCCTCACCGCCACCACATGATGCTTCTACTGAATCTGTTACTATGTCCGATACATTTGATAATGCTTCTACTACTCTTGATGATATTGGTTCACTTGGTTATGCTCTTGGAAAACAGATCGCTGCTGCTGCAAAAAAATCTGGAATTGAAATTCCTGTTACTCGCTACCCTATTGGTGGAACTTATGATTATCCTGATTTGAGTAAACTCAAGGAGAGACTCCTTGATGATGATTACATTATGCTTGATGATGATTTATGCAGGGAACTGACAGAGTTTGCCGACTCTGACCCTGAAGCTATTAAGAAGCTGCTTGAAAAACACTCCTTGAAGAACAAGACTGTTCCTGATCCTGAATTTGCTACATATCCTATATGCATCAATGATCCTGATTATGATTTCTCTATTGATCTTTCACTTATATCTATGGTTGAAGCTGACCCCTTTTATGGCAGAGAAAATGATGATGCTATTGCACACCTGACCAAACTCACTGAGTTGGGTGGCTTGTTTACCACGAATGAAAAGATACAAAACTTTTATGTGACTAAGCTTCTTCCTTTCTCTTTGAAGGAAGGTGCTAAAACATGGTATGATGCACTACCATGTGGTTCCATTAAGAGTCCTCAAGACTTAGCTCACTCTTTTGTTGATAAGTACTTTCCTGCTCATATGCAACATGCTGCTTTACAGAGAATTTATAACTTTAAACAGTTGCAGGATGAGCACCTCCCTAAAGCTTGGGGGAGGTACTGTAGTCTGATCCAGGCTAGACCAGGACATGGAGTCCCTAAGAATGAATTAATCGATATATTTTATGCTGGTCTAACTGATGAATCCAGGTCCTATTTGGATAGTTGTGCTGGTTGTGTTTTCAGGAAAAGAACACCGGACGATGCAGAAGAATTGATGGACAGGATTGCCAAAAACCATGAAGATTGGTCCGTCCCTGAACCACCTCCACCACCAAAGAAGAGGGGCATGCTTGTTCTAAGCCCCGAAATTATGCAAGAAGCAAAGAAGTCTATTAAAGAGAAGGGCATTAAAACTGAAGACGTGAAGAATCTACCCCCTATTGAGAAGTTGTGTGAGCCTACCACTCACCCTCCTATGGTAGAGGTACACTCTCTTTTAGATTTCAACGCAAGAGACATCCCTCATGGTAAGCCTCCTGATCAATGTTTAGATGAGCTTGATAATTTTATTATGAAGCAAAGTCATTTTAATGAGAGGATACAAAGTCAATTGCATGATAATTCCCTTGCTATCAAAAGTTTGCTTGATGTTCTAGGTAGAACAGTTAATGATGTTAAATGTCTTGTGAAGCATTTTCATATGGTTCAAACTCAGCTTGAACAAATTTCTAATGTGCAAAAAGATTTGCTTGCTAACAATACCAAACAAGATGATTTACAGGCCTTCGGGATTAAGACCCGAGGAGGAACTAGCACTCAAGATCCTCTCTATCCAGAGGGGCATCCGAGGAGAATCGAGCAAGATTCTCAAATGCAGGAAGAAGAAATTGTTGGCTCTCCAAAGAAGAAGAAGAAACACAAGGAGGCTGACAATTCCAATGATCCTATTACAAGTGAAGAGCCAGCTGTTGATCCCAACAGTATATCTACCTCCGATGCTGAGACTGAAGACGGTGCCGAACCTGAAGATAAGGATAAGGAGAAGGATGATCCGCCTGAGGTTCGAGAAGAAGAAGCACCTGACAAACGCAAGAAGTACACTAGAGAAGACTTCGTCGCAAGAAGACATGGGAAGGAAAGAGAACCATGGATACAGAAACCCATGCCCTTTCCAGGTAAGTCTCTCAAATCTAAAGAAGAAGAGCATTACAATAAGTTTTGTGAGTGGATGAAACCTCTTTTTCTTCAAATCCCTTTGACTGATGCTATTAAGTTACCTCCCTATTCAAAATATATGAAAGATATTGTTACTAATAGAAGAAAAGTTCCCAATGAAGCAATATCTACTATGCTTGCTAACTACTCTTTCAGTGGCAAGATTCCTGAGAAGCTTGGTGATCCAGGTATACCCACCATTCCTTGCTCCATAAAGAATAATTATGTCAAAACTGCTTTATGTGATCTTGGAGCAGGAGTGAGTGTTATGCCTCTCTCTCTTTACAAGAGGCTTTGTTTAGAGAAGCTAACCCCTATAGATATCTCTCTTCAGATGGCTGACAAGTCAACCGCCGTCCCGATAGGTATTTGTGAGGATGTTCCCGTAGAAGTTGCTAATTGTTTGATCCTTACTGATTTTGTCGTGCTTGACATGCCCGAGGATGGGAGCATGTCCATTATTCTTGGTAGACCTTTTCTTAACACCGCATGTGCTATTATTGATTGCAATAAAGGAAAGGTTACCTTCAATGTGAATGATAAAGAACACACGGTGTATTTTCCAAAGAAGACCGACAAGAGGCATGGCCTCAACTCTGTAGAAAATATCGAGACCGTGAAGATTGGAGAATGGGACTGTCCACTACATGTGCACCACAAATACAAAACTATTATGGTGGGTACAATGTCCATTGAAAGTAAAAGTGCAATGATCACTTCGTAAGAGGTGGGACTTTCTGCTCTATATATCGCCGGTTTGTTGGTAAGACTTGATCAACCTTACTAGTGAGCATGTTTTATATAGGTAAAAAGTTGAGCTTGTTATGTTTTCATTTGTTTTAGCTTTTGTTCTCCTTGCTGTACCAAGTGTTTATGTTTTTGAAGCTTCACAATACTAATCACTGCTTTAAGTTTTCAGAAAGTTTTGCAGCTTTTTGAACTTCGAAAAAATTTCAACAGTGAAGTTTTCAGAAAAATTCCAGAAAAATAAAAATAAAAATTTCCATGCCGGGAGTGACCCAGAGGCACCTGGGGCTGACCAGGGGGGCCACCAGTGGCCCAGGCGGCCAGCTGGCGCGGCCTGCCCCCTGGCCGCGCCCATAGGGCGTCTGGGGCCCACAGGTCCCGCCTCCAGGTGAGTCTTCTTCCTCTCTCTCTCTTTCTCTCCGAAAACATGAGTTCTGCACCTGTTCTTGCGTTCTTGTTGTTCTTGGAGGCGATTTTCGATCTCTCTCTACAGCCTATCATTCGAGCTGAGATTTTGAACAAATACTCCCTGGTATGCAACTCCTCCACCCCTCCAATTAGATTTTTGGTTGGTGGCTTCATTTGTGAGTATTTAGTAGTTCTTGGTGCTGTGTAGATGAGCTTGCATGCATGTGTAGAAATTTATTTTCCAAGTTTTGATGCAAGTTTATGCCTTAGGTAAGTGAGTTGAGTAGTTTGCCTTAATCCACTTTGTTTAAATCCTTGTTTTTGTAATTTGTCAAAAATTTCAGAAATGAGTTTGTTAGGAAGGGCAAAGGGGTGGCTTGAGAAGAAGAAGCCCACGCGCCACGATCGAGTTACTAGAGCCGCAGCTTCACCCTCGACTGCTAGGGTGAGCTACAATGAAGATCATGTGCCCCTAGAGTTGTTGGAAGACACAAATCCAGCACGTGCGATGATGTTCCCATGTGATGAATTCCTTGAAGCTGCAGGAATTAAGGATGAGTTTTATAATCTTTGTGCTAATGCAGGTCTGACACGGCTCGTCACGTGCCGTGTTACTCAGTATCAAAAACTCACCTCCGGTTTCATTAACAGTTTTAGATATAACCTTGATACTGGTGCTATTGAGTTTAAAATTTACAATAATCTTTTGACCATGCCCTTGGAAAAGTTTTGTGAAATAATAGGTGTGCCAAACGTTGGGCGGACGGCGAAGATGACCTCTCAGCCCTCCGAGCTGAAAACCATCTTCAACTCTTTCTGCAGCATGGGTACGAGGGATATTCATCGGTCAAAAATCTCCAGCGTCTTATTCCCTCACCTCAGGTATTTTGCGTATTATGTTGCTAGAGGGGTATTAGCTCGTGACAACACGAGCAACATTTCTGCGTCGGATATTGCTATCCTGGCAACCGCCCTCTCAGGGAGGTATGATTATAATGTGGGTGCCTTAATTGCTCGACGCCTTGCTATGAACGGTAACAGGGGAGATTTATTTGGTGGCGTTTATGCCACACTTATCTTAGAGTATCTTAAAGGCACCCCACACCCTGATGATAAGCCTTTTACTTATTTAAGTTTTGATCTTGCTGCTATGAAAAGGCATAAGTTTGTTACCATGACTTCTGAGTTTGGTAACCTTGTTTATATCTTGCGTTTCGGAACTACCGCGGAACGCAAGATCCGTCTACCTGCACCTCTTTTGTTTGATTTTTCTCGCAGGAACGGATGGTCCTTTGATGTTATCCAGTTCGATGAGTTCATGGTCCAACATCAGTTTCATAACCCCATGGAGGGGGTTGTGCCCGACGAGGAGGAGCACGGTGAGTTACCACCTTTTCAGGGGGAGACCGTCACCCAATTTGGTGAAGGGTCTTCCTCTGCTTGGAGTGCGGACCCTTCTTCGTGGGAGGATTCGAGGACTTCGGTGTATGCGCCGGAATCCTCTTACGACCCTTGGACTCACCAGCACCCCCCCGGAGCAGGAGGCTCCTGGGGGCAGTAGCTACTACCAACTTAGGCCAAAAGCCTAAGCTTGGGGGTGTACGTGCCCTTCTCACTTTTCCATTGTATTATTCGTTTTATTTTTGTTCGCCTTGATCTTTTCGAAGTTTTTGCCCGTTCTTCTTTGTTCTTTCTTTGCAAAAACCCAAAAAGATTTCCTTTCTCTCTTTAGTTTGCTTTGTTTTCAGAGTTCAGCTCGAGTCCGTGATGGCATTTAATTATATTTCCTACGTTCGATCGTGCAAGTGACAAGGCAGTAATGACGAAGATCGACGGAAGGGAAGCAACAAGGAAAACCGGTATGAACTCTTCTTGTTTCTACTTTTGTACATATGCCTGTACTTATGATCTAGAGACCAGCTTGTAGCGACATAGTGCTATGTTTACAATGCTTTCCCAGTGGTTCATGCTTTCCTTGTGGCTAGTCTCAAATAGCTAGAGTATATATTGTGTTATTGAAATGATTTACATGCATTGCACTGTTCATAGTTTGGTATACTAAGGTGGTATTTCCTTTTGGAGAATTCTTGGATTGACTTGGCACATGTTTACACATGTTTAAGACTAAAAAGTCTGCTTTGCCTTGATGATCTTTGAGTTTCAGAATAGTTATATCACTTTCATGCCCAATTCAATGTTGCTTTGTCGCTCTGCATGATTATGACCGTTATTGCTCTCTAGTTGGTCGCTTCCCAGTCTCTTGCTAGCCTTCGCTCGCACTAAGTGGAATTCTGCTTGTGCATCCAAATCCTTTCAAACCAGTTATTCCATATGAGTCCACCATACCTTCCTATGTGGTATTTACCTGCCATCCTAACGAAGACTTTCTTGTACCATCTCGAAATTATTGAAATTTACTCCTATTTTGTGCCCTTGTTTTAGCTCATGAGGAAGTAGTAGTTAATTCATGATCTTTTTAAGTTGGACAAGTTTTATCCCGGGATTGCATGTCTAATCTGCAAACCCCTAATACGAGGAGGAACTGGCATGAGTGCGCCCGGCTCATAAAAGATAATACAAGAAACAAACCCTCCTTCACGCTTTGTTCATGAGAAATCAGAAAACTTTTGGCAGTGATAAACAAAGGAGATTAAGGGGATGTGATCGTCCCCGTGCGGGAGCCGTTCCTCGAAACTTGTCCAGTTCGGGAAGTGATTGGGTTGTCTACTAACATTCGTTGACGAAATATGCACCTCCCAAAATTATTTTTACCTCTGTTTTCAAAACCAAGAGCTCTGGTACATGTTTAGTCTTTGCTTCCAACCATGGGTTTTCAACCTCGCCATCAAATTCCACGGTTCGAGAGTCTCCACCTTCTTTCTTCAAAGCACCAACTAGGAGAGCATAATTGTCATTCTGAGTGTAATGTGCATTGTCCCAAAGTATTACATTGTCTTCTGCATGCTTGTGGTATTATTTATTCTGAAATTCTTAGTTCTAGTCTCCTTTAAAACTCTGGAGGAGTTTCTGCATTTATGTTTTGCTTCACTCATGGAGGCTAGCGAGATACCACTCTAGTATGTTCAAGCTATGTGCAATGTAATCTTGTCTTGATTTTCAGTAGTATATTATTTACTTTTAGGTATTTGTGATTGGTCACTTGAAAGAGGATTGCTCCGTGCATTGTCCTCATAGCATTGTTTCAATACTTGCTAGAATCTTTTCGTAATACATGCTTATATATATCTAATGAAGCAAAAGAGTTTGTCAAAGTTTTCTTTGTCGCGTCCAGTTCGTTGAACTGAATTGCTTGAGGACAAGCAATATGCTAAGCTTGGGGGAGTTGATACGTCTCAAACGTTTCTACTTTTCCAAACACTTTTGCTATTGTTTTGACCTCATTCTTGCATGATTTGAACTAAACTAACCCGGACTGACGCTGTTTTCAGCAGAGCTGCCTGTATGGTTTTATTGTGTGCAGGAAAACGGATTTTTAGGTGTTTCAGAAAATTCCAAGAAAAATCACAGAAAATCCACGCACCCGAAGGGCCATTGCGCCAGAAGTGGGGCCAGAGGGCAGCCAGGGGGGCCCCAGAGGCCCTGCTGGCGCGGCCCCACCCCTGGCCGCGCCGGGAGGCCGCCTGGGAGGGTCCTCCCCCCTCTGGTGCCCTACTTTGACTCGTATTTATTCTCGTGACGAGAAAACCCCAGAACAGAAGTCGTTTTCCCAGTTTCCGTCGCGGAGCCGCCCCCACCCTCTGTTCTTCTTCGGGAGGGCTAATCTGGAGGCTGATTTGGCCTCCGGAGAGGGGAGATCGTCGCCATCATCATCATCATCACCACTCCATCCTCCCTCCATGACTTCTCCTTCCATGTGTGAGTAATTCCCTGCTGTAGGCAAAGGGGGTGGTAGGGATTGGATGAGTTAGATCATGTAATAGTTTATCAGATTGTTGGGGCATGTTGCCTATCATCTACTTTGGTGTTTATCATCTTTGCTTCAACTTGTTGCTCTTAATGCTTGTCACTTAGGGCCCGAGTGCCATGATTTCAGATCTGAACCCTATGTGTTTGCATGAATATATTTGTGTTCTTGATCCTATCTATGAGTTGTTTGCACCTATTATGGTCCGGAACCGGCGATCCCAAAGGTGACAGCTTGGGACACCAAAGGGGATGGTCCATAATTTGAGGATTCCATGTATCCATTGAGTTTATTGCTTTGTTCCGGTGCTCTTTGACAGGAGCACCTTAATCTCCATAAGTTCCTTTTGGCCCCGTTCGTAGCGGGATGGTAGGACAAAAGATGTTGTGCAAGTTCTTATTGCAAGCACGTACAACTACCTGTGGGATACATGCCTAATGTTTGATATTTGCCTAGATGATCATTACTTTTCTGTGTCCCTTGCCCCAAGTTAGATTCATGATGTATCTCATCCATGCAGCGCCCAACCATCCATCTCCCTAGCCTACAGTGTTTCAATCCTGCTGGTTATTAGTTGTTACTTTTGCTGTTTACTTTTGCTGTCACCACCATCACTATCATATCACCGTTACCACTTATCTTTTGTTGCAAGTAAGTATATTTCAGGTGCGGTTGAATTGACAACTCAACTGTCAAAGCTTATAAATACTCTTTGGCTCCCCGTGTGTCGAATCTATAAATTGGGTTATTCTTACCCGCGAAGACTATCTCGATCCCTTACGATTGAGGGTTATCAAGTACCGTTTTCTGGCGCCGTTGCCGGGGAGCATAGCAATAGTTACAAGTCTACTTGAAGTATCCTACCTGCTGCACTTCATTCAGTATGGGTAAGAAAGGAGACCCCAAGGGTCCGATCTTACTATCCACTACAAGAAGAGGTACTATTCTGAACACTAGTGCTACACTTGATTCACCTTCTGTTATGAGTAAGTTTGCCTCACCGCCACCACATGATGCTTCTACTGAATCTGTTACTATGTCCGATACTTTTGATAATGCTTCTACTACTCTTGATGATATTGGTTCACTTGGTTATGCTCTTGAGAAACAGATCGCTGCTGCAAAAAAAAAATCTGGAATTGAAATTCCTGTTACTCGCTACCCTATTGGTGGAACTTATGATTATCCTGATTTGAGTAAACTCAAGGAGAGACTCCTTGATGATGATTACATTATGCTTGATGATGATTTATGCAGGGAACTGACAGAGTTTGCCGACTCTGACCCTGAAGCTATTAAGAAGCTTCTTGAAAAACACTCCTTGAAGAACAAGACTGTTCCTGATCCTGAATTTGCTACATCTCCTATATGCATCAATGATCCTGATTATGATTTCTCTGTTGATCTTTCACTTATATCTATGGTTGAAGCTGACCCCTTTTATGGCAGAGAAAATGATGATGCTATTGCACACCTGACCAAACTCACTGAGTTGGGTGGCTTGTTTACCACGAATGGAAAGATACAAAACTTTTATGTGACTAAGCTTCTTCCTTTCTCTTTGAAGGAAGGTGCTAAAACATGGTATGATGCACTACCATGTGGTTCCATTAAGAGTCCTCAAGACTTAGCTCACTCTTTTGTTGATAAGTACTTTCCTGCTCATATGCAACATGCTGCTTTACAGAGAATTTATAACTTTAAACAGTTGCAGGATGAGCACCTCCCTAAAGCTTGGGGGAGGTACTGTAGTCTGATCCAGGCTAGACCAGGACATGGAGTCCCTAAGAATGAATTAATCGATATATTTTATGCTGGTCTAACTGATGAATCCAGGTCCTATTTGGATAGTTGTGCTGGTTGTGTTTTCAGGAAAAGAACACCGGACAATGCAGAAGAATTGATGGGCAGGATTGCCAAAAACCATGAAGATTGGTCCGTCCCTGAACCACCTCCACCACCAAAGAAGAGGGGCATGCTTGTTCTAAGCCCCGAAATTATGCAAGAAGCAAAGAAGTCTATTAAAGAGAAGGGCATTAAAACTGAAGACGTGAAGAATCTACCCCCTGTTGAGAAGTTGTGTGAGCCTACCACTCACCCTCCTATGGTAGAGGTACACTCTCTTTTAGATTTCAACGCAAGAGACATCCCTCATGGTAAGCCTCCTGATCAATGTTTTGTATGCGTAGGTCTATCCGTAGATGATATGCACGAGTAGAACACAAGTGAGTTGTGGACGATACTAGTCATACTACTTACTAGCATGTCATACTTTGATTCGGCGGTATTGTTGGATGAAGCGGCCCGGACCGACATTACGCGTACGCTTACGCAAGACTGGTTCTACCGACGTGCTTCGCACACAGGTGGGTGGCGGGTGTCAGTTTCTACAACTTTAGTTGAATCAAGTGTGGCTACGCCCGGTCCTTGTGAAGGTTAAAGCATCACATACTTGACGAAATATCGTTGTGGTTTTGTATGCGTAGGTAAGAACGTTGCTTGCTAAGCCCGTAGCAGCCACGTAAAACTTGCAACAACAAAGTAGAGGACGTCTAACTTGTTTTTGCAACGCATGTTGTGATGTGATATGGTCAAGACATGATGAGTGATACGTTATTGTATGAGATGATCATATTTTGTAAAGTTATCGGTAACTGGCAGGAGCCATATGGTTGTCGCTTTATTGTATGAAATACAATCGCCATGTAATTGCTTAACTTTATCACTAAGCGGTAGCGATAGTCGTAGAAGCAATAGTTGGTGAGACGACGACGATGCTACGATGGAGATCAAGGTGTCGCACCGGTGACGATGGTGATCATGATGGTGCCTTGGAGATGGAGATGAAAAGCACAAGATGATGATGGCCATATCATGTCACATATTTTGATTGCATGTGATGTTTATCTTATTATGCTTAGTACGGCGGTAGCATTATAAGATGATCCCTTTCAAAATTTCAAGGTACAAGTGTTGTCCCTGAGTATGCACCGTTGCGAAAGTTCGTCGTGCTGAGACACCACGTGATGATCGGGTGTGATAAGCTCTACGTTCAAATACAAAGGGTGTAAGACAGTTTTGCACATGCAGAATACTCGGGTTAAACTTGACGAGCGTGAATCATATAGTAGATATGATCAACATAAGATGTTCACCACTGAAAACTACTCCATCTCACGTGATGATCGGACATGGTTTAGTTGATTTGGATCACGTGATCATTTAGATGACTAGAGGGATGTCTATCTAAGTGGGAGTTTAGTAATATGATTAAATTGAACTTTAATTTATCATGAACTTAGTCCTGATAGTATTTGCAAATTATGTTGTAGATCAATAGCTCGCGTTGTAGCTCCCCTATGTTTTTAATATGTTCCTAGAGAAAACTAAGTTGAAAGATGTTAGTAGCAATGATGTGGACTAGGTCCGTGATTTGAGGATTATCTTCATTGCTGCACAGAAGTATTATGTCCTTGATGCACCGCTAGGTGACAGACCTATTGCAGGAGCAGATGCAAACGTTATGAACGTTTTGACAAAAGCTCGGTATGATGACTACTTGATAGTTTAGTGCACCATGCTTTATGGCTTATAACCGGGACTTCAAAAACGTTTTGAACGCCACGGAGCATATGAGATGTTCCAAGAGTTGAAATTAGTATTTCATACTCATGCCCGTGTCGAGAGGTATAAGACCTCTGACAGTACTTTGCCTACAAGATGGAGGAGAATAGCTGAACCAGTGAGCATGTGCTCCGATTGTCTGGGTACTACAATTGCTTGAATCAAGTGGGAGTTAATCTTCCAGATAATATAGTAATTGACAAAGTTCTCTAGACACTATCACCAAGTTAGTAGAACTTCGTGATGAACTATAATATGCAAGGGATGACGAAAGTAATTCCCGAGCTCTTCGCGATGCTGACATCGACGAAGGTAGAAATCAAGAAAGAGCATCAAATGTTGATGGTTAAACAAGACCACTTGTTTCAAGTAAAGGGCAAAGGGATAAAAGGGAACTTCAAGAAGAATGACAAGCAAGTTGTCACTCCCGTGAAGAAACCCAAAACTAAACTCAAGCCTGAAACTAAGTGCTTCTACTGCAAAGGAAATGGTCATTGGAAGTGGAACTGCCCTAGATACTTGGCGGATAAGAAGGATGGCAAAGTGAACAAAGGTATATTTGACATACGGATTATTGATGTGTACTTTACTCATGTTCATGGCAACCCTTGGATATTTGATACCAGTTCAGTTGCTAAAATTAGTAACTCGAAAGGAGAGTTGCAGAATGAACATAGACTAGTTAAAGGTGAAGTGACGATGTGTGTTGGAAGTGGTTCCAAGATTGATATGATCATCATCGCACACTCCCTATACTTTCGGGATTAGTGTAGAACCTAAATAAATGTTATTTGGCATTTGCGTTAAGCATGAATATGATTTGATCATGTTTGTTGCAATACGGTTATTCATTTAAAGTCATAGAATAATTTTTATTCTATTTACATGAATAAAGCCTTCGATGGTCATACACCCAATGAAAAATAAGTTGTTGGATCTCGATCATAGTGATACACATATTCATAATATTGAAGCCAAAAGATGCAAAGTTAATGATGATAGTGCAACTTATTTGTGGCACTGTCATTTAGGTCATATTGGTGTAAAGCGCATGAAGAAACTCCATAATGATGGACTTTTGTAATCACTTGATTATGAATCACTTGGGGCTTACAAACCATGCCTCATGGGCAAGATGACTAAAACTCTATTCTCCGGAACAATGGAGCAAGCAACTGATTTATTGGAAATCATACATACTGATGTATGTGGACCGATGAGTGTTGAGGCTTGCGGCGAGTATCGTTATTTTCTGACCTTCAGTGATGATTTGAGCAGATATGGGTATATCTACTTGATGAAACACAAGTCTGGAACATTTGAAAAGTTCAAAGAATTTCAGAGTGAAGTAGAGAATCATCGTAACAAGAAAATAAAGTTTATACGATCTGATCGTGGAGGCGAATATTTGATTTACGAGTTTGGTCTTCATTTAAAACAATATGGAATAGTTTCATAAACTCACGCCACCCGGAACACCACAGCGTAATGGTGTGTCCGGACGTCGTAACCGTACTTTATTAGATATGGTGCGATCTATGATGTCTCTTACCGATTTACCACTATCGTTTTGGGTTATGCATTAGAGACAACTGCATTCACGTTAAATAAGGGAACCATCTAAATCCGTTGAGACGACACCTTATGAACTTTGGTTTGGCAAGAAACCAAAGTTGTTGTTTCTTAAAGTTTGGGGCTGCGATTCTTATGTGAAAAAGCTTCAACCTGATAAGCTCGAACCCAAGTCGGAGAAATGTGTCTTCATAGGATACCCAAAGGAGACTGTTGGGTACACCTTCTATCGCAGATCCGAAGGCAAGATATTCGTTGCTAAGAATGGATCCTTTCTAGAGAAGAAGTTTCTCTCGAAAGAAGTGAGTGGGAGGAAAGTGGAACTTGATGAGGTAATTGTACCTTCTCCCGAATTGGATAGTAGTAGATCACAGAAACTAGTTCCAGTGATTCCTACACCAATTTGTGAGGAAGCTAATGATGATGATCATGAAACTTCGGATCAAGTTACTGCTGAACTTCGTAGATCAACCAGAGTATGTTTCGCACCAGAGTGGTACGGCAACCCAGTTCTGGAAGTCATGTTACTAGACCATGATGAACCTACGAACTATGAGGAAGCGATGATGAGCCCAGATTCCGTAAAATGGCTTGAGGCCATGAAATCTGAGATGGGTTCCATGTATGAAAACAAAGTGTGGACTTTGGTTGACTTGCCCGATGATCGGCAAGCCATCAAAAATAAATGGATCTTCAAGAGGAAGACCCACGCTGACGGTAATGTTACTGTTTACAAAGCTCGACTTGTTGCGAAAGTGTTTTCGACAAGTTCAAGGAGTTAACTACGATGAGACTTTCTCACCCGTAGCGATGCTTAAGTATGTCCAAATCATGTTAGCAATTGCCGCATTTTATGAAATTTGGCAAATGGATAACAAAACTGTGTTCTTTAATGGATTTATTAAAGAAGAGTTGTATATGATGCAACCAGAAGGTTTTGTCAATCCTAAAGGTGCTAACAAAATGTGCAAGCTCCATCGATCCATCTATGGACTGGTGCAAGCATCTCGGAGTTGAAATATACGCTTTGATAAGTTGATCAAAACATATAGTTTTATACAGACTTGCGGTGAAGCCTGTAATTACAAGACAGTGAGTGGGAGCACTATAGCCTTTCTGATAAGTATATGTGAATGACATATTGTCGATCGGAAATGATGTAGAATTTTCTGTAAAGCATAAAGGAGTTTTTCAAAGAAAGGCCTCGGTGAAGCTGCTTACATATTGAGCATCAAGATCTATAGAGATAGAACAAGACGCTTGATAAGTTTTTTTTCAATGAGTACATACCTTGACAAGTTTTTTGAAGTAGTTCAAAGTGGAACAGTCAAATAAAGAGTTCTTCCCGTGTTGCAAGGTATGAAGTTGAGTAAGACTCAAAACCCGACCACGACAGAAGATAGAGAAAGAATGAGAGTCATTCCCTATGCCTCAGTGATACATCTCCAACGTATCTAGTTTTCCAAACACTTTTGCCCTTGTTTTGGACTCTAACTTGCATGATTTGAATGGAACTAACCCGGACTGACGCTGTTTTCAGCAGAATTACCATGGTGTTGTTTTTGTGCAGAAATAAAAAGTTCTCGGAATGACCTGAAAATTTACGGAGAATTATTTTGGAAAATATAGAAAATACCTGCAAGAAGATCCAGACCAGGGGGCCCACACCCTGTCCACGAGGGTGGGGGGCAAGCCCCCTCCTCTAGGGCGCGCCCCCTGCCTCGTGGGTGTGATAGCCTGGCTTATTAGGGATGATAGACTACTCATATCAATAAGGAATTCCTTCTTTTCCGGGAGCCCATTCGGATAGAACTCCAAAGTTAAGCGTGCTCAGCTTGGAGTAGTTTCAGGATGGGTGACCGACCGGGAAGTTGCTCCCGGGTGCGCATGAGTGAGGACAAAGTGCGCAGAAAAGACTAATATTGATATGTGAGGCCAGTCTAGATCCCGCCAGGAGTAACGACCACCGGCGGGTGTGTCCGGGGCGTTACAAGTTGGTATCAGAGCCGACCCTCGCGGTTACACGGATGTTTGCGGACAGTTTGCAGTCATGTTGTGCATGACGTTTGTGACCCGTCGTGGTACACGGCATGGCACATGTGCTGTCCTGGAAGCACAGACGGTTGTGCCAAGAGGGAACGTTCCTGTGGCCCGACGAGGACGTCGGTTCCTCTGAGTGAGGGTGTATGTGATAGCCTGGCTTATTAGGGATGATAGACTACTCATATCAATAAGGAATTCCTTCTTTTCCGGGAGCCCATTCGGATAGAACTCCAAAGTTAAGCGTGCTCAGCTTGGAGTAGTTTCAGGATGGGTGACCGACCGGGAAGTTGCTCCCGGGTGCGCATGAGTGAGGACAAAGTGCGTAGAAAAGACTAATATTGATATGTGAGGCCAGTCTAGATCCCGCCAGGAGTAACGACCACCGGCGGGTGTGTCCGGGGCATTACAGTGGGCCCCCTGGTGCTCCACCGACGTATCCCAAGATCCTGTATATTCACTTTTGGGGAGAAAAAAATCAGAGAGGAAGAATTATCGTGTTTTACGATACAGAGCCACCGCCAAGCCCTAATCTCTCTCGGGAGGGCTGATCTGGAGTCCGTTCGGGGCTCCAGAGAGTGGAGATCGTCGCCATCATCATCATCAACCTTCCTCCATCACCAATTCCATGATGCTCACCGCCGTGCGTGAGTAATTCCATCGTAGGCTTGCTGGACGGTGATGGGTTGGATGGGATCTTTCATGTAATCGAGTTAGTTTTGTTAGGGTTTGATCCCTAGTATCCACTATGTTCTGAGATTGATGTTGATATGACTTTGCTATGCTTAATGCTTGTCACTAGGGCCCGAGTGTCATGATTTCAGATCTGAACCTATTATGTTTTCATGAATATATGTGTGTTCTTGATCCTAGTCTATAGTCACCTACTATGTGTTATGATCCGGCAACCCCGAAGTGACAATAATCGGGACCACTCCCAGTGATGACCGTAGTTTGAGGAGTTCATGTATTCACTATGTGTTAATGCTTTGGTTCGGTACTCTACTAAAAGGAGGCCTTAATATCCCTTAGTTTCCAATAGGACCCCGTGTCGTGGGAATGATTCCGACAATAATAAGGGATAGGGTAAAGGAGTATGATCTATCGAGATGTATATGGGTGACAGGGTGATTTTAGCGAGTTCGGTCCTCTCGCGGTGGAGATAACGACCCTACGTGTCGTGCTCCGGAGAGGATTTGTTTATCTGAGTATGTATCCGGAGATTACAATGTGTGAGAGAGGGAGGAACGGATCCTCATGCTTGAGCTAAGTCCTGAGACTAATGGAGAGAAAAAGAGAGAGAGGAAGAATGAGAGCCTATCTAGTCTAGTGGGGGTGGCTTATATAGAGTGCGCCACCCCCTCACCTCCTATGTTACAAAGTGGGGCATTGATGCCATAATGTCAGATGATGCTTCGACTGCCTTGTCGACTGTTGGTCTTCACATATCCGAGTGAGTCAGTCGACCGAGTGGTCTACTGTCATCCGTGTGGATGGTATGTTGCTTGTCCGAGTGGATAGTATGTCTGTATGAAATTTATCTGGACCCACACGTTGTGTGGACCCCATGCTTTATGATATTTTGACCCTTTGTGGGCCTACCTGTTATGTGTATCTCCAACATTAGCCCCCGAATCGATTGCGATTTTGCAGAACGAGTTTGTGAAAGACACAATTTGGCCCGAGTGATTACGGAAATACTCGCTACCTGTCATCGTGCTTTCAGACAACCAAGGTTTGAAAAAATCGCAATGGATTCCGGCACTGCGATTCCCGACTGATTTGGGGTAAGTGCCCACGAGGAGCAACTTGGTGACATTCGTTCATCTCTCGAAAGAGATTAACTCGTAATCAGAGTACGGGTGTGTCATTAAATCTGGGTAACAAGATTGACGCATGGACTGCTCTCTCGGAGAGATGCCATTCTTATCCCGGAGGAACGTCAATATAAGTAGACCCAAACTCGTGAATTTCACGCTTTGAGTCCTAGAAGAAGGCTCAAAACAGGTCCACGGAGGAGCGTTAAACTCACCTTATAGGAATTTTTTCTGTAGTCGACCGTAGCCTTAATACTTTTTTGTTTTTGTTCGTCACTCGGAACGGTCAGGCCATACCGAGTGGAGATTACTCCAGTGGGGGCACGCTGAGTGCACCCACTGGGTGTAGTCCCTGAGACCGCCGTCGGCTGCGGGCAGTCGGCGGGGGTCTGAGAGAACAAAAAAATATTCTTAGTTGGTACTGATCGAACTTGTTCCTCTCCAACTCGCATGTCGAGTACTACTTGAGGATCTGGTATTGGTCTTGATCAAGCAAAATGTTTCTTTTTTGCTTCTCTTCCAGTGGGGGCACGCTGAGTGCACCCACTGGGTGTAGCCCCCGAGCCTCTGTCAGACTGGATGAGTCTGGCCGAGGCTTTAAGTTTCTAGCGAATCTCCATGCAATTGGAACGGTAAATATATTTTTGTCTGAAATTGAGTCAATCGGATGGACCTTCACGCACTTGGCATGGTAAATAAGCTCAGTCTGGAGCTGAATCAGTCGGACTGATCTGGATGTAGTGGTGAAGACACATCCAATTGATGGTGACGCGCAGGGCGGCCGAGGGGCGAGGACGTGTACAACCGAGTAACGACGCGCGGGGCAGACGAGTGGTGAAGACATACACAACCGAGTGGCGACGCACGGGGCAGCCGAGTGGTGAAGACGTGCCCAACCGAGTGGCGACGCGCGGGGCGGCCGAATGGAGAAGACATGCACAACCGAGTGGCGACGCGCGGGGCAGCCGAGTGGTGAGGACGTGCATAATCGAGCGGCGAGGTGCGGCGCAGCCGACTGGAGAAGACGTGCACAACCGAATGGCGATGCACGGGGCGGCCGAGTGGTGAGGACGTGCACAATCGAGCAGCGAGGTGCGGGGCGACC
>LR738711.1:69766911-69803295 GCA_902687465.1 Secale cereale
CATGGAGCGACCGAGTGGTTATGAGGTGACCAACCGATGGCGACGCACGGAGCGGCAGAGTGGTTATGAGGTGACCAACAGGTGGCGACGCACGGAGCGGCCGAGTGGTTATGAGGTGACCAACCCATGACGACGCACGAAGCGGCCGAGTGGTTATGAGGTGACCAACCGATGGTGACGCACGGAGCAGCAGAGCGGTGATGATGTGACCAACCGATGGCGACGCGCGCGGCGGTCGAGTGATGTAGAAGCGTGTCGCGGAGTGATGATGCGCGCGGGGCGTCCAAATGATGTAGACGCATCCCGCGCGGAGTGGCGGCGCGCAGGGCGTCCGGGTGATGATGCGCGGGGTGTCCGAGTGATGTTGATGCGTGCCGCGGAGTGCCGATGCGCGCGGGGCGTGCTGAGTGATGTAGACGCGTCCCGTGAAGTGGCGATGCGCGGGACGTCCGAATGATGTAGACGCGTCCCACGGAGTGGCAACGCACGGGCGGTCGAGCAGGTAAGTCGATGAAGAAACTGGCCTGAATAATCTCCCGAGAGGCTGGGGACTTGTTCTTCCGAGGTCGTCGTCATCAAAGTCACCAGCCCACAGAGGGAGGAGCTGCCGCGCGCTCGGGGTGTGGCCGGCCTTCATTGCAACAGGGCCAGAAGGGTGCAGCAACTGCACCATGTTCGGTAGTCCACGCCGGACGAAGGGACAGCACTGCCGCCTATCGTGTTTCGTGGCTTGGGGGAGTTGGCCGCCGGCCAATTTGACGGATGCTCAGCCAATGGTCGAGTGTCGATGTCGATGGGGGAGTAGCGCCGTTGGTTGCCGTGCGGCATCGAGCCCGTGACTCCACCATGAGAGGCGTTGCTAGTCCGCGACTGAGTACTGGTACCGGAGAGACAAACTACCGCGCGTGCAGGGACGGCCAGCCTTCGCTTCCAGCACGGGAGTCACCGCAGATCAGCACTCAGTCGGACACGTCTTCGCCGCGCGAAGGATGCCGTTCATCAGCTGACTCGGCGGAGGAACTCCACGTTGTCGATTCCGTTCGTGCCTCCGGTCGAGGAGCCGGACCGCCGGTCAGGGCCACAAGGAAGTAGAAGAAGATATTAGGACGCATTGATGGAGTTGCCCACGTTGAGGGCATGTACGTGCATGCAAGACGGGTTAATTAGCGGTAATTAAGCAAGATGCATTACCATTCATGCATGTGAAGGAAGTTTCCTTCTTTCACGAGGCATTTATCTTCCTGTCAGTTTATTGCCACATCGTGGGCTTGTGCCCCGGCTGCGGATATTGCAGCAGGGTAGCAAACGCCGGCGGGAGGAGGTGGCCCGTGGCCATGCGTGGGAGTCCGACGACGATGTGGTAGATGAGGCCGGAGATGGTGATCGGGCGGACCGCGCCGGTGGCCATGTTCGAGAGCTCGACTACCGCGTCGTAGACGAGGCCGGATACGATGATGAGGCGGACCGCGCCGGTGGTCGTGTTCGCGGGCTCGGCGACTGCGTTGTAGATGAGGCCGGAGACGATGCGGCGGACCGCGCCGGAGGGCGTTTGCGCGAGCTCGCCGACGGCGTCGAACAAGAGGCCGGAGACGACGCGGCGGACCTCTCCGGAGGCGTTTGCGCGAGCTCGCCGCCAGCGTCGAGGACGAGGCCGGAGACGACGCGGCGGACCTCGCCGAAGGGCGTTCGCACGAGCTCGCCGACGGCGTTGAAGACGAGGCCGGAGACGACGTGGCGGACCTCTCGGAGGGCGTTTGCGCGAGCTCGCCGCCGGCGTCCAGGACGAGGCCGGAGACGACGCGGCGGACCTCGCCGGAGGGCGTTCGCGTGAGCTCGTCGACGGCGTCAAAGATGAGACCGGAGACGACGCGACGGACCGCGCCGGAGAGCGTTTGTGCGAGCTCGCCGACGACGTCGAAGACGAGGCCGGAGACGACGCGGCGGCCGCGCCGGAGGGCGTCTGTCCGAGCTTGTCGACGGCGTCAAAGACGAGGCTGGGGACAGCGCGGCGGACCACGCCCGAGGGTGTTTGTGACGGTTGCCAATGATGGTGATCATCTGAGAAGGCAAGAAATATGAGGAACGACTTGTCCTTTTTTTCTTCTTCTTTGCTTCATGATCGATCACGCATGGGTCTGTCTAATCCTACAGGAGGAAAAGACAAACTCATTGTTAGACAATGTATTGTAAAAAGACTAGATGGAATGGATACTTCCCTGATCCTTTTGTTTGTATGAATTGCGCGATGACCAGAGCTCTAGCGGTCAATTTCTCTTGCGATGGTAGTTTATTCGCCGTTGAAGGTTGAAGAAAAAACCATTTGCATCATGGCTCGATAGACACCAAGCCCCACGGTGGGCGCCAACTGACGTTGGAACGATTCCGACAATAATAAGGGATAGGGTAAAGGAGCATGATCTATCGAGATGCATATGGGTGACACGGTGATTTTAGCGAGTTTGGGCCTCTCTCGGTGGAGATAACGACCCTATGTCTCGTGCTCCGAAGAGGCTTTGTTTATCTGAGTATGTATCCGGAGGTTACAATGTGTGAGAGAGGGAGGAATGGATCCTCATGCCTGAGCTAAGTCCTGAGACTAATGGAGAGAAAAGGAGAGAGAGGAAGAATGAGAGTCTGTTTAGTCTAGTGGTGGGGGTGGCTTATATAGAGTGCGCCACCCCCTCACCTCCTATGTTACAAAGTGGGGCATTGATGCCATAATGTCAGATGATGCTTCGACTGCCTTGTCGACTGTTGGTCTTCGCATATCCGAGTGAGTCAGTCGACCGAGTGGTCTACTGTCATCCGAGTGGACGGTATGTTGCTTGTCCGAGTGGATAGTATGTCTATATAAAATTTATCTGGACCCACACGCTGTGTGGACCCCATGCTTTATGATATTTTGACCCTTTGTGGGCCTACCTGTTATGTGTATCTCCAACACCCCGCTGCCACGGGAGGGTAGGACAAAAGATGTCATGAAAGTTTTTTCCATAAGCATGTATGACTATATTCAGAATACATGCCTACATTGCATTGATGGACTGGAGCTAGTTCTGTGTCACCCTAGGTTATAACTTCTACATGATGAATTGCATCCGACATAATTTCCCATCACCGATCCAATGCCTACGAGCTTTTCACATATTGCTTGTTGCTTATTTACTTTTCCGTTGCTACTGTTACAAAAACTACAAAAATACTATCGTTACCTTTGTTACCGTTACCGTTGTTATCATATTACTTTGCTACTAAACTATCTTGCTGCAGATACTAAGTTTCCAGGTGTGGTTGATTTGACAACTTAGCTGCTAATACTTAAGAGTATTCTTTGGCTCCCCTTGTGTCGAACCAATAAATTTGGGTTGAATACTTTACCCTCGAAAACTGTTGCGATCCCCTACACTTGTGGGTTATCAAGACTATTTTCTGGCGCCGTTGTCGGGGAGCATAGCTCTATTCTTTAAGTCACTTGGGATTTATATCTGCTGATCACTATGAAGAATTTGAAGGACTCAAAAACCAAGATCTTACCCTCAACTACGAGGGGAGGTAAGGAACTGCCATCTAGCTCTGCACTTGATTCACCATCTGTTTATGGATAAATTTGCGACACCTACTCATGCTATTGAATCTGATATGTCGTATGTTCTTGATGATGCCACTTCTGCTATGTATGATGAAACTACTTCTATGCCTGATAATACTGTGCCACTAGGTGAATTTCTAGAAGAACAAATTGCTAAGATTAGGGAGAATGCAAATATTGAAACTGATAATATTTATGAAAGTGATGATGAAGCTTCTCCCAATAGATATGAATTGCCTATTGTTCCTGAGGGTTATGTTATGGATGAAGAAACTGCTAGAGACTTTCTTGCTTGCAACGATAGATATGATCTTAAGAAATTATTAGCTAAGCTAAAAGAAAAGTCCTTGAATGCTAGAATGAAACATGACCCTGCTTTCGCTACTTCACCTATCTGTGTTACTGATAAGGATTATGAATTCTCTGTCGATCCTGAGTTAATTACTTTGGTTGAATCTGATCCTTTCCATGGCCATGAGTCTGAAACTGTTGTGGCACATCTTACTAAGTTGAATGATATAGCCACCCTATTTACCAATGATGAAAAGATTCGTTATTACTATATCCTTAAGTTGTTTCCGTTCTCGTTAAAGGGTGATGCTAAGACTTGGTTTAATTCTCTTGATCATGGTTGTGTGCGTAGTCCCCAGGATATGATGTATTACTTCTTTGCTAAATATTTTTCCGCTCATAAGAAACAAGCTGCCTTACGGGAAATATATAACTTTGTGCAAATTGAAGAAGAGAGTCTCCAACAAGCTTGGGGGAGGCTTCTCCAATTACTTAATGCTTTGCCTGATCATCCTCTTGAGAGGAACTATATACTTGATGTATTTTATAATGGACTAACCGATGCTTCCAGAGACCACCTGGATAGTTGTGGTGGTTGTGTTTTCGGGGAAAGAACAGTTGATCAAGCTGAATTACTATTGAATAATATGATGGCCAATGAAAATAATTGGATACTTCCTGAACCAGCCCCTAAGCCAACTCCAAAGAAAAGAGGTGTTCTATTTCTCAGTCCTGAGGATATGCAAGAGGCAAAGAAATCTATGAAAGAAAAAAGTATTAAAGCTGAAGATGTTAAGAATTTACCACCTATTGAAGAAATACATGGTCTTGATAACCCAACACAGGTAGTAAAGGTAAATTCTCTTTATAGATTTGATGAAGGTGATACTCCTCGTTATAAGTCTGCTAGCCAATGCTTAGATGAGTTTGACAATTTTATTGTGAAACAAGAAAACTTCAATGCTTATGTTGGTAGACAATTGCAACACAATGCTTATATGATTGAACGCTTGAGTGATTATCTGTCTAGAGTTAAAGGTGAACTGAAACTTATTAGTGTGCATGCTTCCATGGTTACCACTCAAATAGAACAAGTACTTAAGGCTCAGAATGATTTGCTTAATGAATTAAATAGTAAGAATAATGACTATGATGTTAGAGTTGCAACTAGAGGTGGTAAAATGACTCAGGAACCTTTGTATCCTAAAGGCCACCCTAAGAGAATTGAGCAAGATTCTCAGAGAGCTAATTTAGATGCACCTAGTTCTTCTAAGAAGAAGAAAAAGGAAAATGATAGAACTTTGCATGCTTCTAGTGAGCCTGTAGCTGAACCACCTGAGAATCCCAATGATATATCTGTTTCTGATGCTGAGGCACAATCTGGTAATGAACATGAACCTAGTGATAATATTAATGATGATGTTCATGATGATGCTCAACCTAGCAATGATAATGATGTAGAGATTGAACCTGCTGTTGATCTTGATAACCCACAATCAAAGAATAAACATTATGATAAGAGAGACTTTGTTGCTAAGAAGCACAGTAGGGAAAGAGAACCATGGGTTCAGAAACCGATGCCTTTTCCTCCTAAACCATCCAAGAAAAAGGATGATGAAGATTTTGAGCGCTTTGCTGAAATGATTAGACCTGTCTTTTTGTGTATGCGTTTGACTGATGTGCTTAAAACAAACCCTTATGCTAAGTATATGAAAGATATTATTACCAACAAAAGAAAGATACCTGAAGTAGAAATTTCCACCATGCTTGCCAATTACACTTTTAAAGGTGGAATACCTAAGAAATTAGGAGATCCAGGAGTACCTACTATACCTTGCTCCATTAAATGAAACTATGTTAAAACTGCTTTATGTGATCTTGGAGCCGGTGTTAGTGTTATGCCTCTCTCTTTATATCGTAGACTTGACTTGAGTAAGTTGACACCTACTGAAATATCTTTGCAACTGGCTGATAAATCAACTGCCATACCTGTTGGTATTTGTGAGGATGTGCCCGTTGTGGTTGCAAATGTTACTATTCTAACGGACTTTGTTATACTTGATATTCCCGAGGATGATAGTATGTCTATTATTCTTGGAAGACCTTTTTTGAATACTGCAGGGGCTGTTATTGATTGCAACAAAGGCAATGTCACTTTTCATGTTAATGGTAATGAGCCTGTGGTACACTTTCCGAGGAAACAACCTCAGGTCCACAGTATCAATTATATTGGAAAAATTTCAACTATTACTATTGGAGGTTTTGAATTTCCTCTTCCTACTGTCAAGAAGACATATGACATTCTTATTGTTGGGGACATATATATCCCCATTGAGGTAACCTAGTGTTATTCGAAAATTCTCCGGTTTCATGTTATTCGGAAAGAGTTTATTAACAAGACCTGATCAACCTTGTTAATGGATTCCTTTTGATGAGCATGAGATAGGTGAATCTAGATAGCACCACCTTCTGTACCCTCCTTTTACTTTCTGTTAATTAGGATAAATGAAGCAAAAATAGTATTTTTTGTCTGTTTCCAGACTTATCCGTGCAAAAAAATACCCCGAAAATAAAAGTTCTCCAAATGCCCTGAAAAATTAATATGATTTTTTCTGAAATATTTGAGAATATATGGCATAGAACACACAATGAGGGGAGCCAGCACCTGGCCACGAGGGTCCAGGGCGCCCCCCTCACAGGGCGCGCCCCCTGCCTCGTGGGCCCCACGTGGCCCCCCTCCTCTTATTCCTGCACCCATACTCTTCTTCTTCCTCCCAAAAAATCACCAACCAGCTCAAGCACAAGTTCTAGCTCATCTTGCTGCCATTTTGGATCTCCTTGCTCAAAGCACCATTCATCAAATTGTTTGGGGAGATTGTTCCTTGGTATGTGACTCCTCCATTGGTCCAATTAGTTTTTGTTCTAGTGCTCTATTTAATGCAAATTTTTGCTGCTGTGGGTGACCTTGTTCTTGAGCTTGCATGTCAAATTTCCTTGGTCCCAAGTAGTTCTGATGCATGATATAGTCTCTAGGCAGTAGTAGGAGTTGTTCCTATCAATCTTGTTGAGTTTGGTTAACTTTTATTTTGAGTTACTAAAAATTTCAGAAAATTTCAGAAGGGAAAAATGATAAAGAGATTGTTGAGGGGCTCCTCCAGTAAGAGCTCAGAGGAGAAGAAGAAGGAAGAAAATAAAAAGCCCAAATATAATCTTCCTCGCATGGCGGAAGTTCGACCGTGTGAATGGCCTTGCAATGATTTCATGATGTCCGTCGGGATTTATGAAGACTTTTATTGGTTGGCAAATAATGCAGGCCTCACCGACTTCCTCCACGACCAGCGTGAACAGTATCTCTTACTCACTAATATTTTCACGCAAAGTTTTCATTTTCATGCTAAGAAAACACCACCTACAGTGGAGTTTCGTTTATATGATGAGGTTAAAGAGATATCACTCTTAGAATTTTGTGAAGTATGCAAGATACCCTTTGAAGGTAGACTTGATGAACGACGTCGTGAAGACGTTGAAGGGTTTATTGACATGATAGTTGTAGGGGAAACTAGACAAGTCTCAGGGGCAAGAATTACTAGTATACATTTCCCTGTTCTGCGCTACTTTGCTTTATTTGCTAGTAGATGTTCAATTGGTCGCGGGAACAGTGGGAATCTTAGTGCCCCTGATATTGTCATTTTACGCCATGCTTTGTTTCAAGACACAACTTTTAGCTTGGGTGACGTCGTTGCTAAACGCGTGAGTCTGAACCGCTCAAAGGGGCCCGTCTTTGGAGGCATCTTTGCTTCTCGCCTTGCTGAACATTTTAGAATACCTATTAGGCATCATGAGAAGGAAGAAAAATTGCTTGCCCCTATTTATCTAGACTACAAGAGCATGGTAGCACATGATTTTATTGTTAAAGACAAGGATAGGTTGCTTAATTATAAATTAAGGTTTGATGAAAAATATTGTGAGATTGTTACCTTGCCTGCACCATCTCTATTTGATCTGTCTACAGGCATATATCTCGTTACATCAGATGCCTTCTACAAGTACCAGGGCCAGGCACAAGCTTCAGAGCCTGAGCCGGAGCCACCTCTCGATCCTTACCGTCAGTCTGTTTATGGGTGGGATCTGGATGAGCTTGCCAACCAGTGGCACCCAGAGGATACATCTCAGTACACTGGAGGGAGTAGCTTCGATCCGTGGCCATAGACCAACTTAGGCCAAAAGCCTAAGCTTGGGGGAGTACGTATTTCTCACCGACATTACATTTATGTTCACACACTTATTCTAGTCGTCAGTACTCACACTCTTTCACTGTACCATCCATGTTTAGTTTCATTTATTTTTCTTAATCTTTTTCTTATGTGTTAGAAAAAACCTTAAGAAAAACAAAAAAATAATATTAGTGTAGCTTTTAGCTAGTTTACTTTCCTTGCCTGTAGTAGTAATTAAAAAGAAAACCCAAAAAGATTTCTCGTTCTTCTTTTGCTTGTTGGGAGCTTTCCCGTGTAAATAGTTTCTTTTCTTTTCTTTGGGGGATTAAGAGTAGAAGACCATGATTGAAAATGCTTAATGGCTCTCTTATGCTTTATTGTTGATTTAACCTTGAGCCATATTACCTTGTCTTCTCTCTTGTATTAAATACTCGTAGATTCCAGCTTAGTCCAATGCACGTGCACTATTATTATTATCCACACCATTCGGTCGTGCGAGTGAAAGGCAATAAGGATGATATATGATGAACTAATTCAGATGCGAAAAGCTGGTATGAACTCGACCTCTCTTGTTTTTGTAAATATGATAGTTCATCGTTCCTGATTCAGCTTGTTATGAATGAAACATGCTTGCAATGACAATTAGAGATCATAGCTGCTTATGCAATGCTTAATTAGCTGAGAGTTTATAATGGTCTATCTTGCGTGCCAACATGATATTAAAATGGTTGTGATGAGGTATGATAGGGTGGTATCCTCCTTCGAACGATTCAAGTGGTCTGACTTGGCACATATTTACGCATGTAGTTGAAACAAAATCAACATGGCCTCCACTGTAAGGGCATATTTCTCCCTAAGTAGTTTTGGTCATTGATGACAATGCTTTTGCGGACTAATCGTGTGCACTGAGATTTTCAGATATATCACACCTAGGCACAAGACGATTAAGTGCCCCTCGGAACCTATGGAAGACAGTGTTTCCTTTTGTTTCTTTTTCGGTGGAATTGAGTCATAGAAAGCCGTGCTATTAAGAGGGGGTCCGCTTCGGAAAGGTTTGGGTGGAATCAACACGTACACGTCTATTTATCGCACCACCTTTCCTTTGCTTCTCGGGAGCTCTGGCTATTTTTCCGTGTCGTTCATAAACAGTGGCATCCTACTACTACCACTGCTTGGCATGCGGTAGTACCGCACGGCCCCACAGTAGTATTGCTTCAGGGCTACGGTAGTACCGCACCCTGCGGTAGTACCGTACCGTGGACACGGTAGTACCGTGTGACCGGCCCAGCATTGTAACTAGTACGGTAGTAGGCGCGGAAGTAATTTTTTACTTCCGCGTCCTACGCGGTAGTACCGCTTCGTGCAAGCGGTAGTACCGTGTCGGGTTTTTGCAATGACCGTAACTCTGCGAAAGTAGCTGCTGACGTATTTTATTTAGTCCGCACTCCTCCTCAGCCAGTCTGACCCTGCCTTGCGGTAGTACCGTAAGGACGTGCGGTAGTACCGCTCCGGCAGTACTACCGCCTGGTGTTTTAATGCAACAGGGGCTAGTTCTGGCTCGTACTGCGCCAGCGGTAGTACCGCACCATGTGCGGTAGTACCACTGGACCTTGCGGTAGTACCGCGCGTTAACTGCGGTAGTACCGTGCTGTGCGGGCAGATTTGAGGGATAGCGGTTGGATTCGCCCTCCCACTATATATAGGGAGTCTTCTTCCCCAAGAAGACTTACCTCTTACTCCCTAAGCCCCATTGTTGCTCAAAGCTCCATTTCTACCCGATCTCTTTCCCTAGCCAATCAAACTTGTTGATTTCCTCGGGATTGCTTGAGAAGGCATCGATCTACACTTCCACCAAGAGATATTTGATTCTCCCCACTAATCCCTTGCGGATCTTGTTACTCTTGGGTGTTTGAACACCCTAGACGGTTGAGGTCACCTCGGAGCCATATTCCATTGTGGTGAAGCTTCGTGGTGTCGTCGGGAGCCTCCGATTCGGTTGTGGAGATTTCCCCAACCTTGTTTGCAAAGGTTCGGTCGCCGCCTTCAAGGGTACCACTAGTGGAATCACGGCACCTCGCATTGTGTGAGGGCGTGAGGAGAATACGGTGGCCCTAGTGGCTTCTTGGGGATCATTGTGCCTCCACACCGCTCCAACGGAGACGTAGTTCCTCTCAAAGGGAAGGAACTTCGGTAACACATCCTCGTCTTCACCGGCTCCACTTGTGGTTATTTCTTTCCTTTACTTGTGCAAGCTTTCTTTGTATACCTTAGCTTACTTGCTTGTGTGGTTGTTATTGTTGCTTCCTATAAGTTGCCCACCTAGTTGCATATCTAGACAACTTACTTTGTTGCTAAGTTTAAATTGGTTAAGAAAAACTAAAAAAGTTAGTTGCCTATTCACCCCCCCCCCCCTCTAGTCAACCATATCGATCCTTTCAATTGGTATCAGAGCCTCGTCTCTTTATAAGGACTTTACCATCCAAAAAGTATGGGTGATAACGTAGTCGAGATAGAGGGACACTCCAATGGAACTCCGTCCTTGCCTACGTCCGATGGGGGAACCGCGGTCTCTCGTGAGGAGTTCAATGTGCCAATGGACACATTGAAAGAATCACTAGCGACCGAGGTCAAAGGCATGTTTAAGGAATTACTTGAGGGACTCAAATTGTCCACCACACCGTTGGAAGTGGTTCGTCCCGCTACCAATGTGTCGGAGGCTATTCCCGACAAGGGAGAAGCTAGTAGTGAGCAAGTCCCGGTTACTAAGATTGGGAGTGGGATTTTTGCCCACTCCGCTCCTCCTACCCACTATGGAGGACCCGTTCCTACTCCGCATTTAAATTCCGTTGGTCCTCCTCCTAAGTTTGTGAAAAATTCTGATTTTGCTACTTGGATGTTTCGCTTTAGACGTCATTTAAATCATTGTTCTACTAATCTTTGGAGAATCATTGAGCATGGTTTCTACCCACATGATCCCGACAACTTAACTCTGAGAGAAGCTGCGGATCATCAATTCAACGAGTCCGTTCTTTGCATACTTCAAGATGCTATCCCTCCCGAAGACATTGCACATTCTCGACCCTTCACCGTGGCCAAGGAAGCATGGGAGCATGTTGGCTCCGTGTACAAGGGAAGCGCAAGCATTCAACGCTCAAACTATGAAGTTCTGCAAGATGAAGCGGATGAGTTTGCTATGATCGAAGATGAAGATCCCCGTGAACTTTATCGGAGATTAACCACTCTTGCGGTTTCACTTTGAGATCATGGGAGCAAGGACACGGATGATAATTGGATCAAACGCAAGTTTCTCAAGGCCATGTCCTCCGTCATTCGCCAAAGACCGGACTTCCACACTTTGTCATCAAGTGAAGTGTTGGATGAGTTCGTTGCCATGAGGATCTTGGACAATACCGTCGACAATGTGGTTTTAAGAGCTCAACGATCAAAGAAGCCTAACCTTGCCTTGAAGGCCAAGGCTTGTGTGGAATAAGAGGAGGAAGAGGATGACGATGAGAGTTGCCCCGAGGACACCAAATATGCCTATCATGAGCACATGGCTCTTGCATCACGACAATTTTGGGGCAACAAGAACAACTCAAGGCCCAACTTCAACAAGAAAAACTCAAGTGGCAACAAGGGCAAGCAACGAGTGAGGACGTGCTACAACTGTCGGAATGTGAGCCACTTTGTTGTAGATTGCCCATATGAGAAAAGAGAAGACAATGGAGGCAAGCTTATCCGAAAGGACAAGGCCAAGTCTTATCCCAACAAGAACAACCTCAACAAGAAGACCCCTCCCAAAGGGTTGGTGGCCCAAGAATAATATGTTGAGGATGATGATGATGATGAAGATGATGAGATGGTCACTATGGCCACCATTGCTATTGCAACTACTCCACGCTCATCTCTCTTTGACTCACCAAATGAGAACATCACCGCCAAGTGCCTCATGGCTAAGGCCACCAACAAGGTAACTCCCAACATCAACACTACCATCACCTCTAATCCTTCATTGACGGATTGTATTGATGAGAGTGAGGGGGCAGAGGAGGAAGAAAATGAATTTGAGTCGTTTATGAGTAAACTCAAGGGCAAACCCAAGAAGCACTTCGTTGCTCTCTTGGAACAACTCGGTGAGGCCAATGACATGATCGAGGCTCACGAGACCATTTCTAAAATGGAAGGTCATATTCGAGACTATGCCGATGAGATATCCGATCTATCTAATGCTTTAGAGGAAGAGTGTGGTCTTCGTTTGGCTCTTGAGAAGTCACACAACGATGATCATGCTAAATTAAAGAAAGATCTTGATCATGCTTTAGTTGTCTCTCGTGTGATTAATTCCGAGAAGGCAAAGCTTGTGGTTGACCATGCTAGACTCAAGGAAGAGTTTGTTACGCTTGACAAGGCTCACAAGGCCTTGAAAGGTGTACATGCTTCTCTCAAGGAGTCTCATGATCAACTTCAAGTTTCTCTAACCAAGGAGAAAGCTATATTTCCTCGCATGGTGTTGATTGATAATGCAAATGCTACTAACCCATGTTGCGAGCATGTGCATCTTGTTAAAGAGAATGCCAAGTTGAAGAAGTAGCTTGAGAAAGGCCTTGTGACATGTATACAAGGTGAGAAGAACCTCAACGATCTTTTGAGCAATCAAAAGGAAGTTGTGGCAAAGGAAGGAATTGGGTTTGCTCCCAAGCCCAAGAAGAAGAAGAACGACAAGACCAAGCAACCTCCTCCTCCTCTCAAACAAACCTTTGTGAAAGAGGGAGGGGGTACTTCTAAGAAGAATACCAATGTGAAAAGTGGTGGAGTCAAGAAAAAACCCGCCATGCGATCAAACATA
Organism: Secale cereale; assembly: GCA_902687465.1. Lineage (NCBI taxonomy): Eukaryota > Viridiplantae > Streptophyta > Magnoliopsida > Poales > Poaceae > Secale > Secale cereale. The sequence continues at coordinate 69,779,852 of LR738711.1, forward strand.
GCCGGCGACTTTAATCCTTCATATGTTTTATGTCGTGCTAGTGATGGTCATGTTTTTGCTAAATTTGTTGGTTCTTCTTATGAGTACATTGAATGGTCTATTTGGGTTCCTAAGACCCTTGTCACTAACCTCAAAGGACCCATTACCAAATGGGTACCTAAATCCAAGCATTGATCTCATGTAGGAGTTTGCTTCCAGTGGGGGATCATCGTTGCTCGATAGTGGAGCCACAAATCATATGATCGGAAGCAAAGACTTGGTGGTGGACGTGCATCAAGGTTCATCCATGGCCACCAACGTCGAATGGGGTGATGCTTCATCTTCTAAGGTATTGGGGTTTGACAAGGTTGTTGTTTCTCATGATCTCACGATCGAGAAAGTCATGCTTGTTGAGTCTCTTGCATACAACTTACTTTCTGTTCGTCAACTTGCACTCATGGGCTTTGCCACATTCTTTGATATTGATACCGTGGCCCTCTTGTGGAGCAAGACTCTTAAAGTAGCCTATGTTGGACATGTCGAGAAGGGTCTCTATGTGGTTAACTTCTCGGAGCAACCCACTAAGACTGCGACATGCCTAATGGCTAAAGTTGATGTGGGATGGCTTTGACATCGCCGGTTAGCCCATGTCAATATGAGATCTTTGCAAAGTCTTCTCAAGGGGGACCATGTCCGTGTACTAACAAATGTTAGCTTTGCCAAAGATCATGCTTGCAGTGCTTGTATTGAAGGAAAGTTACATGAGACGGCTCACCCTCCCACGACTATCATCTACTCAAAAAGACCGTTAGAGCTCCTTCACATGGATCTCTTTGGGCCTCCATCCTTTGATAGTCCTGGGGCAGAAAGTATTGCTTGGTGATTGTAGATGATTATTCAAGATACACATGGGTATATTTCTTCAAGAAGAAGAGTGAGACCCAACAAACCATCATCAATTTTGCAAATGAAGCTCAACGTCAACATGAGGCAAAGATCTTGATGATCCGAAGTGACAATGGCACCGAGTTCAAGAACTACACCTTGGATGAGTTTCTTAGTGATGAGGGGATCAAACATCAATATGCCGCACCTTATACCCCTCAACAAAATGGTGTAGTAGAGAGAAAGAACCGGACATTGATGGACGCGGCAAGGACAATGATGGCAGAATTCAAGTCTCCATACAACTTTTGGGCCGAAGCCATCAACACCGCGTGTCATGCATCCAATCGGCTCTATCTCCGCAAAGGCTTGAACAAGAGTCCGTATGAGATTCTTACCGGTAACAAGCCCAATCTCAAGTACTTCCGGGTGTTCGGGTGTAAGTGTTTCATCCTCAAGAAAGGTGCTCGTTTATCTAAATTTGAGTCTAGAGCTCATGAGGGCATATTTTTTGGTTATGCTACAAACTCTCATGCTTACCGTGTCCTCAACAAGTCCAATGGACTCATTAAGGAGACGTGTAACGTAGAGTTTGATGATAATAATGGCTCCCAAGTGGAGCAAAGTGGTACTTGTGATGTAGGTGATGAAATTCCTCCTCAAACCATAAGAAGAATGGGTGTTGGCTATATCCTACCCATTGAGGAACCCCTTGTGGCCGAAGGAGAAGGACAATTTTCCACACAAGTGGAACCATCATCAACCCAAAACCCACATGCTTCCGAAGAACAAAGTGAAGGCCCTCAACCGGATGAACAAGGCCAAGTGCAAGATCAATCACAAGATGGTGGTGAGCCACCAAATGATGCACAAGGCCAAGTTCTCTCCTCCGAGCAAGATCAAGATCAAGATCAAGCTCTTGACGTCGCTCAAGATGATCAACTCAGTGCTCCTCAATTATCACTTGAAGAGCAATTGGAGCGTCGTGCTGCAAAAATTGCCTCCAGGCTTGCTTCTAGAGAACATCACATGGAGAATATTCTTGGAAGCATCACAAAGGGGGTAAGCACTCGTAGACAATTAGCAAACTATTGTGCTCATCAAGCTTTTGTCTCTTGTGTGGAACCTCAAAAGGTCTATGAGGCGCTCGAAGACCCTGATTGGCTCAATGCCATGCATGAAGAACTCCATAACTTCGAGCGCAACAAAGTGTGGCGTCTGGTGCCAAGGCCAAAGGAGAACCATAATGTCATTGGAACCAAGTGGATCTTTAAGAACAAGCAGGATGCTCATGTCATTGTCATTCTCAACAAGGCACATTTGGTGGCTCAAGGCTACTCCCAAGTTGAGGGTATCGACTACGGTGAAACCTTTGCCCCCGTTGCTCTCCTTGAATCTATTCGTTTATTGCTTGCCTATGCTTCTCATCATAACTTTAAATTGCAACAAATGGATGTGAAAAGTGCGTTTCTTAATGGTCCTATTAATGAGTTGGTATATGTCAAACAACCCCCGGGGTTTGAGGATCCTAAGTTCCCCAATCACGTGTATCAACTCGATAAGGCACTCTATGGCCTTAAACAAGCCCCATGTGCGTGGTATGAGCATCTTACCGAGTTGTTGCAAGATCGTGGGTTTGAAATTGGGAAAATCGACCCCACTCTTTTTACTAAGAAGGTCAAAGGGGAGTTGTTTGTCTGCCAACTATATGTTGATGATATTATCTTTGGTTCACCTAACAAAGCTTTCAATGACGAGTTTGCCGCACTCATGACCACACATTTTGAGATGTCCATGATGGGAGAGTTGAAGTACTTCCTTGGGTTTGAGATTAAGCAAAGAAGAGAAGGAATCTTCATCAAACAAGCCAAGTACACCCAAGACATGCTCAATAGGTTTAATCTAAGTGATGTCAAACCGGCTACTACCCCAATGCCAACCAAGTGCCAACTTGACATTGATCCCAATGGTAAAGTGGTGGATCAAAAGGTATATCGTTCTATGATTGGTTCCTTACTTTACCTTTGTGCATCTAGACCGGATATTATGTTGAGTGTGGGAATCTGTGTACGGTTTCAAGCCTCACCTATGGAAAGTCACTTTGTGGCAGTCAAGCGAATCTTTCGATATTTGGCTCATACCCCAAACTTTGGCTTATGGTACCCAAGAGGAGCAAACTTCAACCTTGTAGGTTTCTCTGATTTGGATTGGGCGGGAGACAAAGTGGATAGGAAGTCCACTTCCGGAGGGTGCCAATTCCTTGGTTGCTCTCTGGTAAGTTGATCTTCCAAGAAGCAAAGTTGTGTGTCTCTCTCGTCCACCGAAGCAGAGTATGTGGCAGCTGGCAGTTGTTGTGCTCAACTTCTATGGATGAGGCAAACTTTAAAGGATTACGGTGTCACTTGTGACAAAGTGCCCCTTTGGTGTGATAATGAAAGTGCCATCAAGATTTCTCTCAACCCGGTGCAACACTTCAAGACGAAGCATATTGAGATTCGGTATCACTTCATCTGGGATCATATTCGGTGAGGAGAAATAGAGCTTCACTATGTCAACACTCATGATAACCTTGCAGATATCTTCACGAAGCCATTGGATGAAGCAAGATTTTGCGAGTTAAGGCATGAGCTAAATATCATAGATTTGAGCAATGTGGCTTGAAACCTTGCACACCCTCCTCCCACTCAACATGATTATCTTGCCTAGATGTAGGCATGGACATAGGGGGGGTATTGTTCTCTCAATGAACTCTTCCTCACCCCGTTATGCATAAATTGATCAAGTCTTTATCTGTTGCCATGTTAGATGGTATGAGTGCTTCAAGACGAGTGTTGGTCATGGGCCCAAGGATAATTATTCGCGGTGCCATACCAAATAACTCAAACATAGGTGGCTTCGGCCACCGACCTCCTTCGGGGAGGAGTGTCTCGTGTGTTGTTTCAGCTGTCTGTTGTCTTTCTTTCCGTTTGTCGTGTGTGTGCGCTCTTGCCCATAGTTGCGTTGCTTAAGCCTTCTTATCGAAACTTGCACTTTCTTTGGGGAGCGGTACTACCGTGAACTGTCATGGTACTACTGCAAGAGAGAACTCCGGTACTACCGCAACCAGCACGACAGTAATTTTTTACTGCCGCTGGAGAGCGGTACTACCGCCCTGCGTGTGGTACTTCCGCCCGGACAGTACTACCGCGATGACCGTGGTACTATCGCTTTTGTTTGAACGACTGGGGGTTATAAGCGAGCGGGGGGAGTTCTAACTCCCCCATACCCATTCATCTCGTCTCCCCCACGTCCCCTCTCTCTCTCTCTCTCTCTCTCTCTCTCTCTCTCTCTCTCTCTCTCTCTCAAGAACGATGCTGGAGGACCTCGCCGGATCTCCGTCCCCGGCCACTCTCCTCGCATTCCGACCGGTGGGATCGTTCCCCACCTCGACCTCTTGCCATGGATGAAGGTTTCTCCCCAAAATCCTCTCTTCTTCTTGCCCTTGTGTTGTTTCTAGGTTTTGGGGAGATGCATACTGTTCTTGTGTTCTTGTTGACCTTATCCATGGAATATTAGGGTGTAGGAGAGTTGTAGTGCAGTAGAAATGCTAGTAAGTATGTTGCTACCAAGAAGTTGTGATCAGTCGTAGTACCATTCGCCCGTCCTACGCGTTCATTGTCCAGGTCTGCTTTCAGATCTGACCCCGAGCGGTACTACCACTGACTGATAGCGGTACTATCGCTCTGACGCGTTATGGTACCGTAATGGACGCGGTAGTAAATTTTTAGTGCCGCGTCTGGTGCGGTACTACCGTAATACTTCGGTGCGGTACTACCGCCCCTTTGGCGGCACTAAAAATTTACTTCCGCAGCTTCGAACAGTACTACCGTTCGGTCCACACCTACCTCGTAGCACATACATATTATCTTTTCTACATGTTTCTTGTGCTTTATTGTGGCTTTTGCATTGATTCTCTTTGTCTTTCTTTCGTGTTCTTGTGTTTGTGTCATAGGTGGTGGCTCCGGTTCCAATGTCCGTCGCTCGAATCCTAGCCGTGACACAGGGTCAAAGCATCTGCGCACCCAAAGTGATGTTCCTGAGGGCTCCAATGCCCCCCAACACAGAACCAAGACCACTGCCACCAAGAACAAGGAACCAACTATGAACATGGATGAGATGCCATCCCATGAGTTCATTACTAGGAGGAAGATCAACCCCTATGTAGATCCCCGGGCTCAGTTCCATGGAATGAATTGTTCTGGACCAAGCAGCAGTATCGTATCTACACAGAGGTACTCAAGAGCAAACACAACTTATATGTGGATGCACATTGGATTGACATGACTCACATGAGGAAGGAGGAGCACCGTGCCTATTTTGTTGAGGCTCTAGATCTTGTGGAGCAGTTTGGCATTGAGCATATCATGTCATTTCAGATGGACTTTGACCTAGAAATTGTGGCACAGTTCTATGCTTTGGTTCACTTCCATCCTAAGGAGGAACGCAACATGACTTGGATGACAAATGGACATAAGATGACTGCTACATGGAAGGACTTTATGGATCTGCTTCAGGTTGCTGATGAGGGGCTCCACACTCCCGTTGGAGCTCGCCCTCATGCCAATGAAGAATCTGCCAACAAGGACCGGCTACTGCCTTTCTATGTGGAGAAGACACTCGCTAGTGGCAAGAAGACTTGGGTGATGAACTCCTTTCTGGATATCATGCATAGGATCTTCTGCAACTGATTGTTTCCTCGCGTTGGGGACAAGGACAAGGTACATGCATACCTCGTGGACATGTTGCTTATGTGTGAGGAGGCCCGCAGTGCTCAGCCTCAACCACTTGATATCTCACGTATCATGTGGTGTGAGCTCCGCTTTGCGATTTTCACTCGCAAAGTGCCTATCTACGGTCCATTTCTGTTTTTGCTTATCTCCAAGACTTGGGAGAAGCTTTATCCTGATGAAGAGTTCGAGGCCCCTCACTGGATTCGTCATGAGCCTATCATACTTCGCATCAAGAGTCGATGGGCTAACACCACTACCCGTGCAGAGGCTGCTGCAGCTCAGATGGGTGAAGATGAGGAGCAAGTGGAGGAGGAGACAGCTGATGAAGACAGTTCTGGAGGGTATGCTTCCCCCTCGTCTGAGCCCTCGTGGGCTAAAAAGCTGAAGAGGAAGATGAAGGCTCTGTTTTGTATGCAGGCAAAGGGGCAATACAAGGCTCATGTGACTCAGAAGCAGGCTCGCCAGCGTGACAAGAAGATAATGAGGATCTTTGGTGAGGATGCGTCTAATGGGTCAGAGGAGATCATCACTCCAGAGGCTGAGTGGATTGCCAAACAGGGCTTCAAGTGGTCTGGTTCCGATGAGGAGCAGCAGGAGTCTGATGGAGCTCGTGACGACTGATCTCTTCCGCCTGAGCTACCACCTATGTCTTAGGTGTCCTCTTTCCCTTTGTGGTGTCTCGATGACAAAGGGGGAGAGAGAGTAAGATTTGCGTCTTGTGTCGTGTTTATTTGCTTTTCGTTGGTCGAACCTTATCTGCTTTCGTTGGTTTGTGTCGTGTGTGTGAGGCCTTACATATGGTGTGAGACATATGCACTCTACTCTTTATCTCATTATTATGTCTATGCTATCTGCTAGGTTGTGAGCGGTTGCTTCACTTGCCCTTAATATGTGCTCACGTTGTCCTCCTTACATCCATGCGTAGAATCTTCTTCTTTGTTGCAAGGAGTATGTTGTTTATAAAATATAGGGGGAGCGTTGATCCTATGTGTGCTGTGTAGTCCAAAGCACCTTCTTATGTATGCACACATCTAGGGGGAGCTTACCTATATTCTATAATTTTGCTGGGTTTGCTTACTATTCTTATATATCTTTGTGCAAATCCCGTATTGTCATCAATCCACCAAAAAGGGGGAGATTGTAAGTGCATATTTCTCCCTAAGTAGTTTTAGTGATTGATGCCAATGCTTTTGCGGACTAATCGTGTGCACTGAGCTTTTCAGATATATCACACCTATGCACAAGACGATTAAGTGCCCCTCGGAACCTATGGAAGACGGTGTTTCCTTTTGTTTCTTTTTCGGTGGAATTGAGTCATAGGAAAGCCGTACTATTAAGAGGGGGTCCGCTTCGGAAAGGTTTGGGTGGAATCAACACGTACACATCTATTTATCACACCACCTTTCCTTCGCTTCTCTGGAGCTCCGGCTGTTTTTCCTTGTCGTTCAAAAATAGTGGCATCCTACTACTACCACTACTTGGCATGCGGTAGTACCGCTCAAAGTATGTGGTAGTACCGCACGGCCCCACGGTAGTACCGCTTCAGGGCTACGGTAGTACCGCACCCTGCGGTAGTACCGTACTGTGGACACGGTAGTACCGTGTGACCGGCCCAGCGTTGTAACTAGTATGGTAGTAGGCGCGGAAGTAATTTTTTACTTCCGCGTCCTACGCGGTAGTACCACTTCGTGCAAGCGGTAGTACCATGTCGGGTTTTTGCAACGACTGTAACTCTGCGGAAGTAGCTGCGGACGTATTTTATTTAGTCCGCACTCCTCCTCAGCTAGTCTGACCCTGCCTTGCGGTAGTACCGCAAGGACGTGCGGTAGTACCGCTCCGGCAGTACTACCGCCCGGTGTTTTAATGCAACATGGGCTAGTTCTAGCTCGTACCGCGCCAGCGGTAGTACCGCACCCTGTGCGGTAGTGCCGCGCGTTAAGTGCGGTAGTACCATGCTCTGCGGGCAGATTTGAGGGATAACCGTTGGATTTGCCCTCCCACTATATATAGGGAGTCTTCTTCCCCAAAAAGACTTACCTCTTCCTCCCTAAGCTCCATTGTTGATCAAAGCTCCATTTCCGCCCGATCTCTCTCCCTAGCCAATCAAACTTGTTGATTTCCTCGAGATTGCTTGAGAAGGCATCGATCTACACTTCCACCAAGAGATATTTGATTCTTCCCACTAATCCCTTGCGGATCTTGTTACTCTTGGGTGTTTGAGCACCCTAGACGGTTGAGGTCACCTCAGAGCCATATTCCATTGTGGTGAAGCTTCGTGGTGTCGTTGGGAGCCTCCAATTCGGTTGTGGAGATTGCCCCAACCTTGTTTGTAAAGGTTTGGTCGCCGCCTTCAAGGGCACCACTAGTGGAATCATGGCACCTCACATTGTGTGAGGGCGTGAGGAGAATACGGTGGCCCTAGTGGCTTCTTGGGGAGCATTGTGCCTCCACATCGCTCCAACGTAGACGTATTTCCTCTCTAAGGGAAGGAACTTCGGTAACACATCCTCGTCTTCACCGGCTCCACTTGTGGTTATTTCTTTCCTTTACTTGTGCAAGCTTTCTTTGTATACCTTAACTTGCTTGCTTGTGTGGTTGTTATTGTTGCTTCCTATAAGTTGTCCACCTAGTTGCATATCTAGACAACTTACTTTGTTGCTAAGTTTAAATTGGTTAAGAAAAGCTAAAAATTGTTAGTTGCCTATTCACCCCCCCCCCCTCTAGTCAACCATATCGATCCTTTCATCCACGATATTTATGTTCATGGTGATTTATATCCTACTCATGCTTGCATTCATTGTTGATTAATTTTAATGCATGTTCATGACCGTTGTCGCTCTCTAGCTGGTCGCTTCTCAGTCTCTTTCCAGCCTTCACCTGTACTAAGCGGGAATACTGCTTGTGCATCCACTTCCATAAACCCCAAAGTTATTCCATATGAGTCCACCATACCTTCCTATATGCGGTATTTACCTGTCGTTCCAAGTAAATTTGTATGTGCCAAACTCTAAACCTTCAAATGAAATTCTGTTTTGTATGCTCGAACAGCTCACGTATCAACTAGGGCTGTCTATATCTTCCATGCTAGGTGGGTTATTCTCACGATGAGTGGACTCCGCTCATCATTCATGAGAAAATGGCTGGTAATCGGGATGCCCAGTCACATGCTCAAATCATAGTAACTAAACAAAACTCCCCCAGGGCTGTTGCTTGTTTGGACGGTAGCCCGTGGATTCGGATGGCCGTGGAGTGTGCTTGTTGGTGGTTGGGGGAGTATAAACTTTACCATTCTGCTTGGGAACCGCCTATAATGTGCGTAGCATGGGAGATATCGAGATTCTTGGTTGTTATGTTGACAATGAAAGTATACCGCTCAAAATGTTGTTCATCTCTATTTAAAAATCGAGCTCTGGCACCTCTACAAATCCCTGCTTCCCTCTGTGAAGGGCCTATCTATTTACTTTTATGCTGAGTCATCATCCTCTTATAAAAGAGCACCAGTAGGAGAGCACCTCTGTCATTTGCATGTATTACTATTAATTTGCATTGAGTATGATCATGACTGGATCTCTTTTATCATGAATTACAATGTCTAGTCAGTCCTTGATCTTTAAAGGTGCTCTGCATTTATGTTTTGCGGTCTCAGAAAGGGCTAGCGAGATACCATCTTGTTATATCATATCATGATTGTTTGAGAAAGTGTTGTCATCCGAGGTTTATTATTATTGCTCGCTAGTTGATTATGCCATTGATGTGAGTTGACATGAGACCTGAAAGTTATTGTGAATGTGGTTAGTTCATGATCATTGCTGAAAACCTGAATGCTGGCTTACATATTTACAACAACAAGAGCAAACAGAGTTTGTCAAAGTTTTTCTTTATCACTTTCAATTTATCAACTGAATTGCTTGAGGACAAGCAAATGTTTAAGCTTGGGGAGTTGATACGTCTCCAACGTATCTACTTTTCCAAACACTTTTCCCTTGTTTTGGACTCTAACTTGCATGATTTGAATGGAACTAACCCGGACTGACGCTGTTTTCAGCAGAATTGCCATGGTGTTGTTTTTGTGCAGAAATCAAAAGTTCTCGCAATGACCTGAAAATTTATGGAGAATTATTTTGAAAAATATAAAAAATACCTGCAAGAAGATCCAGACCAGGGGGCCCATACCCTGTCCACGAGGGTGGGGGGCGCGCCCCCTGCCTCGTGGGCCCCCTGGTGCTCCACCGACGTATCGCAAGATCCTATATATTCACTTTCCGGGAGAAAAAAATCAGAGAGGAAGAATTATCACGTTTTACGATACGGAGCCGCCGCCAAGCCCTAATCTCTCTCGGGAGGGCTGAACTGGAGTCCGTTTGGGGCTCCGGAGAGTGGAGATCGTCGCCATCGACATCATCAACCTTCCTCCATCACCAATTCCATGATGCTCACCATCGTGCGTGAGTAATTCCATCGTAGGCTTGCTGGACAGTGATGGGTTGGATGGGATCTATCATGTAATCGAGTTAGTTTTGTTAGGGTTTGATCCCTAGTATTCACTATGTTCTGAGATTGATGTTGCTATAACTTTGCTCTGCTTAATGCTTGTCACTAGGGCCCGAGTGCCATGATTTCAGATCTGAACCTATTATGTTTTCATGAATATATGTGTGTTCTTGATCCTAGTCTATAGTCACCTACTATGTGTTATGATCCGGCAACCCCGAAGTGACAATAATCGGGACCACTCCCGGTGATGACCGTAGTTTGAGGAGTTCATGTATTCACTATGTGTTAATGCTTTGGCCCGGTACTCTATTAAAAGGAGGCCTTAATATCCCTTAGTTTCCAATAGGACCCCGCTGCCACAGGAGGGTAGGACAAAAGATGTCATGCAAGTTCTTTTCCATAAGCACGTATGACTATATTCGGAATACATGCCTACATTGCATTGATGAACTGGAGCTAGTTCTGTGTCACCCTAGATTATAATTTCTACATGATGAATTGCATCCGACATTATTTCCCATCACCGATCCAATGTCTACGAGCTTTCACATATTGCTTGTTGCTTATTTACTTTTCTGTTGCTACTGTTACAAAAACTACAAAAACACTATCGTTGCCTTTGTTATCGTTACCGCTATTATCATATTACTTTGCTACTAAACTATCTTGCTGCAGATACTAAGTTTCCAGGTGTGGTTGAATTGACAACTCAGCTGCTAATACTTAAGAGTATTCTTTGGCTCCCCTTGTGTCGAATCAATAAATTTGGGTTGAATACTTTACCCTCGAAAACTGTTGCGATCCCCTACACTTGTGGGTTATCACTCAGCCATAGGCTCTTTAAAGTATGCCATGCTGTATACCAAACCTGTTGTGTACCTTGCCATGAGTTTGGCAAGGAGGTTCAAAAGCGATCCAGGAGTAGATCACTGGACAGCGGTCAAAAATTATCCTTAGTTACCGGATGACTAAGGAAATATTTCTCGGTTATGGAGGTGATAAAGAGTTCGTCGTAAAGAGTTACGTCGATGCAAGCTTTGACACCGATCGAGATGACTCTGAGTCTCGATCTGGATACATATTGAAAGGTGGAGCATTTAGCTAGAGTAGCTCAGTGCAGAGCATCGTAGACATAGAAATTTGCAAAATACATACGGATCTGAATGTGGCAGACCCATTGACTAAACCTCTCTCACAAGCAAAACATGATCACACCTTAGTACTCTTTGGTTGTTAATCACATGGCGATGTGAACTAGATTACTGACTCTAGTAAACTTTATTGGGTATTGGTCACATGGCGATGTGAACTATAAAGTGTTAAGTCACATGGTGATGTGAACTATTAGTGTTAATCACATGGTGATGTGACCTAGATTATTGACACTAGTGCAAGTGGGAGACTGAAGGAAATATGCCCTAGAGGCAATAATAAAGTTATTATTTATTTCCTTATATCATGATAAATGTTTATTATTCATGCTAGAATTGTATTAACCGGAAACTTAGTACATGTGTGAATACATAGACAAAACAGAGTGTCCCTAGTATGCCTCTACTAGACTAGCTCATCGATCAAAGATGGTTATGTTTCCTAGCCATAGACATGAGTTGTCGTTTGATCAACGGGATCACATCATTAGGAAAATGATGTGATGGACAAGACCCATCCGTTAGCTTAGCACTATGATCGTTTAGTTTTACTGCTATTGCTTTCTTCGTGACTTATACATGTTCCTATGACTATGAGATTATGCAACTCCCGAATATCGGAGGAACACCTTGTGTGCTATCAAACGTCACAACGTAACTGGGTGATTATAAAGATGCTCTACAGGTGTCTCCGAAAGTGTTCGTGGTGTTGGCATAGATCAAGAATAGGATTTGTCACTCCGAGTGTCGGAGAGGTATCTCTGGGCCCTCTCGGTAATACACATCATAATAAGCCTTGCAAGCAAATGACTAATGAGTTAGACACGAGATGATGTATTACGGAACGAGTAAAGAGACTTGCCGGTGATGAGATTAACTAGGTATGGTGATACCGACGATCGAATCTCGGGCAAGTAACATACCGATGACAAAGGGAACAACGTATGTTGTTATGCGGTTTGACCGACAAAGATCTTCGTAGAATATGTAGGAGCCAATATGAGCATCCATGTTCCTCTATTGGTTATTGACCGGAGATGAGTCTCGGTCATGTCTACATAGTTCTCGAACCCGTAGGGTCCGCACGCTTAACGTTTGATGACGATCGGTATTATGAGTTTATGTGTTCTGATGTACCGAAGGTAGTTCGGAGTCCCGGATGAGATTGGGGACATGACGAGAAGTCTCGAAATGGTCGAGACGTAAAGATCGATATATTGGACAACTATATTCGGACATCGGAAAGGTTCCGAGTGATTCGGGTATTTTTCGGAGTATCGGAGAGTTACGGGAATTCGCTGGAGGGTATATGGGCCTTATTGGGCTTTAGGGGAAAGAGAGAGAGGAGGCTGCGCCCCGCCCCCCAAGGCTTAGTCCGAATTGTACTAGGGGAGGGGTTGCGCCACCTCCTTCCTTCTCTTCTCTTTTCCCTTTCCTTCTCTCCTACTCCTAATACTTGGAAGGGCTCCTAGTTCTACTAGGAAAGGGAGAATCCTACTCCTGGTGGGAGTAGGACTCCCCTAGGGCGCGCCATAGAGAGGGCCGGCCCTCCCCCTCCTCCACTCCTTTATATACGGGGGTAGAGGCACCCCATAGACACACAAGTTGATCAAGTTGATCAGTTGATCTCTCCCAACCGTGTGCGGTGCCCCTCTCCATAGAATCACTCCTCGGTCATACCGTTGAAGTGCTTAGGCGAAGCCCTCCGCCGGTAGCCTCATCATCTCTGTCACCACGCCGTCGTGCTGACGAAACTCTCCCGCGAGGTTCTACTGGATCAAGAGCTCATGGGACGTCATCAAGCTGAACATGTGCTGAACGCGGAGGCTCCATACGTTTGGTCCTTGATCAGTTGAATCGCGAAGAAGTTCGTCTACATCAACTGCGTCACTAGACGCTTCCGCTCCCGATCTACGAGGGTACGTAGACACACTCTCCCCTCTCGTTGCTATGCATCTAGTAGATAGATCTTGCGTGATCGTAGGAAATTTTTGAAATACTACGTTCCCCAACAATCTATGCATAGGGGTTGGCACACGTTTTCGTCTTGACTCTCCGGTAAAAACTTTGGGGCACTCTTTGAAGTTCTTTGTGTTGGTTGAATAGATGAATCTGAGATTGTGTGATGCATATCGTATAATCATGCCCACGGATACTTGAGGTGACAATGGAGTATCTAGGTGACATTAGGGTTTTGGTTGATTTGTGTCTTAAAGTGTTATTCTAGTACGAACTCTATGATAGATTGAACGGAAAGAATAGCTTCGTGTTATTTTACTACGGACTTTTGAATAGATCGATCAGAAAGAATAACTTTGAGGTGGTTTCGTACCCTACAATAATCTCTTCGTTTGTTCTCCGCTATTAGTTACTTTGGAGTGACTCTTTGTTGCATGTTGAGGATAGTTATATGATCCAGTTATGTTATTATTGTTGAGAGAACTTGCACTAGTGAAAGTATGAACCCTAGTCCTTGTTTCCTACTATTGCAACACCGTTTATGTTCACGTTTACCACTTGCTACCTTGCTGTTTTTATATTTTCTTATTACAAAAACCTAAATCTACCATCCATATTGCACTTGTATCACCATCTCTTCGCCGAACTAGTGCACCTATACAATTTATCATTGTATTGGGTGTGTAGGGGACATAAGAGACTCTTTGTTATTTGGTTGTAGGGTTGTTTTTTGAGAGAATTGCAGGGTTGTTTGAGAGAGACCATCTTCATCCTACGCCTCCCACGGATTGATAAACCTTAGGTCATCCACCTGAGGGAAATTTGCTACTGTCCTACAAACCTCTGCCCTTGGAGGCCCAACAACGTCTACAAGAAGAAGGTTGCGTAGTAGACATCAGATACCACACCCTCGTTTTTCTCATTTAATTGTGTGCCACGTCTGGCTAGCATGCATGATATCGCTGTATGATACTCTCATTGTGACCGGCCTAAGTGGCAAAGTAAGAAGTGAAATCTGAAGAGGCAAATCATCATTGTAGGTGTTACTGTAGAGAAGATGTTGATTTCTCATAAGAAAACACATGGCCTTAACATTTCACTTTTCAATGGAGAGATTTATCTATAGATAATAAATGTCAAAGGAAGGATCGAAGTAGTACAAAGAATCAGACCTTCATTGTAAGTGTTAGGGCATCTTCAACGCCGACCCTCAAAACCGCCACATATGTCTAGACTATGTTGTCCGGACGTGTTATGCCATCCAACGTGGGATTGTATCTGTCCGCAAGACGGTCCGGACGCACTTTCTCGCTCAAACCAGAGACAAACGTGGGGGGATTTGCGGGCGTCCAGACTGCTTCCAAGCCCGTGTCTGACCGCCCTGGCCCACCCAAACCCCCTCCCTCACCCGCACGAGCTTCCCGCCCAAAACAGTCAGTGCCGCATTAATGCCCGGCTAGAGGCGACGCGACCTCTCATTGGCGTCGGCATTGAAACGGCGCGCCGGCCGAGAGAGTGCCGCCTGCACCGCTTCCCGGTGTATGTGAATGCTCCGTGTTCAAATGACACGACGACCGTCTTCACGTCCGTCCCGTCTACTGCGGCGCCACCCGTCCGTACTCTGCTGCCCCATTGCTATATAAACTGCTGCCCCAACCATAGCCGCAATCATGCACCTCCAATCCCTTTAACCTCTCCGCACCACTCCTACTATGACTTCCTCGCGCTCCAAAGCTCTCTGAGACGAGCCGACACCGAAGCAGAAGAAGGAGATGGCCGCCATTTCTGCCGGCTGGCAGCCGGAGGACGGTGACGTCCCAATAATGGAGGACGCAACCGACGATGAGATGGCGCCACCCTCCTCGTCAAGTCGTCAGTGCCACCCTCACCGGTGCATTGCACCATGAACATCGGCGAGACTCGTGCCCATTACATGGACATGGTGCGGGAGGAATAGTTCTGTTAGGAGAAGACCAACGCCACATACAACCAGCAGCTCCTTTAGGGGCACTAGCAGGCGAAGGAGCGTCTGAGCGGCCGGGAGGGCGATCGCGCTAGACACGGACCTTGCGGAGCAGCTAGCAATTCCTCGTGTCCTACAGCTTCGCCCGCTAGATCCTCCTTGCCAGCTGGCGGTACCACCAGCGTCTGGCGGAACTGGAGGCCGCCTACAATAAGTTCGACGAGGAGACAGACGAGGTGTTGGGAAAGACCGACGACGAGGCGAGGACAACGTCAGCTCCACCGAGGCCGCGCCCCACCGCCGCGACCACGAAGCCGACACGTCTGTGGGGGGCATCAAGCACGGTAGGTCGTCGTCGCTCGAGTCCCAAGAAGGCCACCACTCCTCCCCTCCCATTGAAGCCAATCTTGGTGGGCTGAACATCATCGGCCGATTAGCCACTTGGCGGCGACGTGGAGGCAGACAACTTTACTTCCCGGGTCTCCGAAGGTGGAGGTTACGGAGGCGGAGCCGGAGCATGAGTCGGAGAGCGTCGAGGCAGAGATGGAGAAGGTGAAGCTTCAGTTCTCAGGGCTCATGGCCGGACACAGGGAACGGATGCCGGCGATCGTAGATTAGGTGCAATAATTGTACCTCCAGAGTCGGACAAGCACTGCTTAGTTGATGTATGTCCAGAATGTAATGAAATATGTCATGTTTATATGAAATCTGGTCGTGTTTGAACGAATTTCATCCGATTAGTTTGCATTGTTGTCCAAGTCCATGCGGGCAGTGTTGGATGGCGGCCTCCCGCATTCGTGTCTACGGACTGGTCCTCCTGTTCATAGACCGATGCGGGAGGAAATTTGTGGGTTGCTGTTGGAGATGCCCTTACTAGGGAGCAAATGTCACTTGATTGGAAGTAGACACTGTTCTTTGACGTTGTAATTTCTGACACTTCTGCTTCGGTACTTCCCCTAAACACAAGGACGACTCAGATTAGTCCATATCTCTTCAAAAGAAAGGGTATGATAGTCATATTACTCTCGGCCTGCCGTATACGAAAATGTTGTACAAGTAGTGTCACACAAACCGGCGCATGCACCCCTCGTTCTTAGGCCTGGCCCATTTATTTACTTCTTCTATTTTTAACCTTAAAAAATAGGTGCATGAAGTATGATTCAAACCGATCCTCTTAGATTGCCTCAACTCGATATAACCAACTAGGACAACTCACTTGTTGTGCCTAGTTGCATCTTTCATTCTTGTTCTTGTGCATCTTGTCAGTCTGTTTTTTCTTCTTGTTTTTCTTTTGTTCTCAATTTTTTTTTCACTTTTATTATTTTTTAATTTCTTTTTTATCTTTGTTCATTTGCTTTTTTTTTGAACATTTTCTTAAATTTGTGAACTTTTCTAAAATCTGTGAACTTATTTTTTATCCATGGATGTTTTTCAAACGAATGAAAGTTTTTCAATTTTGTAAACTTTGTTCAAATTCGTGCTCTTTTCTTATCAAATTCTTAAGAAATTCAAATCGACTATCTTTCTTCAATTTCATGAACTTTTTCCAAATCATGAACCTTTTTGTCAAATTCTATAACTTCTTTGTCAAATTCATGATTTTTTTAAATCAATGAACCTTTTCAATTTCATGAATTTTTTTATGGTACATTTTTAAAGAAAAAGCTTACCTTCTACCGGCCGATCGCGTGCGCCCATCCGCCGGCTCGGTGGCCGTTTGATCGTGTTTTCATTAAACGGTTGACAGCGTCCCCGCGTCCGCCGAAGCCGTGTTTGTTTCCTGCAACCCGCCTGTTGTTTCAAGACGGTAATACCTGCAACTGGGTAACAATAGGGGGGTTTGGGGGCTTGTCGGGAAGCCGCATCTGTTTTCCTGCAACTCGGCTGTTGTTTCAGTACAGTCATTCCTGCAACTGGGTAATAGTAGTGGGGGGGTTCAGGGCTCATCTGAAAGGGCGAGTGGCTGGATTTGGAAGCCGGCAGACGGGCGCGGTGGCGCAAGGCGTTGAGCCACCTGGCCTTATCCACCGCGGTGGCGTCGACGACTTGCTCGGGATCGGCGGTGGCAGGCGACGACTCAAGGAGGTACAAATCAAAGATTGGCGGTTTCTGCGACAAAGATCTTGTTTCAGAAATAAATAAAAATGATTTGGTGGTGAAGTTTTATTCAGCAATAGGGTCAAATTTTAGAAAGTTTCTGCAACACATGTCTTGTTTCAGAATAAAAATGGTTCGGCAACGAAGTTTTTTTTCCTCCAACATGGGTCTTGCTTAAGAAATATAGCCCCTGTTGCAGAAAGCGTTGGAGAAGCACACGATGTTAGAGCGTACGAGGCCAAGTATTGCAACACGACGCATGTTTCAGAAACATAGCTTCAGTTGCAGAAATTGTCAAAGGAGTGCCCAACGTGGGAGCTCGTTGTCGTCATGCTGGAGTAGAGGCCGCGGCTGTTCTCGAAGCAGACCCCCTCGATGAGCTCGATTTCCGCAGCAGAGCGTTTGTTGCGGAAAATAACAAATGGACATGCGGGGCGTACACACTAGATCGGACAACTATCAGTTCAGGTATCCAACGGCCGTCGAAGCGATGGATAAAATCCATACATCGGCCGGCGGACGCGTAGCGTCGCCCTGTTTTTTAAACATGTGAAGTTTTCTATAATCTCAGGGTGGGAGGTAGGAACCAAAAACTCAGTTTTTACCATTCAGTATATTTTAAATTTTGGTTAGCAAAACTATAAACCGATATGAATATTTGGTTAACCAGCTTATTCGGTTCGATGTTCAGTTTACATCGTGCAAACTCGTCAAATGCGTTGCTTTATATTATGACCCTCCGTCGCATTATATAGCAGAGCTCTATGCCCCCATATTCGTTGCTGAGTGGGGTGGGACTAAATTGAGCGCTATGGGCGGCTGGGCCCACATGTGACCGAAATGCTCGGGCAGGTTTGGGCCTTCGTGTTTGGGTTAGCCCATATGGCGTGCAGAGAGCGGGCTCCACTCGCTACTTGGCATGGGCTTGGCGGCTTGGGTCCGTAGCTCCACTCGCTACAGCGACAGTTTTTCTCAGTACTTTATTATTCTTTCTGAAACCCGTTTAAAATTTTGAAATATTGTTTGAAATACTAAAAAAATGTTTTGGTTTTCAAATATTTTTACAATTTTATATCTGAATTTTAAAAAAATGTTCCAGCTTTAGATATTTTTTAAGAAATGTTTGCGTTTCAAAAAAGTTGATAATTTTCTAAAAAAATATGAGATTTACAATTTATGTTCACCTTCAATTATTGTGAATTTGTTAACAATTGTGAAAAAAGTGTTCAAGATTGTAAAATTTTCATGCACAATTTAAAATTCAAAAATTGTTAACAAATTTCAAGAAATGGTTAGGATATAAGAGTATGTTCATGTTGATTGATAATGCCAGAAATTGTAAATAACCAAAGCATTCAAATCAGGAAAACTTACATGCTCACGACACCACCTGTATGTCCAAGTTACAACACGCCCGACAATTTATCGACATTTTTTTACGAAGAAAACTCCAGAAAATACAAAACTTGTCGAAGACTCAAACAACTTGGCATGGTGCCTTGAATTGGTCATACACATCAATGTGTATAAATGAGGCCATTTAAGGGATGTCAACAAATAAGATGCTCCCAAACAGACCCTTCTCGCCTACACGAATACCCTCCGTTGAATCTTATCTAGTTTTGGACATCCTTGAAATGAACATAACTTTTGCAGGAAGGTGGGCATCCTCATGGTATGGATCCCTACCAGGTTTGAATGATTTCCGTCACCGTACGCAAATTGCGACATGTCCGACCATTTATCGACTTTTTTTCATCGGGAAACTCTAGAAAATGCAAAACTTATTGGAAACCCAAACAACTTGGCATGGTGCTTTGAATTGGTTATACAAGGTCATAAAAAAATTAGAGTCATTTAAAGGATGTCGAGAGACAACGTGCTCTCACATGAAGCCTTCTCGCATACCCGAACATCCCCCATTCAACATGGTTTATTTGGACATCCTTGAAATGACCCCAGCTTTTAAAATCAGGTGAACAAGCCCATTGTAGACATCCATGTTAGGTTTGAACGATTTCTAACACTATGTGCTAGTTGCGATACGTTCGGCCATTTATCGGTCTTTTGTCACCAGCAAAACTCTAGAAAATGAAAAAATTGTCGAAAACTCAAACAACTTGGCAAGGCAAGGGATGAAAACGGAGCGGAAATGAACGGAACTGAGTGCTACCACATTTGTTTTCATATATTTTTGCAGAAGCGGAAACGGATACTGTCGAGAACAGACATGGAGCGAATGGACATGGAGCGAATACAAAGCGAACACGCAAACAAAAGTGGACGTTGACCGGAACTTAAAAACCCCTTGAATCATAGAGAAATAGACACAAAAATAAACAAATTTAATGAATTGTTAACATGGCTATAGGATAAAGTTGAGTACATGTGTGGTACTAGAAGTTGGGACTCAAATGATTCGTTCTATTCATTGTGTCATTGTGTGTTGTTTAGTAATTGGACTATAAAGCAGCCATAGGTCTACGGTAAAAACAGAAATTCCATATTCTCGGAAACGGAAAGTTTCATTTCCACTCATGTTGCACCGGAAAACACCGTTCTGTTTTTGTTTCCGTTTCCGCATAAAAATTTCCATTTCCACTTCCATTTTGCAAATTTCCATTTTCGTTTTCACATTTTCTATCCCTTTCCATTTTTCCTCCGGAAAAGCGGAAAGTTTCCACTCCATTTTCATCCCTACTTGCCTTTAATTGATCCTGCAAGGCCATGGAAAAAACTTGGAGCTATTTTAAGGATGCCGATAAACAACGTGCTCATGGATGGAACCTTCGAGCGTACCCAAACACCCTCCGTTCAACATGGTCTATATTTGGACATTCTTAAAATGGCTCCAACTTTTGCAAGCAGGTAGGCATGACCATTGTAGGCATCCATGTAAGGTTTGAACGATTTCTGACACCGTATGCAAGTTGCAACTCGTCCTACCATTTATCGGTCTTTTTTCACCGGGAAAACTCCATAAAATGCAAAAAAAAGTCAAAAACCTAAACAACTGAGCATGGTGCCTTGAATTTGTCATACAAGGCCATGAAATTTTTTTGGAGCCATTTCAAGGATGTCGAGAAATAGTATGCTCTCAGACGGAACATTCTAGCCTACCTGAACAACCTCCGTTAAACATGGTGTATTTTTGGACATTCTTTAAATTATTCTAACTTTTGCAAGTAGGTGGGCATGCACATTGTAGGCATCGATGTCAGGTTTGAACAATTTCACACACAATATGCAAGTTACAACACGTTCGACCATTTATCAGCCTTTTTTCACGTGAAAAACTCCGGAAAATGCACAATTTGCCGAAAACTAAAAGTACTTGGCATGGTGCCTTAATTTTTTTCCAAAACGCAATGGGATTTTTTTGGAAGCCATTTGATGGATGTCGAGAAATAACGTGCTCTATAAATTTGTTGAGAAACACACTGTAACCTTCTAGTCTATCCGAACACCCTCCGTTCAACATGCTCTATATTTGGACATCCTTGAAATGAATCCGGCTTTTGCAAGTAGGTGTACATGACCACTGTAGTCATCCATGTCAGGTTTGAACGATTATCGACACCGTATGCGAGTAGCGACACGTCCGACCATTTATCAAAAAAAAAATCACCGGAAAAACTCCAGAAAATGCAAAAAATGTCAAAAACCCAATCAACTTGGCATGGTGCCTTAACTTTTTCGTACACGGCCATGGAAAGAATAGGAGCCATTTCAAGGATGTCGAGAAACAACGTGCTCTCAGATAGAACCTTCTAACCTAACCGAGCACCCTCTGTTCAACATGGTTTTTTTCCGGACATCCTTGAAATGATTCCAACTTCCGCATGCATGTGAGCATGCACATTGTAGGCATCCATGTCAGGTTTGAACAATTTCTAACAGAGTATGCAAGTCACGACACGTCCATCCATTTATTGGTCATTTTTCGCCGGGAAAACTCCAGAAAATGCATAATTTACCAAAAACCAAAACAACTTGACATGTGCCTTCAATTTGTTAACAAGGCCATGGAAAACAATTGGTGCTATTTGATAGATGTTGAGAAATAACATGCTTTTCAAACGGGGCCTTTTGACCTAGCCAAACAACCTTAGTTTTTTTATAGCTGCCAAACACCCTTAGTTGAACAGGGTGTTTTTTGAACATTCCTGAAATGACCCCTAATTTTGCAACAAAGTGGGCATGCCCATGATAGATATCAATGTCAGGTTTGATGAAAAAATTATTTAAAATCATAATTTAAATAGTAAACGTTATTTAAAAGTATATAATAAATATTTGATGGAAAAAATAATTTCAAACCATAATTTAAAAAACTTACTTAAAATTCTTATTTTGGTATTCAAAAAATTATTTCCAAAGTTTGTACTGAATAAAAAAGAATACAAAATTCTAAAGGGCGAAAAAAGAATTAACCACAAAAGGTGAAGAAAACGAACATAGAAAGAAAAAACGCTCAGGCCTGGGCCCAACTAGGCGACAACATCGCTCCTGTTCGGCCGGCCGAGCGCTTGCAGATTTGCAAAAAGTTCAACGATTGACAAAAATGTCGCTGTTTTCAAAATATGTTCACAAATTCATACTTGTTCACAAATTAAAAAATGTTCAGGGAGTTTCAAATAATGTTCGTGCTTTCAAATGTTTGTGGAATTTAAAAATGTTCTAGTTTTCAATCCTATTTTACACAAATACTTAAAATGTTCGGGGAAATTCAAAATGTGTCGGGAAAATCTATTCCACACAAATACATAAAATGTGCTGGCAAAATCTATTCTACACACATTATGTTCATATTTTACTTTTTCATAATTTAAAATATATTAGTGTTTTAGAAAAAAAATAAAAAATTTAAAACAGCTCAGGATTAAAAATTTATTCGCTTGTTTAAAAAAAATCATGCTTTGTCATTCTTTGCAATTTACGAAGAAACATAGATTTTCTTTGGCATTTATGTACAACTTATTAAAATACAAATATTTGTTTTTGAAGAACATTTGAAAGAATGACAATTTTTCGATTTTTTTAACCAATTTACAAATTGCGAGCATATTTTGGAAAAAAAAGGAACAAAAAAAGAAATAAAACTAAAATACAAATAGAAAAAAAAGTAAAGGACACAGGTTTTCTGGGAAAACAAAATCAATAATCTGAAAAAAATATTACCGAATTTGAAAATTAGTTCCTGGATTTGAAAAACAATTACGGGTTTTCCAAAAAAAGGTTGCAAATATACTGAAAAGGTTCATGGATTTGAAAAGAGTTCACTAAAGTGTTGGCACAAAACTGAAAAAAGAAAGTTCACGGAGTTGAAAAAGATTCACATACTTCATTAAAGTTTTGAATTTTTGAAAAATTTGCGCATTTGAAAAAATCCAAAAAAGGAAAAATAATAAAGAAAAGATAAATATAAATAAAAGAATATAAAAACGTGAGTAAAAACAAAATAAAAACGGGCCAAAATTGCCCGATAGAAAAGAAACACCAGAATCTTTGTTTCAAGCGTTATGTTTGACACACTACAAAAAGATGGAAAATAAGAACTTCGACATAGGAGGTGAGGTATCCCACGTGGTTATCATTAGGGAGCAACTAGTTAACGAACGCTTCTTCCGGAGCCTCGCAATGATCAGCGCCATTTGGCGCCCTCTCAGCCATTCACCACGTGTCGCGCTCTGGCCGCTCCCTCCAGATTTTTATTATTTTTCTGCATGCGTTTTCGGCATTTCAAATGTTTTTTTTTTACATTTTGGTTTTCCACCGGTCTTCCTTACCTTTTCAATCATTTTTTTTCGATTTTTTTTTATTTTGCACGAAAAGCTGGTTATTTTCGCGAGAATCACGGTTTTGTTTCCGTGAGAGGCACGGTTTTGATTTCGCGAGAGTCACGGCCATGCCTCTCAGAAATAAAAAAAACATGTTTTCTGTTTTTTTCTTATGCAAAAGTCATGGTTTTACTTCCGCGAGAGGCACGGTTGTGCCTTCGCGACAGTCACGACCGTGCCTTTCGGAAACGAAAAAAAATGTGTTTTTTGTTTTTTTCCCTTCCGCGAGAGGCACGGTTTGTGCTTTCGCGAGATTCTCGGCCGTGCTTCTCGAAAACGAAAACAAATGTGTTTTCTGTTTTTTTTT
>LR738711.1:69807231-69844868 GCA_902687465.1 Secale cereale
GCTGCTGGTGCAGAAAGAACCCATTTGGCCGTCGAACCACCTTGATATCGAGGAAGTAGTGCAGGGGCCCCAAGTCCTTGAGGGCAAACTCATCGCGAAGACGAGCAATGAGCCGCTGAAGGAGCTCGGCACTGGATGCCGCCAGGATGATGTCTGTTGGAAATATGCCCTAGAGGCAATAATAAATTGGTTATTACTCCCTCCGTCCCAACATAAGTGTCTTGAACTTAGTACAATTTTATACTAAAGTTAGTACAAAGTTGAGACACTTATTTTGGGATGGAGGGAGTATTATATTTCCTTGTTCATGATAATTGTTTATTATCCATGCTAGAATTGTATTGATAGGAAACTCAGATACATGTGTGGATACATAGATAAACACCATGTCCCTAGTGAGCCTCTAGTTGACTGGCTCGTTGATCAATAGATGGTTGTAGTTTCCTGACCATGGACATTGGATGTCGTTGATAACGGGATCACATCATCAGGAGAATGATGTGATGGGCAAGACCCAATCCGAAGCCTAGCACAAGATCGTGTAGTTCGTATGCTAAAGCTTTTCTAAATGTCAAGTGTCTTTTCCTTATACCATGAGATTGTGCAACTCCCGGATACCGTAGGAATGCTTTGGGTGTACCAAACATCACAACGTAACTGGGTGGCTATAAAGGTGCACTACGGGTATCTCTGAAAGTGTCTGTTGGGTTGGCACGAATCGAGACTGGGATTTGTCACTCCGTGTGACGGAGAGGTATCTCTGGGCCCACTCGGTAGGACATCATCATAATGTGCACAATGTGATCAAGGAGTTGATCATGGGATGATGTGTTACGGAACGAGTAAAGTGACTTGCCATAACGAGATTGAACAAGGTATCGATATACCGACGATCAAATCTCGGGCAAGTGCTATACCGATAGACAAAGGGAATCATATACGAGATTGATTGAATCCTTGACATCGTGGTTCATCCGATGAGATCATCGTGGAGCATGTGGGAGCCAACATGGGTATCCAGATCCCGCTGTTGGTTATTGGCCGGAGAGTTGTCTCGGTTATGTCTGCATGGTTCCCGAACCCGTAGGGTTTACACACTTAAGGTTCGATGACGCTAGGGTTATAGGGAATAGATATACGTGGTTACCGAATGTTGTTTGGAGTCCCGGATGAGATCCCGGACGTCACTAGGAGTTCCGGAATGGTCCGGAGGTAAATATTTATATATGGGAAGTCCTGTTTTGGTTACCGGAAAAGTTTCGGGTGCTATCGGTAACGTACCGGGAACACCGGGAGGGTCCCGGGGGTCCACCAGGTGGGGCCACCAGCCCCTGAGGGCTGCATGGGCCAAGTTTGGGAGGGAACCAGTCCCAGGTGGGCTGGTGCGCCCCCCACCAAGGCCCAAGTGCATGGAGAGTGGGAGGGGGGCAAACCCTAGGTCCAGATGGGCCTTAAGGCCCACCCTAGGGCGCCCCCCTCTCTTCCCCCCTTGGCCGCACACTAGATGGGTTTTGGGGGCTGCCGCCTCCCCTAGGGAGGGAACCCTAGATGGGAGTGCAGCCCCTCCCCTTCCCCTATATATAGTGGGGTTTTTGGGGCTGCTAGGGACACGAGTGTTGGGGAACGTTGCATGGGAAACAAAAATTTTTCCTACGCTCACCAAGATCAATCTAGGAGATGCATCTACGAGAGGAGAGTTGGATCTACGTACCCTTGTAGATCGCTAAGCGGAAGCGTTAAGAACGCGGTTGATGGAGTCGTACTCGCCGCGATTCAGATCGCTGAAGATCCTAGCACCGAAGCAACGGTGCCTCCGCGTTCTTCACACGTACGGCTCGGGGACGTCTCCTCCTTCTTGATCCAGCAAGGGGTGGAGGAGAGGTTGATGGAGAGACCGGCAGCACGACGGCGTGGTGGTGATGGTGGTGGAGGATTCCAGCAGGGCTTCGCCTAAGCACCGCGGGAGATGAAGATGTTATGGGAGAGGGAGGGCAGCACCGAGGCACAAACGTGTGTTGGCTGCCCTCCCTTTGCCTCACTATATATAGGGGGGGTGGAGAGGGGAGGGGCGCCCTAGGGTTTCCCCTAGGGGGGCCGGCGGCCAGGGCAGGGGGGGCGGCGGCCAAGGGCCAGGCCCTAGGGTTTCCCCCCCTAGGTGCCTTGCCCCCCAAGCCAGGGGGGGTGCGGCTGCCCTAGGAGGGTCCACCTCCCCTTGCGCATGAGGAGAGGGCCCAGGGGGGGCGCACAGCCCTATGAGGGCTGTGGTGTCCCCCCTTGTGGCCCATTAGGCCCGAAACCACTTCCGGAACCCCCGAAACCCCTTTCGGTCGTCCGCCGATTTCCCGATACTCCCCGGAACACTTCCGGTCTCTGAAACCTTTCATCCTATATATCAATCTTCGTCCCCGGACCATTCCGGAGACCCTCGTCACGTCCGGGATCTCATCCGGGACTCCGAACAACCTTCGGTAACCATGCACTGTTCTCACTAACAACCCTAGCGTCACCGAACCTTAAGTGTGTAGACCCTGCGGGTTCGGAAACCATGTAGACATGACCGAGACACTCCCAGGTCAATAACCAATAGCGGGATCTGGATACCCATATTGGTTCCCACATGTTTCTCGATGATCTCATCGGATGAACCACGATGTCAAGGATTCAGGCAATCCCGTATACAGTTCCCTTTGTCTCGTCGGTATGTTACTTGCCCGAGATTCGATCGTCGGTATCTCTATACCTAGTTCAATCTCGTTACCGGCAAGTCTCTTTACTCGTTACCGTAATACATAATCCCGTGACCAACTACTTAGTCACTTTGAGCTCATTGAGATGACGTATTACCGAGTGGGCCCGGAGATACCTCTCCGTCATACGGAGTGACAAATCCCAGTCTCGATCCATGTCAACTCAACAGACACCCTCGGAGATACCTGTAGAGTACCTTTATAATCACCCAGTTACGTTGTGACGTTTGGCACACACAAAGCACTCCTACGGTGTCAGTGAGTTACATGATCTCATGGTCATAGGAACTTATACTTGACATGCAGAAAACTATAGCGATAACTGATACGATCAAAAGCTATGTTTAACGTTTGGGTCTTGTCCATCACATCATTCTCCTAATGATGGGATCCCGTTATCAAATGACAACTCATGTCTATGACCTGGAAACCGCGGTCATCTTTGATCAACGAGCTAGTCCTGTAGAGGCTCACTAGGGACACAAAGTCTGTCTATTCATCCGCACATGTATTTGAGTTTCCAATCAATACAGTTATAGCATGGATAATAAACGATCATCATGAACAAGGAAATATAATAATAACTCTTTTATTATTGCCTCTAGGGCATATTTCCAACAGTCTCCCACTTGCACTAGAGTCAATAATCTAGCATTACAAGGTAATGAATCTAACACCCATAGAGTCTTGGTGTTGATCATGCTTAGCCCGTGGAAGAGGCTTAGTCAACGGATCTGCAACATTCAAATCCGTGTGTACTTTGCAAATACTTATGTCCTCCTCCTTGACCGAATCGCGGATGGAATTGAAGCGTCGCTTTATGTGTCTGGTCCTCTTGTGAAACCTTGGTTCCTTGGCTAGAGCAATGGCACCAGTGTTGTCACAGAACAGAGTCATTGGGTTCAGTGCACTAGGCACAACTCCAAGATCTGTAATGAACTCCTTCATCCAGACACCTTCCTTTGCCGCCTCCGAGGCAGCTATGTACTCCGCTTCACATGTAGAATCAGCTACCACGCTCTGCTTGGAACTGCACCAGCTTACCGCTCCCCCGTTGAGAATATATACGTATCCGGTTTGTGACTTAGAGTCATCCGGATCAGTGTCAAAGCTTGCATCGACGTAACCCTTTACGACGAGCTCTTGATCACCTCCATAAACGAGAAACATTTCCTTAGTCCTTTTCAGGTACTTTAGGATATTCTTGACCGCTGTCCAGTGATCCATACCAGGATTACTTTGAAACCTTCCGGCCATACTTATGGCAAGGCTGACATCTGGTCTCGTGCACAGCATTGCATACATGATAGAGCCTATGGCTGAAGCATAGGGGACGACACTCATCTTTTCTCTATCTTCCGCAGTCACTGGGCATTGAGTCTTACTCAACTTTGTACCTTGCAATACCGGCAAGAACCCCTTCTTGGATTGATCCATTTTGAACTTCTTCAAAACTTTATCAAGGTATGTACTTTGTGAAAGTCCTATCAAACGTCTTGATCTATCTCTATAGATCTTGATGCCCAATATGAAAGCAGCTTCACCGAGATCCTTCATCGAAAAACTCTTATTCAAATACCCCTTCACGCTATCCAAAAATTCTATATTGTTTCCAATCAGCAATATGTCATCCACATATAATATTAGAAACGCTATAGAGCTCCCACTCACTTTCTTGTAAATACAAGCTTCATTGTAAACTTGTACAAACCCAAACGCTTTGATCACCTCATCAAAGCGAAGATTCCAACTCCGAGATGCTTGCACCAGCCCATAAATGGAACGCTGGAGCTTGCATACTTTGTCAGCATTCTCTGGATCGACAAAACCTTCCGGTTGCATCATATACAACTCTTCCTTAAGAAAACCGTTAAGGAACGCTGTTTTGACATCCATCTGCCAAATTTCATAATCGAAATATGCAGCTATTGCTAACATGATTCGGACGGATTTAAGCATCGCTACGGGTGAGAAAGTCTCATCGTAGTCAATCCCTTGAACTTGTGAAAAACCCTTTGCCACAAGTCGAGCTTTATACACGGTGACATTACCGTCAGCGTCCGTCTTCCTCTTAAAAATCCATTTATTCTGAATGGCCTTCCGCCCTTCAGGTAATACTTCCAAAGTCCATACTTTTTTTTCATACATGGATCCCATCTCGGATTTCATGGCTTCTAACCATTTGTCGGAATCCGGGCCCACCATCGCTTCTCCATAGCTCGTAGGTTCACTGTTGTCTAACAACATGACCTCCAAGACAGGGTTACCATACCACTCAGGTGCAGTGCGTACCCTTGTCGACCTACGAGGTTCGGTAGTAACTTGATCAGAAGCTTCTTGATCATCATCATTGGCTTCCTCTTCAACCTCTGTAGGCTCCACAAAAACATCTTTCTGTGCTGTGCTACTCTCTGGTTGAAGCAGAGGTTCAATAACCTCATCAAGTTCTATCTTCCTCCCACTCAATTCTTTCGAGAGAAACTCTTTCTCGAGAAAGGACCCGTTCTTAGCGACAAACACTTTGCCTTCGGATCTGAGATAGAAGGTGTACCCAACAGTTTCTTTTGGGTATCCTATGAAGACACATTTGTCCGCTTTGGGTTCGAGCTTTTCTGGCTGAAGCCTTTTGACATAAGCATCGCAACCCCAAACCTTGAGAAAAGACAACTTAGGTTTCTTACCAAACCACAGTTCATACGGTGTTGTCTCAACGGACTTAGATGGAGCCCTATTTAAAGTGAATGCAGCTGTCTCTAACGCATATCCCCAAAACGATAGTGGCAAATCAGCAAGAGACATCATAGAACGCACCATATCTAATAGGGTTCGATTACGACGTTCGGACACACCATTACGCTGTGGTGTTCCAGGTGGCGTCAACTGTGAAACAATTCCACATTTTCTTAAGTGATCACCAAACTCATAACTCAGATATTCTCCCCCTCGATCAGATCGTAGGAACTTGATCTTCTTGTTACGATGATTTTCAACTTCACTCTGAAATTGCTTGAACTTTTCAAAAGTTTCAGACTTATGCTTCATCAAGTAAATATACCCATATCTACTTAAGTCGTCAGTGAAGGTGAGAAAATAACGATATCCACCGCGCGCCGTTACACTCATCGGACCGCACACATCAGTATGTATGATTTCCAATAAGTCACTTGCCCGTTCCATTGTCCCTGAAAACGGGGTCCTTGTCATCTTGCCCATGAGGCACGGCTCGCACGTGTCAAGTGATTCAAAATCAAGAGACGCCAAAAGTCCATCAGCATGGAGCTTCCTCATGCGTTTCACGCCGATATGACCGAGACGGCAGTGCCACAAGAAAGTGGTATTATCATTATCTACTCTACATCTTTTGGCATCAATGTTATGAACATGTGTATCATCACTATCGAGATTCAATAAGAATAAACCCCTAACTTCGGGTGCATGACCATAAAAGATATTACTCATATAAATAGAACAACCATTATTCTCTGACTTAAATGAGTAACCGTCTCGCAATAAACAAGATCTAGATATAATGTTCATGCTTAACGCAGGCACTAAATAACAATTATTCAGGTTCATAACTAATCCCGATGGTAATCGAAGAGCGAGCGTGCCGACGGCGATCACATCAACCTTGGAACCATTTCCCACGCGCATCGTCACTTCGTCCTTCGCCAGCCTCCGTTTATTCCGCAGTTCCTGTTTAGAGTTGCAAATGTGAGCAACCGAACCGGTATCAAATACCCAGGCACTACAACGAGAGTTGGTAAGGTACACATCAATAACATGTATATCACATATACCTTTGTTGTTGTTGGCCCCCTTCTTGTCCGCCAGATACTTGGGGCAGTTCCGCTTCCAGTGGCCGTTCCCCTTGCAATAGAAACACTCAGTCTCTGGCTTGGGCCCAGCCTTGGGTTTCTTCACTGGATTAGCAACTGCTTTGCCACCCTTCTTAGAGTTACCCTTCTTGCCCTTGCCATTCTTCTTGAAACTGGTGGTTTTATTGACCATCGACACTTGATACTCCTTCTGGATGTCTGCCTCAGCGACTTTCAGCATCGAGAACAGCTCGGCGATGGTTTTGTTCATCCCTTGCATGTTATACTGCTGCACGAAGCTCTTGTAGCTTGGAGGGAGTGACTGGAGAATTCTGTCAATGATAGCCTCATCCGGGAACACAAGTCCCAGATCAGCTATGCGGGTATAGTACCCAGACATCTTCAGTAAGTGCTCACTGACAGACGAATTCTCCTCCATCTTACAAGCAAAGAATTTATCGGTGGTCTCATACCTCTCGATCTTAGCATTCTTTTCAAAGATGAACTTCAACTCCTGGTACATCTCATATGCACCATGACGTTCAAAACGCCTTTGGAGTCCTCCTTCCAGGCCGTACAACATGGCACACTGCACTATCGAATAGTCATCCGAACGCGTCTGCCAGACGTTCAAAACGTCTGCAGGGGCTGTAGGAGCGGGGGGGTCACCTAGCGGTGCATTTAGGACATAAACCTTTTGGGCAGCTGTGAGGATGATCCTCAGATTGCGGAGCCAGTCCACAAAGTTGCTCCCATCATCTTTCAGTTTAGCTTTCTCTAGGAACGCATTAAAATTCAGGGGAGCTACTGCGCGAGCCATCTACAACAAAAGATTTGCAAAGACATTTTAGACTATTGTTCATGATAAGTGAGTTACTACCTAATCAAATTATTTATAACTCCCACTCAAATTGACATCCCTCTGGTCATTCGAGCGTGACATGATCCAAATCCACCAACCCAAGTCCGATCATCACGTGAGATGAGGTGGTGTCAATGGTGAACATCAACATGTTGATCATATCTACTATATGACTCATGCTCGACCTTTCAGTCCTCCGTGTTCCGAGGCCATGTCTGTACATGCTAGGCTCGTCAAGTCTAACCCGAGTGTTCTGCATGTGCAAAACTGGCTTGCACCCGTTGTATGCGAACGTAGAGTCTATCACACCCGATCATCACGTGGTGCTTCGAAACGACGAACCTTCGCAACGGCGCACACTCGGGGGGAACACAATTTTATCTTGAAATTTTAGTGAAGGATCATCTTATAATGCTACCGTCGTCCTAAGCAAAATAAGATGCATAAAAGGATTAACATCACATGCAAATCATAAGTGACATGATATGGCCATCAACTCGTGCTTTTGATCTCCATCTCCAAAGCACCGGCATGATCTCCATCGTCACCGGCGCCACGCCATGATCCCCATCATCATGATCTCCATCATCGTGTCGCCATCGAGGTTGTCGTGCGCCCACCATGCTCTTACTACTATTGCTACCGCTTAGCGATAAAGTAAAGCATTACATGGCGCTTAATGATTGACACGCAGGTCATACAAAAATTAAAGACAACCCTATGGCTCCTGCCGGTTGCCGTATGCATCGACATGCAAGTCGATATTAACTATTACAACATGATCATCTCATACATCAAATATATCTCATCATGTCATTGGCCATATCATATCACATACATACCCTGCAAAAACAAGTTAGACGTCCTCTAATTTGTTGTTGCATGTTTTACGTGGCTGCTATGGGTATCTAGCAAGAACGCTTCTTACCTACGCAAAGCCACAACGGTGATATTCAAGTTGCTATTTAACCTTCTACAAGGACCGCCTTGTTCTATTCCGATTCAACTAAGATAGGAGAGACAGACACCCGCCAGCCATCTTATGCAACAAAAGTCACATGTCTGTCGATGGAACCGGTCTCATGTACGTGGACATGTAAAGTTGGTCCGGGCCGCTTCATCCCATAATACTGCTGAATCAAGAAAGACTAAGGAGGGCAGCAATTTAAACATCAACGCCCACAAACCCTTTTGTGTTCTACTCGAGAAAACATCTATGCAAGATCCTAGCTCATGATGCCACTGTTGGGGAACGTTGCATGGGAAACAAAAAATTTTCCTACGCTCACCAAGATCAATCTAGGAGATGCATCTACGAGAGGAGAGTTGGATCTACGTACCCTTGTAGATCGCTAAGCGGAAGCGTTAAGAACGCGGTTGATGGAGTCGTACTCGCCGCGATTCAGATCGCTGAAGATCCTAGCACCGAAGCAACGGTGCCTCCGCGTTCTTCACACGTACGGCTCGGGGACGTCTCCTCCTTCTTGATCCAGCAAGGGGTGGAGGAGAGGTTGATGGAGAGACCGGCAGCACGACGGCGTGGTGGTGATGGTGGTGGAGGATTCCAGCAGGGCTTCGCCTAAGCACCGCGGGAGATGAAGATGTTATGGGAGAGGGAGGGCAGCACCGAGGCACAAACGTGTGTTGGCTGCCCTCCCTTTGCCTCACTATATATAGGGGGGGTGGAGAGGGGAGGGGCGCCCTAGGGTTTCCCCTAGGGGGGCCGGCGGCCAGGGCAGGGGGGGGGGCGGCGGCCAAGGGCCAGGCCCTAGGGTTTCCCCCCCTAGGTGCCTTGCCCCCCAAGCCAGGGGGGGTGCGGCTGCCCTAGGAGGGTCCACCTCCCCTTGCGCATGAGGAGAGGGCCCAGGGGGGGCGCACAGCCCTATGAGGGCTGTGGTGTCCCCCCTTGTGGCCCATTAGGCCCGAAACCACTTCCGGAACCCCCGAAACCCCTTTCGGTCGTCCGCCGATTTCCCGATACTCCCCGGAACACTTCCGGTCTCTGAAACCTTTCATCCTATATATCAATCTTCGTCCCCAGACCATTCCGGAGACCCTCGTCACGTCCGGGATCTCATCCGGGACTCCGAACAACCTTCGGTAACCATGCACTGTTCTCACTAACAACCCTAGCGTCACCGAACCTTAAGTGTGTAGACCCTGCGGGTTCGGAAACCATGTAGACATGACCGAGACACTCCCAGGTCAATAACCAATAGCGGGATCTGGATACCCATATTGGTTCCCACATGTTTCTCGATGATCTCATCGGATGAACCACGATGTCAAGGATTCAGGCAATCCCGTATACAGTTCCCTTTGTCTCGTCGGTATGTTACTTGCCCGAGATTCGATCGTCGGTATCTCTATACCTAGTTCAATCTCGTTACCGGCAAGTCTCTTTACTCGTTACCGTAATACATAATCCCATGACCAACTACTTAGTCACTTTGAGCTCATTGAGATGACGTATTACCGAGTGGGCCCGGAGATACCTCTCCATCATACGGAGTGACAAATCCCAGTCTCGATCCATGTCAACTCAACAGACACCCTCGGAGATACCTGTAGAGTACCTTTATAATCACCCAGTTACGTTGTGACGTTTGGCACACACAAAGCACTCCTACGGTGTCGGTGAGTTACATGATCTCATGGTCATAGGAACTTATACTTGACATGCAGAAAACTATAGCGATAACTGATACGATCAAAAGCTATGTTTAACGTTTGGGTCTTGTCCATCACATCATTCTCCTAATGATGTGATCCCGTTATCAAATGACAACTCATGTCTATGACCTGGAAACCGCGGTCATCTTTGATCAACGAGCTAGTCCTGTAGAGGCTCACTAGGGACACAAAGTCTGTCTATTCATCCACACATGTATTTGAGTTTCCAATCAATACAGTTATAGCATGGATAATAAACGATCATCATGAACAAGGAAATATTATAATAACTCTTTTATTATTGCCTCTAGGGCATATTTCCAACAACGAGATCATCTCCCTCTTGGCGCAGCCCTACCCCTCTCTCTCCTCGTCTCTTGCGGTGCTTGGCGAAGCCCTGTTGGAGTACCACGCTCCTCCACAACCACCACGCCGGAGTGCTGCTGCTGGACGGAGTCTTCCCCAACCTCTCCTTCTCCCCTTGCTGGATCAAGGCGTGGGAGACATCACCGGGCTGCACGTGTGTTGAACGCGGAGGTGCCGTTTTTCGGCGCTTAGATCGCAATCAACCGCGATCTGAATCGCTACGAGTACGACTCCTTCATCCGCGTTCTTGCAACGCTTCCGCTTAGCGATCTACAAGGGTATGTAGATGCACTCTCCTCTCCCTCGTTGCTAGATTACTCCATAGATTGATCTTGGTGATGCGTAGAATTTTTTTGGTTTCTACTTCGATCCCAAACAGTGGCATCATGAGCTAGGTCTATGCGTAGTATCTTGCACGAGTAGAACACAAATTAGTTGTGGGCGTCGATTTGTCAATTTACTTGCCGTTACTAGTCTTATCTTGATTCGGCGGCATCGTGGTATGAAGCGGCCTGGACCGACCTTACACGTACGCTTACGTGAGACAGGTTCCACCGACTGACATGCACTAGTTGCATAAGGTGGCTACCGAGTGTCTGTCTCTCCCACTTTAGTCGGATCGGATTCGATGAATAGGGTCCTTATGAAGGGTAAATAGAAATTGGCATATCACGTTGTGGTTTTGGCGTAGGTAAGAAACGTTCTTGCTAGAAACCTATAGCAACCACGTAAAAACTTGCAACAACAACTAGAGGACGTCTAACTTGTTCTTGCAGCATGTGCCGTGTGATGTGACATGGCCAAAAGGATGTGATGAATGATATATATGTGATGTATGAGATTGATCATGTTCTTGTAATAGGAATCATGACTTGCATGTCGATGAGTATGACAACCGGCAGGAGCCATAGGAGTTGTTTTATTTTATTGTATGACATGCGTGTGATTGAAAACTGCCATGTAATTACTTTACTTTATCGCTAATCGTTAGCCATAGTAGTAGAAGTAATGTTTGGCGAGACAACTTCATGAAGACACGATGATGGAGATCATGGTGTCATGCCGGTGACGATGATGATCATGGAGCCCGGAAGATGAAGATCAAAAGGAGCAAAATGATATTGGCCATATCATGTCACTATTTGATTGCATGTGATGTGTATCTTGTTTTACATCTTATTTGCTTAGAACAACGGTAGTAAATAAGATGATCTCTCACTAAAATTTTAAGAATTGTGTTTCCTCTAACTGTGCACCGTTGCTAAGGTTCGTTGTTCCGAAGCACCACGTGATGATCGGGTATGATAGGCTCTAACGTTCGCATACAACGGGTGTAAGCCAGATTTACACACGATATACACTTAGGGTTCACTTGACGAGCCTAGCATGTACAGACATGGTCTCGGAACACGGAAGACCGAAAGGTTGAACATGAGTCGTAAAGAAAATATGATCAACATAAAGATGTTCACCGTTGATGACTAGTCCGTCTCACGTGATGATCGGACATGGCCTAGTCGATTCGGATCATGTATCACTTGGATGACTAGAGGGATGTCTATCTGAGTGGGAGTTCATTAAATTTGTTTAGATGAACTTAATTGTCATGAACAATAGTCTAAGTTGTCTTCGCAAATTATGTTGTAGACCAATAGCTTGCGTTTTAACTCCCTGTTTAATACGATCCTAGAGAAAGACTAAGTTGAAAGATATTGTAAGCAATGATGCAGATTGGGTCCATAGTCTGAGGAGCGTCCTCACTGCTACACAGAAGGCTTACATCTTTGATGCACCGCTCGATGTGCAAACCCCTACAACGTCATATGTGGATGTTGTGAACACCTGACAGACACGTCCTGATAACTACTTGATAGTTTAGTGCACCATACTTTACGGCTTAGAATCTGGATTCCAATGACGTTTTGAACGCCATAAGACATATGAGATGTCACAAGAGCTGAAATTGGGATTTCAGGCTCATGCCCGTGTTGAGAGGTATGAGACCTCTGACAAGTTCTTTTGCCAACAAGATGGAGGAGAATAGCTCAACTAGTGAGCATGTGCTCAGAATGTCTGGGTGCTAAAATCACTTGAACCAAGTGGGAGTTAATTTTCCAGATGAGATAGTGGTTGACGGAATTCTCTAGACACTATCACCAAGCTACTAGAACTTCGTGATGAACTATGACATGCAAAGGATGGAGATGATCCCGGAGCTATTAGCGGTACTTAAGACCACAAAAGTAGAAATCAAGAAGGAGCATCAAGTGTTGATGGTTTAACAAGACCACTAGTTTCAAAAGGGGCAAGGGCTAGAAGGGAAACTTCATGAATGGCAAACCAGTTGTCGCTCTAATGAAGGAACCCAAGGTTGAACCCAAACCTCGAGACTAAGTGCTTCTATTGTAAGGGGAACGGTCACATGGTAGCGGAACTATCCCAAATACATGGTAGATAAAAAAGCTGGCAACTTCAACAAAGTATATTTGATATATGTGTTATTGATGTGTACCTTACTAGTACTCCTTGTAGTACTTGGGTATTGGATACCGGTTCAGTTGCTACTATTAGTGACTTGAAGCAAAAGCTACGGACTGAACGGAGACTAGCTAAGGGCGAGGTGACGATGTGTGTTGGAAGTGTTTCCAAGGTTGATACGATCACCATCGCACGCTCCCTCTACCTTCGGGATTAGTGTTGAACCTAGATAAATGTTATCAGGTGTCTACGTTGAGCATGAATATGATTAGATCATGTTCATTGCAATACGGTTATTCATTTAAGTTAGAGAATAATGGTTATTCTGTTTACATGAATAATACCTTTATGGTCATGCACCCAATGGTTTATTAAATCTCGATCATAGTAATACACATGATAATAATATTAACGCCAAAAGATGTAGAATTAATAATGATAGTACCACTTTCTTGTGGCACTACCGCTTAGGTCATTTTGGCATAAAATGCATGAAGAAACTCCATGCTGATGGATGTTTGGAGTCACTTGATTTTGAATCGCTTGACACATGCGAGCCATGCCTCATGGACAGGATGACTAAGATCCCGTTTTAAGGTACAATGAAACGGGCAAGTGACTTGTTGGAAATCATACATGCTGATGTGTGTGATCCAATGAGAATTAAGGCGTGTGGTGGATATCGTTATTTTCTCATCTTCACTGATGATTTGAGTATATATGGGTATATTTACTTAATGAAGCAAAAGTCTGAAACGTTTGAAAAGTTCAAGCAATTTCAGAGTGAAGTTAAGAATCATCATAACAAAAAGATCATGTTCCTACGATCTGATCAAGGGGAGGTTTTCTGAGTTATGAGTTTGGCAATCACTTAAGACATTATGGAATTGTTTCGCAGTTGAAGCCACCTGGAACACCACAGCGTAGTGGTGTGTCCGGACGTCGTAATCGAACCTTATGAGATATGGTGCGATCTATGATGTCTCATACCGATCTACCGCTATTATTTTGAGGTTATGCATTAGAGACAGCTGCATTCACTTTAGATAGGGCACCATCTAAGTCCGTTGAGACGACGCAATATGAACTATGGTTTGGCAAGAAACCAAAGTTGTCGTTTCTTAATGTTTGGGGCTGTGATGCTTATGGCTTCATCCGGAAAAAGCTCGAACCCAAAGCGGACAAATACATCTTCATAGGATACCCAAAGGTAACAGTTGGGTATACCTTCTATCTCAGATCCAAGGGAAAAATGTTTGTTGCTAAGAGCGGGTCCTTTCTCGAGAAGGAGTTTCTCTCGAAAGAATTGAGTGGGAGGAAGATAGAACTTGATGAGGTTGTCAAACCCTCACTTCAACCGGAAAGTAGTGCAACACAGAAAGATGTTTCTGTGGAACCTACGACCGTTGAAGAGGAAACTAATGATAGTGATCATGAAGCTTCGGATCAAGTTGCTATCGAACCTTGTAGGTCGACAAGGATATGTACTACTCCTGAGTGGTACGGTGATCCTGTCTTAGATGTCATGTTGTTGGACAACAATGAACCTACGAACTATGGAGAAGCGATGGTGGGCCTGTATTCCGACAAAAGGTTAGAAGCCGAGAAATGCGATATAGGATCCATGTATCAAAACAAAGTATGGACTTTGGTGGACTTGCCCAATGATCGGCAAGCCATTGAGATAAATAGATCTTTAAGAAGAAGACGGACGTGGACGGTAATGTCGCCGTCTATGAAGCTCGACTTGTGGCGAAGAGTTTTTCACAAGTTCAAGGAGTTGACTACGATGAGATTTTCTCACCCGTAGCGATGCTTAAGTCCGTCGGAATCATGTTAGCATTAGCTGCATTTATGAAATCTGGCAGATGGATGTCAAAACAAGTTTCCTTACCAGTTAAAGGTTGTATGTGATAAAATCAGAAAGGTTTTGTCGATCCTAAGGATGCTAAAAGGTATGCTAGCTCCAGCGATCCTTCCATGGACTAGAGCAAGCATCTCGGAGTCGGAATATACGCTTTGATGGAGTGATCAAAGTTTTTGGGTTTATACTAAGTTTGTTAGAAACTTGTATTTACAATAAAGTGAGTGGGAGCACTACAACATTTCTGATAAGTATATGTGAATGCCATATTGTTGATCCGAAATGATGTAGAATTTCTGGAAAGCATAAATGGTTGTTTGAAAGGAGTTTTTCAAAGGAAGACCTGGATAAAGGCGCTTACATAATTGGGCATCAAGATCTATAGAGATAGATCAAGACACCTGATGATACTTTCAAAAGAACACACACCTTTGACATGATTTTGAAGGAGTTGAAAATGGATCAGTCAAAGAAGGAGTTCTTACCTGAGTTGTAAGGTGTGAAGTTGAGTAAGACTCAAAGCTTGACCACGGCAGAAGAAAGAGGAAGGACGAAGGTCGTCCCCTATGCTTTTGTCATAGGCTCTATACGATATGCCATGCTGAGTACCGCACCTGATGTGTGCCTTACCACATGTCTGGCAAGAGGGTACTAAGGTGATCCAGGAGTGGATCACTGGATAGCGGTCAAAATTATCCTTAGAGGAATAAGGAAATGTTTCTCGGTTATGGAGGTGATAAAGAGTTTGACGTAAAGAGTCACGTCGATGCAAGCTTGACACCTATCCGGATAGCTCTGAGTAGAGATACCGGATACGTATAATGGAGCAACAATTTGGTATAGCTCCAAGTGGAACGTGGTAGCAGCATCTACGATATGACATAAAGTTTTGCGAAATACATAGGGATCTGAATGTTGCAGACCCGTTGACTACAACCTCTCTCACAAGCATAACATGATCAAACCCAGAACTCATTGAGTGTAAATCACATAGTGATGTGAACTAGATTATTGACTCTAGTAAACTCTTTGGATGTTAGCCACATGGCGACGTGACCTGTGAGTGTTAATCACATGGCGATGTGAACTAGATTATTGACTCTAGTGCAAGTGGGAGACTGTTGGAAATATGACCTAGAGGTAATAATAAATTGGTTATTATTATATTTCCTTGTTCATGATAATTGTTTATTATCCATGCTAGAATTATATTGATAGGAAACTCAGATACATGTGTGGATACATAGACAAACAACATGTCCCTAGTGAGCCTCTAGTTGACTGGCTCGTTGATCAATAGATGGTTGTAGTTTCCTGACCATGGACATTGGATGTCGTTGATAACGGGATCACATCATTAGGACAATGATGTGATGGACAAGACCCAATCCTAAGCCTAGCACAAGATCATGTAGTTCGTATGCTAAAGCTTTTCTAAATGTCAAGTGTCTTTTCCTTAGACCATGAGATTGTGCAACTCCCGGATACCGTAGGAATGCTTTGGGTGTACCAAACGCCACGACGTAACTGGGTGGCTATAAAGGTGCACTACGGGTATCTTAGAAAGTGTCTGTTGGGTTGGCACGAATCGAGACTGGGATTTGTCACTCCGTGTGACGGAGAGGTATCTCTGGGCCCACTCGGTAGGACATCATCATAATGTGCACAATGTGATCAAGGAGTTGATCATGGGATGATGTGTTACGGAACGAGTAAAGAGACTTGCCGTAACGAGATTGAACAAGGTATCGGTATACCAACGATCGAATCTCGGGCAAGTGCTATACCGATAGACAAAGGGAATCGTATATGGGACTGATTGAATCCTTGACATCATGGTTCATCCAATGAGATCATCATGGAGCATGTGGGAGCCAACATGGGTATCCAGATCCCGCTATTGCTTATTGGCCGGAGAGTTGTCTCGGTCATGTCTGCATGGTTCCCGAACCCGTAGGGTCTACACACTTAAGGTTCGATGACGCTAGGGTTATAAGGAATAGATATACGTGGTTACTGAATGTTGTTCGGAGTACCAGATGAGATCCCGGATGTCACGAGGAGTTCCGGAATGGTCCGGAGGTAAAGATTTATATATGGGAAGTCCTGTTTTGGTCACCGGAAAAGTTTCGGGTGCTATCGGTAACGTACCGAGACCACCGGGAGGGTCCCGGGGGTCCACCAGGTGGGGCCACCAGCCCCAGAGGGCTGCATGGGCCAAGTGTGGGAGGGAACCAGTCCCAGGTGGGCAGGTGCGCCCCCCCACCAAGGCCCAAGCGCATGGAGAGTGGGAGGGGGGCAAACCCTAGGTCCAGATGGGCCTTAAGGCCCACCCTCTCTTCCCTCCTTGGCCGCACCCTAGATGGATTTTGGGGGCTGTCGCCACCCCTAGGGAGGGAACCCTAGATGGGGGCGCAGCCCCTCCCCTTCCCCTATATATAGTGGGGGTTTTGTGTTGGGGAACGTAGCAGAATTCAAAAAATTTCCTACGCTTCACCAAGATCAATCTAAGGAGTCATCTAGCAACGAGCATAAAAGAGTGCATCTACATACCCTTTGTAGATCGCGAGCGGAAGCGTTCAAGAGAACGTGGATGATGGAGTCGTACTCGTCTTGATCCCTATCACCGATGATCCCAGCGCCGAACGGACGGCACCTCCGCGTTCAACACACATACGGTACAGCGACGTCTCCTCCTTCTTGATCCAGCAAGGGGGGAGGAGAGGTTGATGGAGATCCAGCAGCACGACAGCGTGGTGGTGGATGCAACAGGAAAAGCTGCAGGGCTTCGCCAAGGACCTGCGGGAGGAGGGAGAGGTGTAACGGGGGGGGGGGAGAGGCGCCAGGGGCTGAGGTGCGGCTGCCCTCTCTCCCCCACTATATATAGGGCCCAGGGGGGCGCCGACCCTAGGAGATGGGATCTCCTAGGGGGCGGCGGCCAAGGGGGGAGACTTGCCCCCCAAGGCAAGGGTGGCGCCCCCCACCCCTAGGGTTCCCAACCCTAGGCGCAGGGGGGTGGCCCAAGGGGGTGCGCCAGCCCACTATGGGCTGGTCCCCCTCCCCCTACGGCCCATGGGGCCCTCCGGGATGGGTGGCCCAACCCGGTGGACCCCCGGGACCCTTCCGGTGGTCCCGGTACACTACCAGTGACCCCCGGAACTCTCCCAATGGTCGAAACTGGACTTCCTATATATAATTCTTTACCTCTGGACCATTCTGGAACTCCTCGTGATGTCCGGGATCTCATCCGGGACTCCGAACAACATTCGGGTTACCATGTGCATATATCTCTACAACCCTAGCGTCACCGAACCTTAAGTGTGTAGACCCTACTGGTTCGGGAGACACGTAGACATGACCGAGACGACTCTCCGGTCAATAACCATCATCGGGATCTGTATACCCATGTTGGTTCCTACGTGTTCCTCGATGATCTCATCGGATGAACCACGATGTCAAAGATTCACTTAATCCCGTATGCAATTCCCTTTGTCTATCGGTATAGTACTTGCCCGAGATTCGATCGTCGGTATAACAATACCTTGTTCAATCTTGTCATGGCAAGTCTCTTTACTCGTTTCGTAATACATCATCCCATGACTAACTCCTTAGTCACATTGAGCTCATTATGATGATGTCTTACCGAGTGGGCCCAGAGATACCTCTCCGTCATACGGAGTGAGAAATCCCAGTCTCGGTTCGTGCCAACTCAATAGACACTTTCGGAGATACCCGTTGCGTACCTTTATAGCCACCCAGCCAGGAGTTGCACAACCTCGTGGTCTAAGGAAAAGATACTTGACATTGGAAAAGCTTAAGCATTACGAACTACACGATCTTGTGCTAGGCTTAGAATTGGGTCTTGTCCATCACATCATTCTCCTAATGATGTGATCCCGTTATCAATGACATCCAATGTCCATTGTCAGGAAACCGTGACCATCTGTTGATCAACGAGCTAGTAGCTAGAGGCTTTACCAGGGACACGTGGTCGTCTATGTATTCACACATGTATCACTGTTTCCGTATAATACAATTCAAGCATGAATAACCGACAATTATCATGAACAAGGAAATATAATAATAACCATTTTATTATTGCCTCTAGGGCATATTTCCAACAGTCTCCTACTTGCACTAGAGTCAATAATCTAGTTACATTGTGATGAATCAAACACCCATAGAGTTCTGGTGTTGATCATGTTTTGCTCGTGGAAGAGGTTTAGTCAACGGATCTGCGACATTTAGATCCGTATGCACTTTACAAATATATATGTCTCCATCTTGAACATAATTCCGGATGGAGTTGAAACGACGCTTGATGTGCTTGGTCTTCTTGTGAAACCTGGGCTCCTTGGCAATGGCAATGGCTCCAGTGTTGTCATAGAAGAGAGTCATCGGGCTTGACGCGCTTGGAATGACTCCTAGGTCGGTGATGAACTCCTTCATCTAGACTCCTTCCTGCGCTGCTTTGCAAGCAGATATGTACTCCGCTTCACATGTAGAATGCGCCACGACGCTCTGCTTGCAACTGCACCAGCTGTCTGCTCCACCATTCAAAATATACACGTATCCGGTTTGTGACTTCGAGTCATCCAGATCTATGTCGAAGCTAGCATCAACGTAACCCTTTACGACGAGCTCTTCGTCACCTCCATAAACGAGAAACATATCCTTAGTCCTCTTCAGGTACTTCTGGATGTTCTTGACCGATGTCCAGTGTTCCATACCGTGATCACTTTGATACCTCCCCACCAAACTTATGGCAAGGTTCACATCAGGTCTGGTACACAGCATGGCATACATGGTAGAACCTATGGCCGAGGCATAGGGGATGACACTCATCTTTTCTCTATCTTCTGCCGTGGTCGGGCATTGAGCCGTGCTCAATCTCATACCTTGCAATACAGGCAAGAACCCTTTCTTGGACTGATCCATATTGAACTTCTTCAATATCTTGTCAAGGTATGTGCTTTGTGAAAGACCAATGAGGCGTCTTGATCTATCTCTATAGATTTTGATGCCTAATATGTAAGCAGCTTCTCCAAGGTCCTTCATTGAAAAACTCTTATTCAAGTAGGCCTTTATGCTCTCCAAGAATTCTATATCATTTCCCATCAGCAGTATGTCATCCACATAAAATATGAGAAATGCTACAGAGCTCCCACTCACTTTCTTGTAAATACAGGCTTCTCCCCAAGTCTGTATAAAACCAAACGCTTTGATCACATCATTAAAGCGAATATTCCAACTCCGAGATGCTTGCACCAGCCCGTAGATCGAGCGCTGGAGCTTGCATACCTGGTTAGCTTTTTCAGGATCGACAAAACCTTCCGGCTGCATCATATACAACTCTTCCTTGAGGAAGCCATTAAGGAATGCCGTTTTGACGTCCATTTGCCATATCTCATAATCATAGTATGCGGCAATTGCTAACATGATTCGGACGGACTTCAGCATCGCTACGGGAGAAAAAGTCTCGTCGTAGTCAATCCCTTGAACTTGTCGATAACCTTTAGCGACAAGCCGAGCCTTATAGATGGTCACATTACCATCCGCGTCAGTCTTCTTCTTAAATATCCATTTATTTTCTATGGCGTGCCGATCATCGGGCAAGTCCACCAAAGTCCATACTTTGTTTTCATACATGGATCCTATCTCGGATTTCATGGCTTCAAGCCATTTGTTGGAATCCGGGCCCGCCATCGCTTCTTCATAGTTCAAAGGTTCACCGTTGTCTAACAACATGATTTCCATGACAGGGTTGCCGTACCACTCTGGTGCGGAACGTGTCCTTGTGGACCTTCAAAGTTTAGTAGTAACTTGATCTGAATCTTCATGATCATCATCATTATCTTCCTCCCTAGTCGGTGCAGGCACCTCAGGAACAATTTCCTGCGCTGCGCTACTTTCCGGTTCGGAAGGGGTGACAGTCACCTCATTAAGCTCTACTTTCTTCCAACTCACTTCTTTAGAGAGAAACTCTTTCTCCAGAAAGGATCCATTCTTGGCAACGAAGATCTTTCCTTCGGATCTGAGGTAGAAGGTGTACCCAATCGTTTCCTTTGGGTATCCTATGAAGACACATTTTTCCGATTTGGGTTCGAGCTTTTCAGGTTGAAGTTTCTTGACATAAGCATCACATCCCCAAACTTTCAGAAACGATAGCTTAGGTTTCTTGCCAAACCAAATTTCATACGGTGTCGTCTCAACAGATTTTAAAGGAGCCCTATTTAAAGTGAATGTGGCAGTCTCTAAAGCATATCCCCAAAAAGATAGCGGTAAGTCGGTGAGAGACATCATAGATCGCACCAGGTCCAACAGAGTACGATTTCGACGTTCGGACACACCATTACGGTGAGGTGTTCCGAGCGGTGTCAATTGTGAAACAATTCCATAGTTCCTTAAGTGCGTGCCAAATTCGTGACTTAAATATTCACCCCCACGATCCGATCGTAAGAACTTTATTTTTCTGTCACGTTGATTCTCGACCTCATTCTGAAATTCCTTGAACTTTTCAAAGGTCTCAGACTTGTGTTTCATCAAGTAGACATACCCATATCTACTCAAGTCATCTGTGAGGGTGAGAACATAACGATAGCCTCCGCGAGCTTCAACACTCATTGGACCGCACACATCGGTATGTTTGATTTCCAATAAGTTGGTCGCTCGCTCCATTGTTCCGGAGAAT
The DNA here is from genome assembly GCA_902687465.1 of Secale cereale. Classification (NCBI taxonomy): domain Eukaryota; kingdom Viridiplantae; phylum Streptophyta; class Magnoliopsida; order Poales; family Poaceae; genus Secale; species Secale cereale. Next base: position 69,828,731 of record LR738711.1, read on the forward strand.
GGAGTCTTGGTCATCTTGCCCAAGAGGCATGGTTCGCACGTGTCAAATGATTCATAATCAAGAGACTCTAGAAGTCCATCTGCATGGAGCTTCTTCATACGTTTGACGCCAATATGACCAAGGCGGCAATGCCACAAGTATGTGGGACTATCATTATCAACTTTACATCTTTTGGCATTCACACTATGAATATGTGTAACATCACGTTCGAGATTCATCAAGAATAAACCATTGACCAGCGGGGCATGACCATAAAACATATCTCTCATATAAATAGAACAACAATTATTCTCGAATTTAAATGAGTAGCCATCTCGCATTAAACGAGATCCAGATACAATATTCATGCTCAAAGCTGGTACTAAATAACAATTATTAAGGTTTAAAACTAATCCCGAGGGTAGATGTAGAGGTAGCGTGCCGACGTCGATCACATCGACCTTGGAACCATTCCCGACACGCATCGTCACCTCATCCTTCGCCAGTCTCCGCTTATTCCGCAGCTCCTGCTTTGAGTTACAAATGTGAGCAACTGCACCGGTATCAAATACCCAGGAGCTACTACGAGCGCTGGTAAGGTACACATCAATAACATGTATATCATATATACCTTTGATGTTGCCGGCCTTCTTATCTGCTAAGTATTTGGGGCAGTTCCGCTTCCAGTGACCCGTTCCCTTGCAATGAAAGCACTCAGTTTCAGGCTTGGGTCCATTCTTTGGCTTCTTCCCGGCAACTGGTTTACCGGGCGCGGCAACTCCTTTGCCGTCCTTCTTGAAGTTCTTCTTACCCTTGCCTTTCTTGAATTTAGTGGTTTTATTGACCATCAACACTTGATGTTCTTTCTTGATATCCACCTCCGCTGATTTCAGCATTGAATACACCTCGGGAATGGACTTCTCCATCCCTTGCATATCGAAGTTCATCACGAAGCTCTTGTAGCTAGGTGGGAGCGACTGAAGGATTCTGTCAACGACCGCTTCATCTGGGAGATTAATTCCCAACTGAGACAAGCGATTGTGCAACCCAGACAATTTGAGTATGTGCTCGCTGACAGAACTATTCTCCTCCATCTTACAACTGTAGAATGCGTCGGAGACGTCATATCTCTCGACTCGGGCATGAGCTTGGAAAACCATTTTCAGCTCTTGGAACATCTCATATGCTCTGTGGTGCTCAAAACGCTTTTGGAGCCCCGATTCTAAGCTGTAAAGCATGCCGCACTAAACCAGGGAGTAATCATCACAACATGACTGCCAGGCGTTCATAACGTCTTGGGCTTCCGGGAAAACGGGTACATCACCTAGCAGTGCTTCAAGGACACATATGATTTCTTGGCAGCTATGAGGATAATCCTCAGGTTACGGACCCAATCCGTATAGTTGCTACCATCGTCTTTCAGCTTGGTTTTCTCTAGGAACGCGTTGAAGTTGAGGGCAACATGAGCGTGGGCCATTTGATCTACAAGACATATTGTAAAGATTTTAGACTAAGTTCATGACAATTAAGTTCATCTAATCAGAATTAATGAACTCCCACTCAGATAGACATCTCTCTAGTCATCTAAGTGATACATGATCCGAATCAACTAGCCCGTGTCCGATCATCACGTGAGACGGACTAGTTATCATCGGTGAACATCTTCATGTTGATCGTATCTTCTATACGACTCATGTTTGACCTTTCGGTCTTCCGTGTTTCGAGGCCATGTCTGTACATGCTAGGCTCGTCAAGTGAACCCTAAGTGTGTTGCGTGTGTAAATCTGGCTTACACCCGTTGTATGCGAACGTTAGAGCCTATCACACCCGATCATCACGTGGTGCTTCGGAACAACGATCCTTAGCAATGGTGCACAGTTAGGGGGAACACAATTCTTGAAATTTTAGTGAGAGATCATCTTATTTACTACCGTCGTTCTAAGCAAAAAAGATGCATAAACATGATAAACATGACATGCAATCAAATAAAGTGACATGATATGGCCAATATCATTTTTCTCCTCTGATCTTCATCTTCGGGGCACCATGATCATCTTTGTCACCGGCATGACACCATGATCTCCATCATCGTGTCTTCATGAAGTCGTCTCGCCAAAATATTACTTCTACTACTATGGCTAACGTTTAGCAATAAAGTAAAGTAATTACATGGCGTTATTCAGTGACACGCAGGTCATACAATAAATAATACCACTCCTATGGCTCCTACCGGTTGTCATTCTCATCGACATGCAAGTCGTGATTCCTATTACAAGAACATGATCAATCTCATACATCACATATATCATTCATCACATCTTTTGGCCATATCACATCACATAGCACATGCTGCAAGAACAAGTTAGACGTCCTCTAATTGTTGTTGCAAGTTTTTACGTGGCTGCTATAGGTTTCTAGCAAGAACATTTCTTACCTACGCCAAAACCACAACGTGATATGTCAATTTCTATTTACCCTTCATAAGGACCCTTTTCATCGAATCCGATACGACTAAAGTGGGAGAGACAGACACCCGCCAGCCACCTTATGCAACTAGTGCATGTCAGTCGGTGGAACCAGTCTCACGTAAGCGTACGTGTAAGGTCGGTCCTGGCCGCTTCATCCCACGATGCCGCCGAATCAAGATTGGACTAGTAGCGGCAAGAGAATTGAACAAATCTACGCCCACAACTTGTTTGTGTTCTACTCGTGCAAGATGCTACATAAAAGACCTAGCTCAGATGCCACTGTTGGGGAACGTAGCAGAATTCAAAAAAATTCCTACGCTTCACCAAGATCAATCTAAGGAGTCATCTAGCAACGAGCATAAAAGAGTGCATCTACATACCCTTTGTAGATCGCGAGCGGAAGCGTTCAAGAGAACGTGGATGATGGAGTCGTACTCGTCGTGATCCCTATCACCGATGATCCCAGCGCCGAACGGACGGCACCTCCGCGTTCAACACATGTACGGTACAACGACGTCTCCTCCTTCTTGATCCAGCAAGGGGGAAGGAGAGGTTGATGGAGATCCAGCAGCACGACGGCGTGGTGGTGGATGCAACGGGAAAAGTTGTAGGGCTGCGCCAAGGACCTGCGGGAGGAGGGAGAGGTGTAACGGGGGGGAGGCGCCAGGGGCTGAGGTGCGGCTACCCTCTCTCCCCCCACTATATATAGGGGCCAGGGGGCGCCGGCCCTAGGAGATGGGATCTCCTAGGGGGGGGTGGCGGCCAAGGGGGGAGACTTGCCCCCCAAGGCAAGGGTGGCGCGCCCCACCCCTAGGGTTCCCAACCCTAGGCGCAGGGGGGTGGCCCAAGGGGGTGCGCCAGCCACTATGGGCTGGTCCCCCCCCCCTACGGCCCATGGGGCCCTCTGGGATGGGTGGCCCCACCCGGTGGACCCCCGAGACCCTTCCGGTGGTCCCGGTACACTACTGGTGACCCCCGGAACTCTCCCGATGGCCGAAACTGGACTTCCTATGTATAATTCTTTACATCCGGACCATTCCGGAACTCCTCGTGACGTCTGGGATCTCATCCGGGACTACGAACAACATTAGGGTTACCGTGTGCATATATCTCTACAACCCTAGCGTCACCGAACCTTAAGTGTGTAGACCCTACGGGTTCGGGAGACACGTAGACATGACCGAGACGACTCCCTGGTCAATAACCATCAGCGGGATCTGGATACCCATGTTGGTTCCTACGTGTTCTTCAATGATCTCATCGGATGAACCACGATGTCAAGGATTCACTTAATCCCGTATGCAATTCCCTTTGTCTATCGGTATAGTACTTGCCCGAGATTCGATCGTCGGTATACCGATACCTTGTTCAATCTCGTCATGGCAAGTCTGTTTACTCGTTCCGTAATACATCATCCCATGACTAACTCCTTAGTCACATTGAGCTCATTATGATGTTGTCTTACCGAGTGGGCCCAGAGATACCTCTCCGTCATACGGAGTGACAAATCCCAGTCTCGGTTCGTGCCAACTCAACAGACACTTTTGGAGATACCCGTTGCATACCTTTATATCCACCCAGTTACGTTGTGAGGTTTGGCACACCCAAAGTATTCCTACGGTATCCGGGAGTTACACAACCTCATGGTCTAAGGAAAAGATACTTGACATTGGAAAAGCTTAAGCATTACGAACTACACGATCTTGTGCTAGGCTTAGAATTGGGTCTTGTCCATCACATCATTCTCCTACTGATGTGATCCCATTATCAATGACATCCAATGTCCATAGTCATGAAACCGTGACCATCTGTTGATCAACGAGCTAGTAGCTAGAGGCTTTACCAGGGACACGTGGTGGTCTATGTATTCACACATGTATCACTGTTTCCGTATAATACAATTCAAGCATGAATAACAGACAATTATCATGAACAAGGAAATATAATAATAACCATTTTATTATTGCCTCTAGGGCATATTTCCAACATTTTGGGGCTGCCAGGGACACGAGATCATCTCCCTCTTGGCGCAGCCCTACCCCTCTCTCTCCTTATCTCTTGCGGTGCTTGGCGAAGCCCTGCTGGAGTACCACGCTCCTCCACCACCACCACGCCGTCGTGCTGCTGCTGGACGGAGTCTTCCCCAACCTCTCCTTCTCCCATTGCTGGATCAAGGCGTGGGAGACGTCACCGGGATGCACGTGTGTTGAACGCGGAGGTGCCGTTGTTCGGCGCTTAGATCGGAATCAACCGCGATTTGAATCGCTACGAGTACGACTCCTTCATCTGCGTTCTTGCAATGCTTTCGCTTTGCGATCTACATGGGTATGTAGACGCACTCTCCTCTCCCTCGTTGCTAGATTACTCCATAGATTGATCTTGGTGATGTGTTGAAATTTTTTGATTTCTGCTTCGATACCCAACAATGTCGTCGACATAGAGCAGTAGGTAGGCCGTGGCAGCTCCATGATGATAAACGAAGAGGGATGCATCAGAGCGAGTGGATGTGAATCCAAGCGTCTGCAGGAATGCAGCGATGCGCTGGTATCAGGCCCGGGGCGCCTGCTTCAACTCGTAAAGGGAATGGGAGAGCAGGCACACATGGTCGGGATGCGCTGCGTCGATGAAGCCGGTGGGCTGCTCACAGAACACCTGCTCAACGAGGTGGCCGTTCAAGAAGGCATTGGAAACGTCCAATTGATGCATGGGCCAGGCCCGGGAGACGGCTAACTAGAGCACGGTGCGGATCGTGCCTGGTTTAACAACCGGGGCAAAAGTTTCGGTGAAATCCACGCCCGCGCATTGCCGAAAGCCTGGAACCACCCAACGAGCTTTGTAGCGCTCGAGAGTGCCGTCCGGACGAGTCTTGGGTTGGAAGACCCACTTGCCCGTGGTGATGTTGGCGCGAGGCGGCTGAGGGACGAGCTGCCAGGTGCAGTTCTGCTGGAGAGCATCAAACTCTTCCTGCATCGCAGCGAGCCAATGAGGATCCCGGAGGGCTGCTCGAGCTGACGATGGGAGAGGGGACGGGTCACAAGCGGAAGCAGCAAGAAGATACTCATCGCTGGTATACCGCGTGCTCGGGCCAAGAGTACTAGCCCAAGAGCGAGTCATCGGGCCGGGCAGCGGGTCTAGGTCGGCGGCGGGTGAGGATGATGAAGAGCCCGCCGCCGCGGGGGTCGCCGAGGGCGTCGTGGATGCCGAGGGCGAGAGGGGCGCCGAGGACGCCGTGGGCGTCGGGGGCGTTGCGGGCGCCAGAGAAGCCACGGGCTCCGGAGACGCCGGAGGCACCATGGTCGGGGATGCCGACCCAGGGAGGGGCGTGGCCCCTGAGGCAGCCAGACGGGGAGGGACTCAACCCGTGGCGCGAGGGGCACCCTCAAAGCCGGATGGCGGCCCAAGAGATGCTCTCGGGCAGCCGTCACCGAGAAAGCTCACCATAGAACCACCGGGAGCGGGCAAGGCCGCAACATTCGAAGGTAGCTGCTGAAATGGAAAAACCATCTCATCAAAGTAAACATGTCGTGAAGTGATCATCCGATGTGAGATAGGATCATAGCAGCGGCAGCCTTTGGTGTTGGGTGGATAGCCGAGAAAGATGCAGGCCAAGGACCTAGGAGCGAGCTTATGCGGAGTAGCGGAAGCGATGCTAGGGTAGCACAGGCAACCGAAGATGCGTAGCTCAAAGTAGGAAGGTGGCGTGCCAAACAAGAGGTGATGAGGTGCAAAATTCCCGCGAGTGCGACAAGGACGGATGTTAATGAGTAGTGATGCGGTGGCAAGCGCGTCGGGCCGAAACCATGGTGGCACGTTGGCATGAAAAATGAGCGTGCAGACGCAATCATTAAGAGTGCGAAGCATGTGCTCAGCGCGGCCATTCTGTTGCGAAGTATACAGGCAAGTGAGACGAAAAAGGTTGCAGATGGCAAGATTATCAAACTCTTTCCCGTTGTTTGTTTGCAACGCATCGATGATACGTCCAAACTGCGTGGAGACATAAGAGTAGAAAGTGATGAGAGTGGCAACAACATCCAACTTTCACTACAACGGGAAGGTCCACACATAGTGCAAAAAATCATCAAGTATAACAAGATAATAAAGATAGCCCGTGTTACTTGCAACAGGAGAGGTCCAAACATCACTATGAATTAACTCAAACATGTATGATGCGACATCCAAGGAAGTGCTAAATGAAAGACGAACATGTTTGCTTAGACGACAAGCATGACAAGTGTGACCGTCGATCTTATTACATGTGAAGGAAAAACTTCGAAGAATATGATGAAGGGTGGCTAGGTTGAGATGTCCTAGCCGAGCATGCCAAAGGTCCACTCCAGTGGAAAGCGCCATGGGTGCAGCGACGGAGGAAGTGGATGAGTGGACCGGGTAGAGCTCATTTGGGCTGTCACATCGGTGGAGCTCCATCCGTGTACGGGCATCCTTAACAGAAAAGCCAAACTTGTCAAATTTAATGGTGACGGAATTTTCACGTGTAAAAGAACGAACGGAAACAAGATTTTTAATGATGCCAGGAGAGACAATTATATTAGAAAGGGACAACGGCATGGAGTTAGATGGAAAAGTCGCATGACCAAGATGAGTAGTAGGCATGGAAGAACCGTCGCCCATGGTAATGCGAGCAGTGGTGTGAATGGGGTGGGCGGCGAGAAGGTTACCAGGGTTTGAGGCCATGTGAGCCGTGGCACTGGTGTCCATGTACGAGTCGCCACCACCGGTGTACTGCTGCGGCGTGGGAGCGGAGTGGAGAGCCGCAAGGAGCGCGGGATCCCAGGGCGCCGGTGGAAGCACCGGAGCCGACGGCTGTGGCTGCGGTGGTGGCGACGCGAGAAGCAGGGGGTATCCGCCGGCCGAAGGTGCCCCATAGGACACGGAGGGGCCATAGGGCAGCGGGGGCGCGTACGGTTGAGGAGCCGTATGAAGCGCCTGATGAGCCATCGGGCGGGCGCCGAAGAAGCCGGGGACTGGGGCGCGCGGTAAGGGCATTGAGTACGCGTGGACAACCCCGTCCAAGGGTTCTGGCCGGCCTGCCAGGGCGCCGACGGGAGTGGCTGCTGCGGCTGAGGGGGGGGGGCGCCCTGGGCGGCCTGCAGCTGCAGCTTGCGGCCATGGCTGCCGCCGCGGCGGCGCTCGGCGGGGACCGGCTACTGCGGGTATGGGAACCCGGGCGGGGGCGGCGCCTGGAAGGGGCCCAGGCCAGGCCGTGGCTGGAGATCCGGGGCAGCGGGCGGGGTATCACCGCGGGTGTCGGTGGTGAGGGCCGTGTGAGAGGCCCGAGTGTGCGACATGCTCATCCTCCGTTCCTGGAGCTTCAGGTACGCCACGACCTTGGGAAAAGTCAGATCGGTGATGAGGGGAGGTTGGAGGCGGCGTTCCCGAAGTCATCGTTCAAGCCGACGATGAGCGTGCTGAGAAGAAGCTCGTCAGAGACCTTCTCACCGAGGTCACGGAGCTCGTCAACAAGCTTCTTGAGGCGCATGCAATAGTCATCGATGGACGAGTCGTGCTGCTGACACCCAAAAAACTCGCCGTGCAAGAAAACCTTGCGCTGGAGCGCGTTGTCGGTGAAGAGGCCGTTGAGTTTGGTCCAGACGGTGTGAGCATCATCCTCGGCGGAGACCACCGTGTGGAATAGGTCCTTCGAGATGGTGGTGTAGAACCAACGGATGAGAGTGGCGTCGATGGTCATCCACTCGTCATCGTTCTCCATGAACCGGGAGTCCACGGAGCCATCGATGTGTCCCCAGAGATTGTACTCACGGAACACAAGAGAGAAATACGTCTTCCAGGCATAGTTAGGTGGAGGTGAGGTGATCGAGGACGACGGGAATCCGACCGAGGTCCGAGGATGTTGAGATCGTGAATGAGAACGGGGTCGGCGTCGGTGAACGGGTTGGTGCGGGTGGTGGCGGAGGACTCAGGGGACGCCATGCGACGCGGGAGGACAGGTGGTGCGGCGCGGCTCGGGAGAAGGGGAGGTGCGGCGGCACGGATGGCGGCAGCTAGGGGTGGCGGTGCGCCTTAGGTTAGGGTTAGGGGAGGAGGAGCGGAAGCGGGTAGGGGGAAGGGAGGCGGCGGCTGGACACGGGCGGCGGCGCGGGAGACGTGGTGGCAGCGGCGGCGATGGATATCGCGGCGGCGGCGGCAGCGACATGATTTAGGGTTAGGATCGTAGGTATGATACCATGTTAAGAGAGATTATTTTGGCAATGCAACTCGATGTATTGATCGGTGCATATATATGGGTGCGTATATATTTTGGCACAACCATATATTCAACAGTAGTTGGTACAGAAAGTTGCCGCGAAAGTTCAGATTCATACATCGACTTATTCTAGCATTTCCCGAACATATATATTGAAGATGAGGAAATGTTAGAGGAATTCAGCCTGTTGACTTGACACCGTTTCATGGCCACAGAGTTTTGTTCTTCTGATCTAAATTCAAATGTATCAATTTTTACTTCGGCAGTCACTTGGTTCTACTTTGTAAAAGGAAAATCATGCTTATTTAGTACCAATACGACCGAACAAGTCCTCATGAGAAACACAGTTTCTTATGAGCACGAGCATCTTTTGTTTTGAAGAGCCCCTTTGCAATTGTTCGGCAGTCACTTGGTTCTACTTTGTTTTGAGTACCAGTCAGCTGTTCAATTATGACCGGTATAATCTGCTGTTTTGAAGAGCCCCTTTGCAACCCTTACTAAGAAGGTGACACCCAAGATCGAGGTCAACGTTGAGATGCTACAGAGACTCTGAGAGACTGAGACACAACACAACGTAACGCACCGATGGCTCCAACTGGGGCGGAGTTTAACAGCAAAACCGGAGAGAACCCCGCCGTCCGCAGGAAGGGCGAAGACAACCGGCAGCGCGGCCGACGAGATGACGGCGGTGCGCAGCGGCGTGGAGGAGGTCTGGTGGCCGGAGGAGGGGAATAGGGCATGCAGAGCAGAGACGAGCAGCTGGCCAGTGAACGACGACGTCTCGTGACTCGTCCATGCATCGCAAGCCCGATTTGGACTTGCTTTGCTGGTCAATCCGTGTCCGGCTGTGCTGTGGATCCGACTCTGATCGAGGCCGCAAGCCCGATATCGACTTGTTTTGCTGGTCGATGATTCCATAAATTGAAGAGAGGGCCAGGCCATGATGTACGAGCATCGCAGACAAGCGCTTTGCGTCCTGATTTTTCGTTGGCGAAAGAGTAGCACCGGCCTGGGTGATCCTCGGGCCAGCGGTAGTAGAACCGATCCGCCTCCGCGACGCAAAAGCGCCGCCGGAATCGATGAAGCTTCTTCCGGCCGTCCTCGGCCTCGCCCTACTCCTCCTACTCGTTCTGAATCCCAATGGCGCGGAGGCCCGGCCTGCACCTACCGGCGGCCATCAGAAGAAGGCGTCGAGCGCCACCTTCTTCGTGTTCGGGGATGACTTCGCCGACAACGGGAACCTCCCTCTGACCGACCCCGTCACCGAGATGTCGCGGCAATGGGGCTACCCCTACGGCTCCAACTACGTCGATGCCGATGGGTTTCCGCGGCCCAACACTCCGTCCGGCCGCTTCTCAAACTACAAAATCCAGTCGGATTTCATCGGTAAGTACTAAGTACTACTCCCTCCGTCTCAAAATAAGTGTCTCAACCTTAATACAACTTTGTACTAGAATTAGTACAAAGTTGAGACACTTATTTTGGGACGGAGGGAGTAGTCTATTATATTACCCTAAAAATGTACTCTGTTATATTGTACTCTCATGTTAGCTGTAATCTATGGTGCATCACAATTAACCCTACTTGTTGTTTTATTGATAACTTGCAGCAACAATTATGGGATTGGAGGAAGCCCCTCCGGCGCATGCCCGCACGGCCGAGAAAACATGCGACCCATCCGGCATGACCTTTGCTATCGGTGGTGCAGGCGTGTTGGACAGTACATCGCACGAGGTCCTCGCCCTCGCCAAGCAGGTCGACACCTTCAGGAAGATGGTCAAGGACGGGACCATCACGGCAAATCAACTGAGTCACTCTGTAGCGCTCGTTGCCTTCTCTGGCAACGACTATGCAGGCACCGACGTCATTGGCCTAAGTAGCCCCAACGATGTGAGTATCATATCAACGCATAATGTATATATGCATGCACTAATTTGAACAATTAATTTTTTTGTGCATCTTAATTACTAACTCATAAATTCTATGTATGCGGTGTAGATTAATGCTTATATTGGGAAGGTGACAAAAGAGATTGCAACTAATGTCGATCGATTGTTGAAGCTTGGGGTGACAAAGGTTCTTGTCAATAACTTGCACCCTATCGGTTGCACGCCTTCACACACCCGAACCAACAACTACACCACGTGTGATATATTTGGAAACTTGGGTGCATCGATCCACAACGATAATCTGAAACAAGTTATGGCATCAAAGAAGAATGTCTACATCATCGACGTGTACACTGCCTTCGCCAACATTGTGGACCATGCAGCAGGTATGTATCTACATGCATTCAAAAGTGTCTCATTATTTTAGAATTATCTTAATCTTAGATGGGGTTTGATTGTGTACTTGAACTACTTTATCTGAACATTTTTAATTTCATGTACATTACTGTAGGTAAAGGCTCAGAGTTGTCCAAACAATTCAACCGCAAACTATCGCCGTGCTGCGAGAGTTTGGACTCGAAGGGTTACTGCGGACAGCAAGGAGAGTCATCCTCGGAGCTACTGTACACAGTGTGCGACAAGTCGAACAGATTTTTCTATTGGGACGACATGCACCCAACCCATACAGGATGGGAGGCTGTCATGAAACAGTTGGAAAAACCCTTGAGGGAGTTTGTAAATCAAGCCTAGGTAGCTAGGCTTTATGTATTTGTGTAGATCTTTGTATCCATGATGACAACCTTCTGATTGTATTTGATAGTTTCATGTATTTCAAAGACCGGGATTTTCCTAATTCCTTGATGAATAGTATACTGTATTTGCATCTTCTTTTGTGAAGACTATATTTATAAGAAGTAACTATTGTCATATGCCACATCTACAATAAATATGTGTTGTAGCTATACAAATCGAGTACTTTCCTATATACGGCTCAATAAGCTCAAGGCAACTCCACACCGGTTGAATTTTTTGTTGACTAAGGAGGGTAAATTAGCCTATGGATATGGGGCATTTCTAGGCATCCACTTCTTTGTGTTCGTGTTTGTGTGCTGTCATATAAGATACTATAACTTATGCAAGTGAGCACAATATGATTTCAAATGATTGGGGGCATATCTGAAGAGAGTGCAACACTCCGAATCACCACACTGACGCACCAAGCCACACGACACTCTTCATGTTAGCTTCTTAGTTGAACTTTCTAAATACTACTCCCTACGATCGGAATTACTTGTCGCAGAAATGGATGTATCTAGACGTATTTTAGTTCTAGATACATCCATTTCCGAGACAAGTAATTCCGAACGGAGGGAGTAGCAAGGAACAATTCCTCGCCAAGTCACATCAGCTAGCTCTTAACCACAGTCCACAAAAGTAATCAAACTAACATCTGATCTCAAACTGGTTGTCACAGAAGCTAGCTAGCTACTCCCTCCGTTCCAAAATAGATGACCCAACTTTGTACTAACTTTGGTACAAAGTTGAGTCATCTATTTTGGAACGGAGGGAGTAGGTATTAGTCACCCGCAATATCAGCAAACTCAGAACCATTTTGGTGAAACAATTTTGTGCCAGTCTTATATTCAAAGCAGTGCTCTTGCTTAAATCATTACTCTTCATTCTTCCGTGCTCTAGCAATTGCGGTCCCTAGACCACTACCATTTAGTTAGGTAGGGACAATCAATCCGTAGTTACTGGAATAACGGAATCTATGAGGATAAAAAAATAGAAAAATGCATCAGGCAATAATAACAAAAGAAAAAAAAAAGAGGAAAACTGAACACTATCAAAGTACAACTGAAAGCGAAGTGATTTCCGATGTTTGTGTACGCATGAAACTGAAAAACAAACTTATAAAACCACTTTCTCTGTACGGATAAAATGCCCGAATTGACAACCACACTTAACAGTGATAAAAACCAGAAAAAGTTTACATACACTTTTAATCATCACTCTCAGTGAACAAATAAGGCCTTATGGATATGTTTCTTGTGTTGAAGTATACAAGGATTTGCCCAACCTTTACGTACATCGGTTCCGAATTTTGGTTCTACTGGTCGGTCGGAATTGTGGGACATCCGAGAAATCTAATCTTGGTTTGAATTGGGTGAATCTCCGCAGAATCCAAATGGGGGAGAGAGGGAGAGAGACTTGGGAAGGTTGGAAGAGACTTCGTTCACCTCTGCGCTTGCGACTGGTAGAACCTGCCGATGCGACCGCGGTTGGGGGGCTTGGGCTTGGCGGGCTTCTTCTTCGGGCGTAGGCCAGCGACCTCCTGCACGAGCGAGACATGCACCAGCACTGTCCTCCACGCCACATACCAGCCTGAGGGATCTCAATCAGGAAACCAGCCAGACGAGAGAAAGAAAAAGGGTGGGCGGCCGCCGTACGTACTCACTACTCAGGAGGATGAATGAGAGGGCGAAGGAGATGGCGAGGACGAGGCGGAGGACGAATACTTCGGCGAGCTCCCACGCCGTCTCGGCCATAGCACCGCCAGCCTTCCTTGGGGAGCGAGGGAGGGAGAGGATCGAAAGGGAGAAGAGAAATGAATGGAATCTCGTTCCATGCAAGGAGAGGTCCACGAGTCCATGACATGTGGGTCCGTCCTAGGCTAGGAGACTGCTGCTCGTTTTGCTCTGCCTTTTAGAGCATGCGGCCCAACAGGCCCTCGGGACACTTTTTTCGTGCCAGCGCTGAAAAAATGGCTCAGTCGCGTCTTCGCAGTTCGTTTTTCGCCGGTTTGGACTGAAACTGGCGTCGGCGCACCTAGGGCGAACCCGGCGCGTTGGGGGGCGCCTGGGGACGCCGGGTGAACCGTTTTTTGCGCGAACCGGGATGGGCCCGCCTGGTCAGCGACACGCCGCTTCGTCGTCCTCAACGCCTCGGTTCCCGCGAGAATCAATGCCAAGGCTGCCGCGCTGCCGCGCCGGTGAGCCTCTCCATTGATGTGGCGCAGTGAAACATCGCGTCGTCCCCGCCACGCGTCGCCCGACATGCGCGCTCTCGCCATCCAAACTTCGACTATAAAAGCCGCCCTCCCTCGCCGGTGAACGCCACGCCACAGCAAACACATCGCCTCTCTCCCCCACCTTCGCAGAACTCCACTCTCCCCGGCGACGAGCATGACAGAGAGGTACCCCGGCGACTCCGCGGCGAAGAACGGCTTCGGCCGTCGCCATCTCCAAGAGTGGGAGGCGCGGCTTCTTTACGAGGCCGACTACCCGGCGCCCCCAGACATGCGGGTGTCGGGGTCGTGGAGGTTGAGCGCCGGCAGCGTCCCGATGCTGCCCGTGCCCACTGGGGCGGAACGGCGGTCGGTGATCGCTCGCATCCGCTCGTCGCTGTCGGAGGAGCAGCGTCGCCGGCCGAACTACGCCCCCGACAGCCACACCTTGTGGACCATGTACTTCGAGCGCCGCCGCGATGATCTCATCGCCTCCGCCTCCACGAACGGCGTCACCCCGCGCGGCCGCCACAATGCCGACGGGCGGCGCGAGTGGTGGGGCGTGCCCGACTGCACCCTCGAGCCCGTCCTCGACCACATCGAGACGGGGCAACACGCCGCGTCTCGAGTACCCGGCGCCTCCGTCCTTCTCTCGCCGCCACCGCAGTTCATGGACGCCGCAGCGGATGGACGCGGCCACCTTCTCCTCCTCGGGTGGATCGCCGGCCGTCAAGCCGGAGCCACAGGAGCACGAGTCGCCATTAGGCCGCCGCACACGCAGCGGCGCCCTCGTCATTGGTGGCCCGCGTTCCCTCCGCCTCGTCCGGCCTAGGGCGGAGCCGGAGTTGCTCCCCGTGAAGCCGGAGCACGTCGCGATGGCCGCCGCCGACGAGACGGCCATCAAGTGGGCGAAGGACGACTACGTCCGCGAGCCGGTGGTTCGCCAACGCCGCTCCTACGAGGAGATCAAGGCTCGTCGCCTCGGCCACGAGGAGGACGGCATCATCGTCCTCGACAGCGACGACTACGAGGCCGGCCCATCCCACCCACCCTACGTCGACGACCCTGGCCAGGGTTGCAGCAGGGACGGCAGCGGCTTCGGCGGACCGCTGGACGGCGGCGACGTGACGATGGCGGGGACTACACCGTCTTCTACAAACGTCTCGGCATGTAGAAGGTGGACGGCGGCGACGCGCGGCGCGGATGGGGGCGTAGGCTAGGCTAGTTTGTGTTTGTTTTTTCTTTTTGTACAAATTTGAATGAATGTCGACGAGTTTGTGCAAATCGCCAAAAAAATCACCGAATTTGATCGTTTGGGGGCTGACCTCGGGCGATGACCGGGAACGTAGTCGCCGCCGTCCGAAAATCAACTCCCATTCCGATTTCCCAAGCACCACCGAAATCGATCTTGTTGAGAGCCTTTCAGTTTTGTTTATTGATTCTCTTCTGCTCTTGATTTTAGGAACCCTAGATCCACGTCGGTTGAGGGGATTCCCGACTCAATTCTGAGGTGCCTCGATTTCTCGCCGGTAGTCCGCTCGGTAACGAGGACCTCCTCCAGGAGATCCTTCTTCGCCTCCATCCACAGCCGTCCTCTCTGCCTCGCACCTCCCTTGTCTACCCGCGCTGGCGCGGCATCCTCTCCAGCCACAAGTTCCTCTGTCTCTTTCGCAAGCACCACCGGAAGACTCCTCTTCTTGGCTTCTCCGCAAGGTGTTTACTCACTAGTGTGACCGTCTTCACTTCTGTCCTTGACTCGCCTGACAATATTCATGCCGTCCGCTTTCTCGTGCCACACAACCCCAACCCCAACCCCAACAAGAAAGAAGTTGCGCTTCATGGCCTGCTGCCATGGCCTCGCCGTCCTATTCGAAATTTCACTACATGCCACCATGCCAACTGTTTTAATTGTGTGGGATCCACTCACTGGTAAACACCACAACCATTTGACAATTCTACCGGGGCTCAAGGGAGACAAATGGAAGTGTTGGAATGCCACTGTGTTGTGTGGGATCCACTCACTGATTGCTTCTCGAGCCCGTTCAAACTGGTCATGATCTTCAACACAGATACTAAAGCTTCAGCTTGCGTCTATGAATCGATATCTGGTGTATGGGGAGATATTATCTCTGTGGTGACCAAGAAAGTAATCTCTTCCTTGAGACCCAACATCTTGGTTGGAAATGTACTTTGCTGGTTGTTTGTTGGAGGTGACGTCCTTGTACATGATTTTGAAGACAAAGTTTTTGTGTGATTGAGAATCCACGAGACACACTTAAGTGCCATGTCGAGTTTTGCTTATCATCTCTTATGGATAGAGGATAATGGACTTGGTCTCGTGGTTGTCACAATACTTACAATCAAATTATGGGAGCAGAAATCCAACTGTGACTGCGTTGTTGGATGGGTGTTGCTGAAGAATATTTCTCCACTGGACGGGTTGTTTCTGCAAACAATGCCTGGATATCACATGTGGATATTTCTGGTGGGGTATGATGAGGACACGAAGATGATTGTTTTGTCTACGATGAGTGGCATGTTCGCGCTTCAACTTGAGTCTATGCAATGTTGA
>LR738711.1:69851557-69870328 GCA_902687465.1 Secale cereale
TACGATGATCTTCGCATCTTCGGTTGCCTCTGCTATCCTAGCACCGCCTCCACCGCCCCCCATAAGCTTGCTCCGCGGTCTCTCGCCTGCATCTTTCTTGGGTACCCCTCCAACACAAAGGGCTACCGGTGCTACGACCCTGTCTCTCATCGGGTGATCACCTCGAGGCATGTTTACTTTGACGAAAAAGTGTTTCTGTTTCAGAAGGTACCTCCCTCGGACGCACCGACTTCATCGACCCCGCCTCTTCTCGGCGAGCCTCCTACCGTGCTGCCGCCCCCTCGCGGCGGCCGCACACGTCCGGCCCTCTCCGATTTCGGTGACTCTATGGGCGTACAGAGTGCCTCGGAGGTTTGGGCGCCGGGCAACTCCGCGGACTCGGAGTCGCGCGCCTCAGTCTTGGGCGCCTCGACTCCGCCCTCGTCCGCGCCCGGCTCGCGACGGCCACCTGCGGCCTCGCCCGCAGCCGCCCCGGGTCTGCCTGCTGCAGCTCCGACCGCAGCCGCCTCGGGCTCGCCACCTGCGGCCCCGCCCGCAGCCGCCCCGGGTCTGCCACCCACGGTCCCGACCACCGCCCCTCAGGTCTTGCCACCTGCGGCCTCGGTTCCCTCTACTGCAGCACCCGACCAGCCCGCTGGTGACGCACCGCCGCTCCACATCATGACGCGATCGCGCACGGGTGCCCTACGGCCCATCACGCGCTATCCCTCGGAGGAGTACCTGTGCGCGGCTTCGTCCTCTTTACCGTCGCCGGTTCCGTCATCCGTTCGGGCCGCTCTTCGCGACCCCCACTGGTTCGCCGCCATGCAGGAGGAGTCCGATGCGCTACAACGCAATCACACGTGGCAGCTCGTCCCGCCTCCCCGCCACGCCAACATCATTAGCGGGAAGTGGGTCTTCCGGCACAAGACGCGTCCTGACGGCACCCTTGAGCGTTATAAAGCTCGCTATGTGGTTCGCGGTTTTCAGCAACGCGCTGGAGTTGACTTCACCGACACCTTCACTCCGGTCGTCAAGCCGGGCACGATCCGCACCGTCCTTCAGCTCGTGGTGTCTCGTGCCTGGCCAGTTCATCAGCTGGACGTCTCCAACGCGTTCCTCCACGGCCATCTCGCCGAACAGGTGTATTGCCAGCAGCCCACAGGCTTTGTCGACGCCGATCATCCTGACTACGTGTGCCTGCTCTCTCGGTCCCTCTATGGGCTGAAGCAGACGCCGAGAGCTTGGTACCAGCGTATTGCCGCTTTCCTTCAGCAGTTGGGCTTCCGAGCTACTCGCTCTGACGCATCCCTGTTCGTATACCATCATGGTACGGCAACTGCTTATCTCATGCTCTACGTCGACGACATCATCTTCACGGCCTCTTCGGTGCAGCTTCTCGACCAGCTCACTGCTCGTCTCAGCACCGAATTTGCCATGAAAGATTTGGGGCCGCTTCATTACTTCCTAGACATTGAGGTCATTCGGTGCTCCGACGGGTTTTTCCTTCATCAACAGAAGTACGCCCATGAGCTTCTTGAGCGCGTCGGCATGCTTAACTGCAAGCCCGCCGCCACTCCTGTTGACACGAAGGCCAAACTATCCGCGCTCGAGGGTTCTCCAGCACCAGATAGCCCGTTCTACCGGTCTATTGTCGGTGCCCTTCAGTACTTAACCCTCACACGACCGGATTTGCAGTACGCCGTCCAGCAGGTGTGTCTACACATGCATGCCCCCCGTGACAGTCACTGGAACCTGGTGAAGCGGATTCTACGCTACATTCGCGACACCATGTCCCTTGGGCTCACCTTGACAGCATCCTCCTCCACCGACATGGTCGCCTACTCTGATGCTGACTGGGCTGGTTGTCCGGATACTCGACGTTCCACCTCTGGTTATTGCATTTACTTGGGGCCATCCCTCATCTCCTGGTCGTCGAAACGACAGCCCACAGTCTCTTGTTCCAGCGCTGAGGCAGAGTACAGGGCTGTTGCCAACGCCGTTGCCGAGTGTTCCTGGTTACGGCAACTTCTTCAGGAGCTTCATCATGACGATTCACGTGCCACACTTGTGTACTGTGACAACGTCTCGGCTGTTTACCTCTCCGCCAACCCCGTTCATCATCGTCGCATGAAGCACATCGAGCTGGACATTCACTTCGTGCGTGAGCAGGTGGCTCTCGGCCGCATTTGTGTGCTACACGTTCCCACCGCTCAACAGTTCGTCGATGTCATGACCAAGGGGTTACCGACGTCTACCTTCGAGGAGTTCCGGTCCAGTCTCTGCATCGCTCGCGACGTATCGACTGGGGGGGGGGGGTGTTGAGATACTCATGATCGCATGTACTTAGGCAGCTAGGATTTTCTTTTATTGTTTCCTAGTCTACGGATATCTCCCGATCCTTTCCTTGTATAGCGGATACGGTTGAGATATCCTTGCCCTTGTACTCTATATATGCTACGGCATACGATCAATGAACATATCGCTAATCTACATGCAAATCAGAGATATTTCTATAAAAACTAATCTATGTTACCAGTCATTTATCCCTAGAGAAATTTCTATAGTCCGGGTAATATCTCACTATCTAGATTGTACAAACTACAATAATCCAATTAATTTTTATTTGTTAACATTCATTCTAGTTACTTTTAGTTCGTGTTCCTTGGTTAAGGATGGACTAGATGTAAAAAAAATACATTTCTTGTTCATTTCTTAGTATGTGTGGTGATCATATGGTGATGTAATTTCTTATACTGGACTGCACTTTAACTAGAAAGGGGAAGAGGCATAACTATTGTTTTCTCTGATTGATCTTTCCGCATGAGTTCTCTAGACGAAACTGGTAACGATCACAGTCAGAGAATATAGTGAAACCATATAATATCTGAAATAGTCTTTACGATAGGTGCATTGGGAAGATTAAAGTCTGTTGTCTTTTTCATTCACTATTTTCTCCATAGATATATCTTGATAGTAATCATCAATTCAAATATCATGTATTTTTTTCATCAAAATTATACTACGTCATTTTCTTAATATTTGCATTACGTTTTGGCCCATTCGATATATCTAGCACATGCTCTCACAACAATAATTATGGTTTACTATATTTTTTCTGAACATGTAAATCGTCTCTCTCTTGGAGACGTATTATTATTGTTGTTTTTGGATATTAATCCTCTCACACTTAGAGCAAACCATATTAGTGCATTTGAACAGGTAAGAGAAGGGTACCCGAGCAAAGATTACACTAGTAGAAAACGGGCCTATTGTCCCGGTTCGTAAGGGCCTTTTGTCCCGGTTCTTGAACCGGGACTAAAGAGTCGGTACTAATGCCCTAGCCCTTTAGTCCCGGTTCAAACAAGAACCGGGACAGATGGGCCTCCACATGGCCTGTGCGCGGAGCCCAGGCAGGAGGGCCTTTGGTCCCGGTTGGTGGCACCAACCGGGACCAATAGGCATCCCGTTATCTATGACATCCAATGTTCATAGTCAGAAAACCGTGACCATCTGTTGATCAACGAGCTAGTAGCTAGAGGCTTTACCAGGGACACGTGGTGGTCTATGTATTCACACATGTATCACTGTTTCCGTATAATACAATTCAAGCATGAATAACAGACAATTATCATGAACAAGGAAATATAATAATAACCATTTTATTATTGCCTCTAGGGCATATTTCCAACATTTTGGGGCTGCCGGGGACACGAGATCATCTCCCTCTTGGCGCAGCCCTACCCCTCTCTCTCCTCGTCTCTTGCGGTGCTTGGCGAAGCCCTGCTGGAGTACCACGCTCCTCCACCACCACCACGCCGTCGTGCTGCTGCTGGACGGAGTCTTCACCAACCTCTCCTTCTCCCATTGCTGGATCAAGGCGTGGGAGACGTCACCGGGATGCACGTGTGTTGAACGCGGAGGTGCCGTTGTTCGGCGCTTAGATCGGAATCAACCGCGATCTGAATCGCTACGAGTACGACTCCTTCATCTGCGTTCTTGCAATGCTTTCGCTTAGCGATCTACATGGGTATGTAGATGCACTCTTCTCTCCCTCGTTGCTAGATTACTCCATAGATTGATCTTGGTGATGTGTAGAATTTTTTTGATTTCTGCTTCGATACCCAACAATGTCGTCGACATAGAGCAGTAGGTAGGCCGTGGCAGCTCCATGATGATAAACGAAGAGGGATGCATCAAAGCGAGTGGATGTGAATCCAAGTGTCTGCAGGAATGTAGCGATGCACTGGTATCAGGCCCGGGGCGCCTGCTTCAACTCGTAAAGGGAATGGGAGAGCAGGCACACATGGTCGGGATGCGCCGCGTCGATGAAGCCGGTGGGCTGCTCACAGAACACCTGCTCAACGAGGTGGCCGTTCAAGAAGGCATTGGAAACGTCCAATTGATGCATGGGCCAGGCCCGGGAGACGGCTAACTAGAGCACGGTGCGGATCGTGAATGGTTTAACAACCGGGGCAAAAGTTTCGGTGAAATCCACGCCCGCGCGTTCCCGAAAGCCTGGAACCACCCAACGAGCTTTGTAGCGCTCGAGAGTGCCGTCCGGACGAGTCTTGGGTTGGAAGACCCACTTGCCCGTGGTGATGTTGGCGCGAGGCGGCTGAGGGACGAGCTGCCAGGTGCAGTTCTGCTGGAGAGCATCAAACTCTTCCTGCATCGCAGCGAGCCAATGAGGATCCCGGAGGGCTGCTCGAGCTGACGATGGGAGAGGGGACGGGTCACAAGCGGAAGCAGCAAGAAGATACTCATCGCTGGTATACCGCGTGCTCGGGCCAAGAGTACTAGCCCAAGAGCGAGTCATCGGGCCGGGCAGCGGGTCTAGGTCGGCGGCGGGCGAGGATGATGAAGAGCCCGCCGCCGCCGAGGCCGCGGGGGTCGCCGAGGGCGTCGTGGATGCCGAGGGCGCGAGGGGCGCCGAGGACGCCGTGGGCGTCGGGGGCGTTGCGGGCGCCAGAGAAGCCACGGGCTCCGGAGACGCCGGAGGCACCATGGTCGGGGATGCCGACCCAGGGAGGGGCGTGGCCCCTGAGGCAGCCAGACGGGGAGGGACTCAACCCGTGGCGCGAGGGGCACCCTCAAAGCCGGATGGCGGCCCAAGAGATGCTCTCGGGCAGCCGTCACCGAGAAAGCTCACCATAGAACCACCGGGAGCGGGCAAGGCCGCAACATTCGAAGGTAGCTGCTGAAATGGAAAAACCATCTCATCTAAGTAAACATGTCGTGAAGTGATCATCCGATGTGAGATAGGATCATAGCAGCGGCAGCCTTTGGTGTTGGGTGGATAGACGAGAAAGATGCAGGCCAAGGACCTAGGAGCGAGCTTATGCGGAGTAGCGGAAGCGATACTAGGGTAGCACAGGCAACCGAAGATGCGTAGCTCAAAGTAGGAAGGTGGCGTGCCAAAGAAGAGGTGATGAGGTGCAAAATTCCCGCGAGTGCGACAAGGACGGATGTTAATGAGTAGTGATGCGGTGGCAAGCGCGTCGGGCCGAAACCATGGTGGCACGTTGGCATGAAAAATGAGCGTGCAGACGTAATCATTAAAAGTGCGAAGCATGCGCTCAGCGCGGCCATTCTGTTGTGAAGTATACAGGCAAGTGAGACGAAAAAGGTTGCAGATGGCAAGATTATCAAACTCTTTCCTGTTGTTTGTTTGCAACCCATGGATGATATGTCCAAACTGCGTGGAGACATAAGAGTAGAAAGTGGTGAGAGTGGCAACAACATCCAACTTTCACTACATCGGGAAGGTCCACACATAGTGCAAAAAATCATCAAGTATAACAAGATAATAAAGATAGCCCGTGTTACTTGCAACAGGAGAGGTCCAAACATCACTATGAATTAACTCAAACATGTATGATGCGACATGCGAGGAAGTGCTAAATGAAAGACGAACATGTTTGCTTAGACGACAAGCATGACAAGTGTGACCGTCGATCTTATTACATGTGAAGGAAAAACTTCGAAGAATATGATGAAGGGTGGCTGGGTTGAGATGTCCTAGTCGAGCATGCCAAAGGTCCACTCCAGTGGAAAGCGCCATGGGTGCAGCGACGGAGGAAGTGGATGAGTGGACCGGGTAGAGCTCATTTGGGCTGTCACATCGGTGGAGCTCCATCCGTGTACGGGCATCCTTAACAGAAAAGCCAAACTTGTCAAATTTAATGGTGACGGGATTTTCACGTGTAAAAGAACGAACGTAAACAAGATTTTTAATGATGCCAGGAGTGACAATTATATTAGAAAGGGACAACGGCATGGAGCTAGATGGAAAAGTCGCATGACCAACATGAGTAGTAGGCATGGAAGAACCGTCGCCCACGGTAATGCGAGCAGTGGGGTGAATGGGGTGGGCGGCGAGAAGGTTACCAGGGTTTGAGGCCATGTGAGCCGTGGCACCGGTGTCCATGTACGAGTCGCCACCACCGGTGTACTGCTGCGGCGTGGGAGCGGAGTGGAGAGCCGCAAGGAGCGCGGGATCCCAGGGCGCCGGTGGAAGCACCGGAGCCGACGGCTGTGGCTGCGGTGGTGGCGACGCGAGAAGCAGGGGGTACCCGCCGGCCGAAGGTGCCCCATAGGACACGGAGGGGCCGTAGGGCAGCGGGGGCGCGTACGGTTGAGGAGCCGCATGAAGCGCCTGATGAGCCATCGGGCGGGCGCCGAAGAAGCCGGGGACTGGGGCGCGCGGTAAGGGCATTGAGTACGCGTGGACAACCCCCGTCCAAGGGTTCTGGCCGGCCTGCCAGGGCGCCGGCGGGAGTGGCTGCTGTGGCTGAGGGGGGGGGGGCGCCCTGGGCGGCTTGCTGCTGCGGCTTGCGGCCATGGCTGCCGCCGCGGCGGCGCTCGGCGGGGACCGGCTACTGCGGGTACGGGAACCCGGGCGGGGGCGGCGCCTGGAAGGGGCCCAGGCCAGGCCGTGGCGGGAGATCCGGGGCAGCGGGCGGGGTATCACCGCGGGTGTCGGTGGTGAGGGCCGTGTGAGGGGCCCGAGTGTGCGACATGCTCATCCTCCGTTCCTAGAGCTTCAGGTACGCCACGACCTTGGGAAAAGTCAGATCGGTGATGAGGGGAGGTTGGAGGCGGCGTTCCCGAAGTCGTCGTTCAGGCCGACGATGAGTGTGCTGAGAAGAAGCTCGTCAGAGACCTTCTCACCGAGGTCACGGAGCTCGTCAACAAGCTTCTTGAGGCGCATGCAATAGTCATCGATGGACGAGTCGTGCTGCTGACACCCAAAAAACTCGCCGTGCAAGAAAACCTTGCGCTGGAGCGCGTTGTCGGTGAAGAGGCCGTTGAGTTTGGTCCAGACGGTGTGATCATCATCCTCGGCGGAGACCACCGTGTGGAATAGGTCCTTCGAGATGGTGGTGTAGAACCAACGGATAAGAGTGGCGTCGATGGTCATCCACTCGTCATCGTTCTCCATGAACCGGGAGTCCACGGAGCCATCGATGTGACCCCGGAGATTGTACTGACGGAACACAAGAGAGAAATACGTCTTCCAGGCATAGTTAGGTGGAGGTGAGGTGATCGAGGACGACGGGAATCCGACCGAGGTCCGAGGATGTTGAGATCGTGAATGAGAACGGGGTCGGGGTCGGTGAACGGGTTGGTGCGGGTGGTGGCGGAGGACTCAGGGGACGCCATGCGACGCGGGAGGACAGGTGGTGCGGCGCGGCTCGGGAGAAGGGGAGGTGCGGCGGCACGGATGGCGGCAGCTAGGGGTGGCGGTGCGCCTTAGGTTAGGGTTAGGGGAGGAGGAGCGGAAGCGGGTAGGGGGAAGGGAGGCGGCGGCTGGACACGGGCGGCGGCGCGGGAGACGCGGTGGCAGTGGCGGCGGGGTGTTGCAGCGGCGGCGTGGTGCGGCGGCGGCAGCGGCGGCGATGGATATCGCGGCGGCGGCGGCAGCGACATGATTTAGGGTTAGGATCGTAGATATGATACCATGTTAAGAGAGATTATTTTGGCAATGCAACTCGATGTATTGATCGGTATATATATATGGGTGCGTATATATTTTGCCACAACCATATATTCAACAGTAGTTGGTACAGAAAGTTGCCGCGAAAGTTCAGATTCATACATCGACTTATTCTAGCATTTCCCGAACATATATATTGAAGATGAGGAAATGTAAGAGGAATTCAGCCTGTTGACTTGACACCGTTTCATGGCCACAGTTTTGTTCTTCTGATCTAAATTCAAATGTATCAATTTTTACTTCGGCAGTCACTTGGTTCTACTTTGTAAAAGGAAAATCATGCTTATTTAGTACCAATACGACCGAACAAGTCCTCATGAGAAACACAGTTTCTTATGAGCACGAGCATCTTTTGTTTTGAAGAGCCCCTTTGCAATTGTTCGGCAGTCACTTGGTTCTACTTTGTTTTGAGTACCAGTCAGCTGTTCAATTATGACCGGTATAATCTGCTGTTTTGAAGAGCCCCTTTGCAACCCTTACTGAGAAGGTGACACCCAAGATCGAGGTCAACGTTGAGATGCTACAGAGGCTCAGAGACACAACACAACGTAACGCACCGATGGCTCCAACTGGGGCGGAGTTTAACAGCAAAACCGGAGAGAACCCCGCCGTCCGCAGGAAGGGCGAAGACAACCGGCAGCGCGGCCGACGAGATGACGGCGGTGCGCAGCGGCGTGGAGGAGGTCTGGTGGCCGGAGGAGGGGAATAGGGCATGCAGAGCAGAGACGAGCAGCTGGCCAGTGAACGACGACGTCTCGTCCATGCATCGCAAGCCCGATTTGGACTTGCTTTGCTGGTCAATCCGTGTCCGGCTGTGCTGTGGATCCGACTCTGATCGAGGCCGCAAGCCCGATATCGACTTGTTTTGCTGGTCGATGATTCCATAAATTGAAGAGAGGGCCAGGCCATGATGTACGAGCATCGCAGACAAGCGCTTTGCGTCCTGATTTTTCGTTGGCGAAAGAGTAGCACCGGCCTGGGTGATCCTCGGGCCAGCGGTAGTAGAACGATCTCGCCCTCCTGCCGTCCTCCTTGGCAAAAGCGCCGCCGGAATCGATGAAGCTTCTTCCGGCCGTCCTCGGCCTCACCTTCCTGCTCCTCCTCGTTCTAAATCCCAATGGCGCGGAGGCCCGGCCTGCGCCTACCGGCGGCCATCAGAAGAAGGCGTCGAGCGCCACCTTCTTCGTGTTCGGGGATGACTTCGGCGACAACGGGAACCTCCCTCTGACCGACCCCGTCACCGAGATGTCGCGGCAATGGGGCTACCCCTACGGCTCCAACTACGTCGATGCCGATGGGTTTCCGCGGCCCAACACTCCGTCCGGCCGCTTCTCAAACTACAAAATCCAGTCGGATTTCATCGGTAAGTACTAAGTACTACTCCCTCCGTCTCAAAATAAGTGTCTCAATTTTAATACAACTTTGTACTATAATTAGTACAAAGTTGAGACACTTATTTTGGGACGGAGGGAGTAGTCTATTATATTACCCAAAAAATGTACTCTGTTATATTGTACTCTCATGTTAGCTGTAATCTATGGTGCATCACAATTAACCCTACTTGTTGTTTTATTGATAACTTGCAGCAATAATTATGGGATTGGAGGAAGCCCCTCCGGCGCATGCCCGCACGGCCGAGAAAACATGCGACCCATCCGGCATGACCTTTGCTATCGGTGGTGCAGGCGTGTTGGACAGTACATCGCACGAGGTCCCCGCCCTCGCCAAGCAGGTCGACACCTTCAGGAAGATGGTCAAGGACGGGACCATCACGGCAAATCAACTGAGTCACTCTGTAGCGCTCGTTGCCTTCTCTGGCAACGACTATGCAGGCACCGACGTCATTGGCCTAAGTAGCCCCAACGATGTGAGTATCATATCAACGCATAATGTATATATGCATGCACTAATTTGAACAATTAATTCTTTTGTGCATCTTAATTACTAACTCATAAATTCTATGTATGCGGTGTAGATTAATGCTTATATTGGGAAGGTGACAAAAGAGATTGCAACTAATGTCGATCGATTGTTGAAGCTTGGGGTGACAAAGGTTCTTGTCAATAACTTGCACCCTATCGGTTGCACGCCTTCACACACCCGAATCAACAACTACACCACGTGTGATATATTTGGAAACTTGGGTGCATCGATCCACAACGATAATCTGAAACAAGTTATGGCATCAAAGAAGAATGTCTACATCGTCGACGTGTACACTGCCTTCGCCAACATTGTGGACCATGCAGCAGGTATGTATCTACATGCATTCAAAAGTGTCTCATTATTTTAGAATTATCTTAATCTTAGATGGGGTTTGATTGTGTACTTGAACTACTTTATCTGAACATTTTTAATTTCATGTACATTACTATAGGTAAAGGCTCAGAGTTGTCCAAACAATTCAAGCGCAAACTATCGCCGTGCTGCGAGAGTTTGGACTCGAAGGGTTACTGCGGACAGCAAGGAGAGTCATCCTCGGAGCTACTGTACACAGTGTGCGACAAGTCGAACAGATTTTTCTATTGGGACGACATGCACCCAACCCATACAGGATGGGAGGCTGTCATGAAACAGTTGGAAAAACCCTTGAGGGAGTTTGTAAATCAAGCCTAGGTAGCTAGGCTTTATGTATTTGTGTAGATCTTTGTATCCATGATGACAACCTTCTGATTGTATTTGATAGTTTCATGTATTTCAAAGACCAGGATTTTCCTAATTCCTTGATGAATAGTATACTGCATTTGCATCTTCTTTTGTGAAGACTATATTTATAAGAAGTAACTAATGTCATATGCCACATCTACAATAAATATGTGTTGTAGCTATACAAATCGAGTACTTGCCTATATACGGCTCAATAAGCTCAAGGCAACTCCACACCGGTTGAATTTTTTGTTGACTAAGGAGGGTAAATTAGCCTATGGATATGGGGCATTTCTAGGCATCCACTTCTTTGTGTTCGTGTTTGTGTGCTGTCATATAAGATACTATAACTTATGCAAGTGAGCACAATATGATTTCAAATGATTGGGGGCATATCTGAAGAGAGTGCAACACTCTGAATCACCACACTGACGCACCAAGCCACACGACACTCTTCATGTTAGCTTCTTAGCTGAACTTTCTAAATACTAGCAAGGAACAATTCCTCGCCAAGTCACATCAGCTAGCTCTTAACCACAGTCCACAAAAGTAATCAAACTAACATCTGATCTCAAACTGGTTGTCACAGAAGCTAGCTAGCTAGGTATTAGTCACCCGCAATATCAGCAAACTCAGAACCATTTTGGTGAAACAATTTTGTGCGAGTCTTATATTCAAAGCAGTGCTCTTGCTTAAATCATTACTCTTCATTCTTCCGTGCTCTAGCAATTGCGGTCCCTAGACCACTACCATTTAGTTATGTAGGGACAATCAATCCGTAGTTACTGGAATAACGGAATCTATGAGGATAAAAAAATAGAAAAATGCATCAGGCAATAATAACAAAAGAAAAAAAAAGAGGAAAACTGAACACTATCAAAGTACAACTGAAAGCGAAGTGATTTCCGATGTTTGTGTACGCATGAAACTGAAAAACAAACTTATAAAACCACTTTCTCTGTACGGATAAAATGCCCGAATTGACAACCACACTTAACAGTGATAAAAACCAGAAAAAGTTTACATCCACTTTTAATCATAACTCTCAGTGAACAAATAAGGCCTTATTGATATGTTTCTTGTGTTGAAGTATACAAGGATTTGCCCAACCTTTACGTACATCGGTTCCGAATTTTGGTTCTACTGGTCGGTCGGAATTGTGGGACATCCGAGAAATCTAATCTTGGTTAGAATTGGGTGAATCTCCGCAGAATCCAAATGGGGGAGAGAGGGAGAGAGACTTGGGAAGGTTGGAAGAGGCTTCGTTCACCTCTGCGCTTGCGACTGGTAGAACCTGCCGATGCGACCGCGGTTGGGGGGCTTGGGCTTGGCGGGCTTCTTCTTCGGGCGTAGGCCGGCGACCTCCTGCACGAGCGAGACATGCACCAGCACTGTCCTCCACGCCACATACCAGCCTGAGGGATCTCAATCAGGAAACCAGCCAGACGAGAGAAAGAAAAAGGGTGGGCGGCCGCCGTACGTACTCACTACTCAGGAGGATGAATGAGAGGGCGAAGGAGATGGCGAGGACGAGGCGGAGGACGAATACTTCGGCGAGCTCCCACGCCGTCTCGGCCATAGCACCGCCAGCCTTCCTTGGGGAGCGAGGGAGGGAGAGGATCGAAAGGGAGAAGAGAAATGAATGGAATCTCGTTCCATGCAAGGAGAGGTCCACGAGTCCATGACATGTGGGTCCGTCCTAGGCTAGGAGACTGCTGCTCGTTTTGCTCTGCCTTTTAGAGCATGCGGCCCAACAGGCCCCCGGGACACTTTTTTCGTGCCAGCGCTGAAAAAATTGCCCAGTCGCGTCTTCGCAGTTCGTTTTTCGCCGGTTTGGACTGAAACTGGCGTCGGCGCACCTAGGGCGAACCCGGCGCGTTGGGGGGCGCCTGGGGACGCCGGGTGAACCGTTTTTTGCGCGAACCGGGATGGGCCCGCCTGGTCAGCGACACGCCGCTTCGTCGTCCTCAACGCCTCGGTTCCCGCGAGAATCAATGCCAAGGCTGCCGCGCTGCCGCGCCGGTGAGCCTCTCCATTGATGTGGCGCAGTGAACCATCGCGTCGTCCCCGCCACGCGTCGCCCGACATGCACGCTCTCGCCATCCAAACTTCGACTATAAAAGCCGCCCTCCCTCGCCGGTGAACGCCACGCCACAGCAAACACATCGCCTCTCTCCCCTACCTTCGCAGAACTCCACTCTCCTCGGCGACGAGCATGACAGAGAGGTACCCCGACGACTCCGCGGCGAAGAACGGCTTCGGCCGTCGCCATCTCCAAGAGTGGGAGGCGCGGCTTCTTTACGAGGCCGACTACCCGGCGCCCCCAGACATGCGGGTGTCGGGGTCGTGGAGGTTGAGCGCCGGCAGCGTCCCGATGCTGCCCGTGCCCACTGGGGCGGAACGGCGGTCGGTGATCGCTCGCATCCGCTCGTTGCTGTCGGAGGAGCAGCGTCGCCGACCGAACTACGCCCCCGACAGCCACACCTTGTGGACCATGTACTTCGAGCGCCGCCGCGATGATCTCATCGCCTCCGCCTCCACGAACGGCGTCACCCCGCGTGGCCGCCACAATGCCGACGGGCGGCGCGAGTGGTGGGGCGTGCCCGGCTGCACCCTCGAGGCCGTCCTCGACCACATCGAGACGGGGCAACACGCCAAGTCTCGAGTACCCGGCGCCTCCGTCCTTCTCTCGCCGCCACCGCAGTTCATGGACGCCGCGGCGGATGGACGCGGCCACCTTCTCCTCCTCGGGTGGATCGCCGGCCGTCAAGCCGGAGCCACAGGAGCACGAGTCGCCATTAGGCCGCCGCACACGCAACGGCGCCCTCGTCATTGGTGGCCCGCGTTCCCTCCGCCTCGTCCGGCCTAGGGCGGAGCCGGAGCTGCTCCCCGTGAAGCCGGAGCACGTCGCGATGGCCGCCGCCGACGAGACGGCCATCAAGTGGGCGAAGGACGACTACGTCCGCGAGCCGGTGGTTCGCCAACGCCGCTCCTACGAGGAGATCAAGGCTCGTCGCCTCGGCCACGAGGAGGACGGCATCATCGTCCTCGACAGCGACGACTACGAGGCCGGCCCGTCCCACCCACCCTACGTCGACGACCCTGGCCAGGGTTGCAGCAGGGACGGCGGCGGCTTCGGTGGACCGCTGGACGGCGGCGACGTGACGATGGCGGGGACTACACCGTCTTCTACAAACGTCTCGGCATGTAGAAGGTGGACGGCGGCGACGCGCGGCGCGGATGGGGGCGTAGGCTAGGCTAGTTTGTGTTTGTTTTTTTCTTTTTGTACAAATTTGAATGAATGTCGACGAGTTTGTGCAAATCGCCAAAAAATCACCGAATTTGATCGTTTGGGGGCTGACCTCGGGCGATGACCGGGAACGTAGTCGCCGCCATCCGAAAATCAACTCCCATTCCGATTTCCCAAGCACCACCGAAATCGATTTTGTTGAGGGCCTTTCAGTTTTGTTTTTGATTCTCTTCTGCTCTTGATTTTAGGAACCCTAGATCCACGTCGGTTGAGGGGATTCCCGACTCAATTCTGAGGTGCCTCGATTTCTCGCCGGTAGTACTGCTTGGTAACGAGGACCTCCTCCCTCCAGGAGATCCTTCTTCGCCTCCCTCCACAGCCGTCCTCTCTGCCTCGCACCTCCCTTGTCTACCGGCGCTGGCGCGGCATCCTCTCCAGCCACAAGTTCCTCTGTCGCTTTCGCAAGCACCACCGGAAAACTCCTCTTCTTGGCTTCTCCGCAAGGTGTTTACTCACTAGTGTGACCGTCTTCACTTCTGTCCTTGACTCGCCTGACAATATTCATGCCGTCCGCTTTCTCGTGCCGCACATCCCCAACCCCAACCCCAACCCCAACAAGAAGTTGCGCTTCATGGCCTGCTGCCATGGCCTCGCCGTCCTATTCGAAATTTCACTACATGCCACCATGCCAACTGTTTTAATTGTGTGGGATCCACTCACTGGTAAACACCACAACCATTTGACAATTCTACCGGGGCTCAAGGGAGACAAATGGAAGTGTTGGAATGCCACTGTGTTGTGTGGGATCCACTCACTGATTGCTTCTCGAGCCCGTTCAAACTGGTCATGATCTTCAACACAGATACTAAAGCTTCAGCTTGCGTCTATGAATCGATATCTGGTGTATGGGGAGATATTATCTCTGTGGTGACCAAGAAAGTAATCTCTTCCTTGAGACCCAACATCTTGGTTGGAAATGTACTTTGCTGGTTGTTTGTTGGAGGTGACGTCCTTGTACATGATTTTGAAGACAAAGTTTTTGTGTGATTGAGAATCCACGAGACACACTTAAGTGCCATGTCGAGTTTTGCTTATCATCTCTTATGGATAGAGGATAATGGACTTGGTCTCGTGGTTGTCACAATACTTACAATCAAATTATGGGAGCAGAAATCCAACTGTGACTGCGTTGTTGGATGGGTGTTGCTGAAGAATATTTCTCCACTGGACGGGTTGTTTCTGCAAACAATGCCTGGATATCACATGTGGATATTTCTGGTGGGGTATGATGAGGACACGAAGATGATTGTTTTGTCTACGATGAGTGGCATGTTCGCGCTTCAACTTGAGTCTATGCAATGTTGAGATACTCATGATCGCATGTACTTAGGCAGCTAGGTTCTTCTTTTATTGTTTCCTAGTCTACGGATATCTCCCGATCCTTTCCTTGTATAGCGGATACGGTTGAGATATGACCTTGCCCTTGTACTCTATATATGCTACGGCATACGATCAATGAACATATCGCTAATCTACATGGTATCAGATACTCAGGGCGAAGCCAGGACGAAAAGTGAGAGGGGGCAAAGATGTGTATGATTTTTTTCTACAAGGGTCGTTTACGAAAAGTGACCACACAAGCATAAATATATAAACTATATATTCGCTTAGAAGATAACCTGCGATGAATATTTACGAAAACCGGCACAAAATCATATATTTGCCTATAAGATAATTTCATCACACAAAATCATGACAATTCGTCACAAAAACCAAAGTGAGTTTGGCCGTTTGAATTAAAATGACAACATATAGTGTGTTGTTCCTAAACTGCAAAAGAGAACATCAATCTTGTTGTATAAAATTTGTAACCTGCAAGTTGTAATGAAAAAGAACGTACTAAAATCAAGAGAGGATGTAAACATTGATAAATAAGCAGCAATTTTTAATTTTTTATAGATTTTGTTGTACTCACATTCAAACTTATTCTACAAACATTATCACGCGAAGGTATACTGAATGAACCTATTGCGAAATTGTATTGGTCCATTATACACATAGTTGATAATTTGATAAGGGTCTGTCTATGTCACATCTAGATGTGAAATAATATCTCACATCTAGATGTGAAATAGCAAATCTGATTTGATAATATTAGCTGAGTTTATAGATATTAGCTGAGTTTATACTAGCAAGGAAATTGGAAAATAAAAGGAATTTACAGAAGGATCTGAGGAAGAACCTAAAACTTATGGCTTACCTTGACCGATACGCCACAAGCGGTCCCAAGCCTCCAATCGACTGAATTAGGATGACAAGCAGGAGGGCGTGCATGGCGGACGGCGGCGGCATTGACAGAGGTGACCTGACGCATGACGACGTGGTTAGGGCGCCAGGCGGTGAAGTCTTCGCTGACTCCATCTCGACCTCTAGGTGCTAGGTCTCCACGAGGCCAATCCTAGATCATTCGTATCGCGTGCGCAAGTTGGATGAGCCAGCGTACATCGTTGTACGTGACCAGCCCAACGTTATATTTGTGGGGCTGAGTTATTCGTTTTTTAGAAGACATCATGGGCTTGGTTTATGGGCTTAAGTTCCTTGCTTCTCTCACGTACATGGAAGATGGGCTTTCAACAAAATAATCAGAAAAATGAAGCAGTGGGGGCAAACATCATGGGCTCAGTGGGGGCAACGTTCTACACTATTGGGCTAGTATAAATGGGCCTAAAAATCAAGTGGGGGCATTCGCCCCCACAGTGCTGTACGTGGATTCGCCCCTGTAGATACTGTGTTTACTATGTGAAAGGCGAAGAAAGTGCAGAGACTATTAATGATACAGTTCTTGTCTTAATCCCAAAGGTAACAAACCCAACTGTTCTTGCTCAATTTCGGCCTATTAGCCTATGTAATGTCTTGTACAAGATTGCATCGAAGGTCATTGCAAACAGGCTGAAGTTGATCCTGCCTGAAATTATCTCTGAGGAGCAGTCTGCCTTTGTCCCTGGAAGGTTGATCACAGATAATATTATTTGCGCCTATGAGTGTCTGCATTTTATGAAGCGATCGGGGGCTAAGTCTAACAGCTTTTGTGCTTTGAAGTTGGACATGATGAAGGCTTATGACCGAGTGGAGTGGGACTATCTGAGAGGGATTATGACCAAGTTGGGTTTTGATCAACACTGGATAAATGTTGTGATGGGTATGGTATCCTCAGTCTCCTTCTCGGTTTGTTTCAATGGTGAAAAGCTAGAACCTTTTAAGCCAACTAGTGGTATCCGGCAGGGAGACCCAATTTCCCCCTACTTATTCTTGATTGCAGCAGAGGGCCTTTCGTGCCTCCTTAAATCAAGTTCGGAATCATCAGTGCCAGGTATAAAGGTGGCTCCTACAGCCCCAACTGTAAACCACCTTCTTTTTGCAGATGATAGCCTGTTGCTTTTCAAGGCGAGTATGGAGGGATCACATGCGGTGTCAAACCTACTTGATGCATACTGTATGGCTTCGGGACAAAGGATCAATAATGAGAAATCATCCATTTTTTTCAGCAAGGGGTGCCCTGTTCAGTTGAAAGAGGCGATAAAGCAGAATCTACATGTTCAAAACGAATCTCTGAGCGAACGTGACCTTGGCATGCCAACGGATGTTGGCCACTCGAAGAATGGAACTTTCAAGTATCTAAGGGATCGAGTGTGGGAAAAGATCAAATGATGGATGGCAAAATTATTGTCTTCAGGTGGTAAAGAGGTTCTTATCAAGTCTATAGCTCAGGCTATTCCTGTCTTCTCCATGGCATGTTTTCGACTCCCTCGAGGTCTTTGTGAGAACATCACCTCCATCATCCGTCAGTTTTGGTGGGGCTCGAAGCAAGGGAAGAGAAAGCCATGCTGGGTTGCGTGGGATACTATAACATTGCCAAAACATCTGGGAGGTTTGGGATTTCGTGACATTGAGGTATTTAATCTTGCTCTACTAGCGAGACAGGCCTGGCGAACTTTTACGGACAGCACATCTCTTAGTGCTAAAATTCTCAAGGCTGTTTATTTCCCAGACTGTTCACTGCTACAAGCTGAACTTGGCTCACATCCCTCCCAAATATGGCGTGCCATTCTTGATGGACGTGAGGTCATGGCACATGGGATTATTCGAAGGATAGGTGATGGGGAGACGACCAGTATTTGGAGTGACAATTGGATTCCGAGAGACAATTTCAAGTGCCCAATAGCATCGCTTGTTCCTAATGCTCCCGTTAAAGTGGCAGAGCTTATTGAAAACACAACTGCATGTTGGAAGGAAGATTTGGTCCGATCAGTATTCACTCAGGTAGATGCAGAAGCTATCATGCGGATCCCGCTGTGCACATGCCAAGTCGAGGACTTCTAGGCGTGGCATGAAGAGACTCGAGGGGGTTTTAGTGTTCGGTCGGCTTACAGAATGATCTTGCGTCTAAAACATGCTCATGAGGCCAGCCTTGATGAACACGGCGACACCTCGCATGGTCCTAATGAAACCAAAAAGTGGTCATTGATATGGCAGCTACATGTCCCCTCGAAGCTGAAGTTCTTTGTATGGCGTCTCGCCCAGAAGTCTATGCCAACTGGCTCTGTTTTGAAGCACCGACATATGGCAACGGAAGACACCTGTCCGTTCTGCGGGGTGGTTGATACTTGGAATCATGCTCTCATCTCCTGCCCGATGGCGGCTAGTGTGTGGGCACTGGCACCGGAAGAACTCGTAGCTCCCATGATTGATCGGGGAGAGGATGATCCTAGGGAGTGGCTTTTCTCCATGCATGAATTGTTGCCAAAGGAACTTTTTGATCAACTGGTGGTCACATTATGGGCACTATGGGGGGTACGGAGGAAGGCTATTCATGAGAACATCTTCCAAACACCTCATT
>LR738711.1:69874893-69905781 GCA_902687465.1 Secale cereale
AAAAAAAAAAGATACCGTGTTTACTTCCTAACGCTTCCGCCGCCGCCGTCGCCGCCCAGCTGCTGCTGCCGCTCCCTGCCGCCGCAGTCCCTCCTGCCGCCGCACCTCACCCCGACCGCCGCCATCCTTGCCGCGGCCGCCCACCTCTCCCTCTACCTCCACCCGAACCAAAAACCTCCACCATGTCGTTTCCTTCCTACGACTCCTCCTCATCCTCCTCCCAGTCCGGCGCCACCCTCCACTCCAATCCCTTCGCCGGCCCTGAACCCATCCCCGCCGAAGTCATCTGCAACGCCGACATCCTCGCCCGTGTGCCCATCCGTCTCTCCCAGGAGGACTCATCTTACTATGCATGGAAGACTTATTTTCATCTTGTTTTTCGTGAGTTTCACCTCCAGGAGCATATCAATGGCACCGTTGACTCCAAGACCATGGCGCACGATGCCGAGTGGTCGGCCGTCGAGGCGACGATCATTTGCTGGTTTTTGTCTCACCATCTCCAAAGACTTGTTCTACACGGTGGTGCAGGATGACGATGCTTCACACGCCGTCTGGACGAAGCTCAATAGCCTCTTCACCGACAATCGGCTCCAGCGGCTCGTCTTCCTTCAGCAGGAATTCTTTGGGTGCCATCAAAACAATTCCTCGGTGGATGATTTTTGCTTGCGCCTAAAGCGTCTCTGTGACGAGCTCCGTGACATCGACGAGAAAGTCTCCGACGATCTTCTCCTCAGCACCCTCGTTGCCGGCCTCAACGAGGAGTTCACTCACGCGGCTGCCAACCTCACGCTCATCCCCAACCCGACCTTCCCCAAGGTCGTCGCCTACTTGCGTTTGGAGGAACGCAGGATGAAGAAGATGAGGGCGCGGGCGGTTCGCACCGCCCTTGCCGCCGGCACATCGCGCGGTGCTGCTCCCCAACAGCAGCCGACAGCCCCGTTCCCGCTGCCCCAGCCGGTCCCGCCACCCTTCCCATTTCCCCAAGAGGGAGCGTCGGCGCCCGCTACCTCCAACGAGCGCGGCGGCCATCGCGGCAAGGGGGCGCAAGGGCCAGCAGCGGGCGGCCAACCCCGCAGGGCCACCCCGAGTTCAGCAGCAGCAGCAGCCCATGGCGCCGTGGGCTTACGGGCACAATCCTTGGACTGGCGTCGTCCATGCATATTCTATGCCGGTCCCCCGCCCCACCGCTCCCGGCATCCTGGGTCACCGACCGGCGCAGCACCAAGCATACCACGTCGTCCCGCAGCCACCTGCGGCGTTCGTGGCGTTTCAGCAGCCCGGGGCGTACCCAGCCTACCCGCCGCTGCCGGCCCTTGCGCCGTCGCAGCCTGGCGCCGGTTACTACAACACGGCGACCGCCTCGCTGCCTTGGGATCCATCTCTCCTAGCTGCGCTGCAATCGGCGCCCACCCCCAACACTTACACTGGTGGTGGCGACTGGTTTATGGACTCCGGGGCTACCGCACACATGTCCTCCAACCTGGGTAACTTAACCTCCTTCTCTCCCACCAACAGCGCCACTCGCATCACTCTGGGCGATGGCTCTTCCATTCCCATTACACATATTGGTTCTACCTCTTTTCCCTCCTCTAGTACACCTATTAATATGTCTCATATTTTAGTTTCTCCTCACTTAATCAAAAATCTTGTCTCTGTTCGCCGTCTTACTCGTGAAAATCCGATTACGGTTGAATTTGACGGTTGTGGTTTTTCTGTGAAGGACGCCCGTTCCCGGATGGTTCTTCACCGATGTGACAACCCAGATGACCTCTACCCGGTCCACCCACCATCCTCCACCGACGCCGCCCCCGTCGCCCTCTCCACCGGTGTGAACCTCTGGCACGCTCGTTTGGGTCACCCTAATCACGCCACGCTTCGTCATATTCTTCGTAGTTTTTCTTTCACTTGTAATAAGGTCGATGACCATACTTGTCATGCTTGCCGTGTTGGCAAACACGTGCGTCTACCCTTTAGCAACTCTACCACTATTGCGGCATATCCGTTTCAGTTGATACATTGTGATGTTTGGACATCGCCCATTGCGAGCAACTCTGGCTATCTTTATTATCTTGTCATCTTAGACGATTTTACGCACTATGTGTGGACTTTTCCCCTTCTGCAAAAATCAGATATTCTTTCAACACTTACATCTTTTTACTCATTTGTCTCTACGCACTTTGGTCGACCCATTCTTGCGTTTCAAACAGACAATGGGAAAGAGTTCGATAGTCTTGCTGTCCGCGACCTACTCGCCACACATGGTACTGCCTTTCGTCTAACATTTCCTTACACCTCGCAGCAAAACGGGCGGGCGGAGCGTGTCCTTCGCACTCTCAACGACTGCGTCCGTACCCTCCTGTTCCACCAACATCCCGCCTCGATTCTGGCCCGATGCGCTCGCCACCGCGACTCTCATTGTCAACATCCGGCCATGCCGTGTTCGCTGGAACTATGCGCCACATCAGTTGCTCTACGGCACTCCTCCCTCATACGATGATCTTCGCATCTTCGGTTGCCTCTGCTATCCTAGCACCGCCTCCACCGCCCCCCATAAGCTTGCTCCGCGGTCTCTCGCCTGCATCTTTCTTGGGTACCCCTCCAACACAAAGGGCTACCGGTGCTACGACCCTGTCTCTCATCGGGTGATCACCTCGAGGCATGTTTACTTTGACGAAAAAGTGTTTCTGTTTCAGAAGGTACCTCCCTCGGACGCACCGACTTCATCGACCCCGCCTCTTCTCGGCGAGCCTCCTACCGTGCTGCCGCCCCCTCGCGGCGGCCGCACACGTCCGGCCCTCTCCGATTTCGGTGACTCTATGGGCGTACAGAGTGCCTCGGAGGTTTGGGCGCCGGGCAACTCCGCGGACTCGGAGTCGCGCGCCTCAGTCTTGGGCGCCTCGACTCCGCCCTCGTCCGCGCCCGGCTCGCGACGGCCACCTGCGGCCTCGCCCGCAGCCGCCCCGGGTCTGCCTGCTGCAGCTCCGACCGCAGCCGCCTCGGGCTCGCCACCTGCGGCCCCGCCCGCAGCCGCCCCGGGTCTGCCACCCACGGTCCCGACCACCGCCCCTCAGGTCTTGCCACCTGCGGCCTCGGTTCCCTCTACTGCAGCACCCGACCAGCCCGCTGGTGACGCACCGCCGCTCCACATCATGACGCGATCGCGCACGGGTGCCCTACGGCCCATCACGCGCTATCCCTCGGAGGAGTACCTGTGCGCGGCTTCGTCCTCTTTACCGTCGCCGGTTCCGTCATCCGTTCGGGCCGCTCTTCGCGATCCCCACTGGTTCGCCGCCATGCAGGAGGAGTCCGATGCGCTACAACGCAATCACACGTGGCAGCTCATCCCGCCTCCCCGCCACGCCAACATCATTAGCGGGAAGTGGGTCTTCCGGCACAAGACGCGTCCTGACGGCACCCTTGAGCGTTATAAAGCTCGCTATGTGGTTCGCGGTTTTCAGCAACGCGCTGGAGTTGACTTCACCGACACCTTCACTCCGGTCGTCAAGCCGGGCACGATCCGCACCGTCCTTCAGCTCGTGGTGTCTCGTGCCTGGCCAGTTCATCAGCTGGACGTCTCCAACGCGTTCCTCCACGGCCATCTCGCCGAACAGGTGTATTGCCAGCAGCCCACAGGCTTTGTCGACGCCGATCATCCTGACTACGTGTGCCTGCTCTCTCGGTCCCTCTATGGGCTGAAGCAGACGCCGAGAGCTTGGTACCAGCGTATTGCCGCTTTCCTTCAGCAGTTGGGCTTCCGAGCTACTCGCTCTGACGCCTCCCTG
Source organism: Secale cereale (assembly GCA_902687465.1). Classification (NCBI taxonomy): domain Eukaryota; kingdom Viridiplantae; phylum Streptophyta; class Magnoliopsida; order Poales; family Poaceae; genus Secale; species Secale cereale. The sequence continues at coordinate 69,878,676 of LR738711.1, forward strand.
TTCGTATACCATCATGGTACGGCAACTGCTTATCTCATGCTCTACGTCGACGACATCATCTTCACGGCCTCTTCGGTGCAGCTTCTCGACCAGCTCACTGCTCGTCTCAGCACCGAATTTGCCATGAAAGATTTGGGGCCGCTTCATTACTTCCTCGACATTGAGGTCATTCGGTGCTCCGACGGGTTTTTCCTTCATCAACAGAAGTACGCCCATGAGCTTCTTGAGCGCGTCGGCATGCTTAACTGCAAGCCCGCCGCCACTCCTGTTGACACGAAGGCCAAACTATCCGCGCTCGAGGGTTCTCCAGCACCAGATAGCCCGTTCTACCGGTCTATTGTCGGTGCCCTTCAGTACTTAACCCTCACACGACCGGATTTGCAGTACGCCGTCCAGCAGGTGTGTCTACACATGCATGCCCCCCGTGACAGTCACTGGAACCTGGTGAAGCGGATTCTACGCTACATTCGCGACACCATGTCCCTTGGGCTCACCTTGACAGCATCCTCCTCCACCGACATGGTCGCCTACTCTGATGCTGACTGGGCTGGTTGTCCGGATACTCGACGTTCCACCTCTGGTTATTGCATTTACTTGGGGCCATCCCTCATCTCCTGGTCGTCGAAACGACAGCCCACAGTCTCTTGTTCCAGCGCTGAGGCAGAGTACAGGGCTGTTGCCAACGCCGTTGCCGAGTGTTCCTGGTTACGGCAACTTCTTCAGGAGCTTCATCATGACGATTCACGTGCCACACTTGTGTACTGTGACAACGTCTCGGCTGTTTACCTCTCCGCCAACCCCGTTCATCATCGTCGCATGAAGCACATCGAGCTGGACATTCACTTCGTGCGTGAGCAGGTGGCTCTCGGCCGCATTTGTGTGCTACACGTTCCCACCGCTCAACAGTTCGTCGATGTCATGACCAAGGGGTTACCGACGTCTACCTTCGAGGAGTTCCGGTCCAGTCTCTGCATCGCTCGCGACGTATCGACTGGGGGGGGGGGGTGTTGAGATACTCATGATCGCATGTACTTAGGCAGCTAGGATTTTCTTTTATTGTTTCCTAGTCTACGGATATCTCCCGATCCTTTCCTTGTATAGCGGATACGGTTGAGATATCCTTGCCCTTGTACTCTATATATGCTACGGCATACGATCAATGAACATATCGCTAATCTACATGCAAATCAGAGATATTTCTATAAAAACTAATCTATGTTACCAGTCATTTATCCCTAGAGAAATTTCTATAGTCCGGGTAATATCTCACTATCTAGATTGTACAAACTACAATAATCCAATTAATTTTTATTTGTTAACATTCATTCTAGTTACTTTTAGTTCGTGTTCCTTGGTTAAGGATGGACTAGATGTAAAAAAAATACATTTCTTGTTCATTTCTTAGTATGTGTGGTGATCATATGGTGATGTAATTTCTTATACTGGACTGCACTTTAACTAGAAAGGGGAAGAGGCATAACTATTGTTTTCTCTGATTGATCTTTCCGCATGAGTTCTCTAGACGAAACTGGTAACGATCACACTCAGAGAATATAGTGAAACCATATAATATCTGAAATAGTCTTTACGATAGGTGCATTGGGAAGATTAAAGTCTGTTGTCTTTTTCATTCACTATTTTCTCCATAGATATATCTTGATAGTAATCATCAATTCAAATATCATGTATTTTTTTCATCAAAATTATACTACGTCATTTTCTTAATATTTGCATTACGTTTTGGCCCATTCGATATATCTAGCACATGCTCTCACAACAATAATTATGGTTTACTATATTTTTTCTGAACATGTAAATCGTCTCTCTCTTGGAGACGTATTATTATTGTTGTTTTTGGATATTAATCCTCTCACACTTAGAGCAAACCATATTAGTGCATTTGAACAGGTAAGAGAAGGGTACCCGAGCAAAGATTACACTAGTAGAAAACGGGCCTATTGTCCCGGTTCGTAAGGGCCTTTTGTCCCGGTTCTTGAACCGGGACTAAAGAGTCGGTACTACTGCCCTAGCCCTTTAGTCCCGGTTCAAACAAGAACCGGGACAGATGGGCCTCCACATGGCCTGTGCGCGGAGCCCAGGCAGGAGGGCCTTTGGTCCCGGTTGGTGGCACCAACCGGGACCAATAGGCATCCCGTTATCAATGACATCCAATGTTCATAGTCAGAAAACCGTGACCATCTGTTGATCAACGAGCTAGTAGCTAGAGGCTTTACCAGGGACACGTGGTGGTCTATGTATTCACACATGTATCACTGTTTCCGTATAATACAATTCAAGCATGAATAACAGACAATTATCATGAACAAGGAAATATAATAATAACCATTTTATTATTGCCTCTAGGGCATATTTCCAACATTTTGGGGCTGCCGGGGACACGAGATCATCTCCCTCTTGGCGCAGCCCTACCCCTCTCTCTCCTCGTCTCTTGCGGTGCTTGGCGAAGCCCTGCTGGAGTACCACGCTCCTCCACCACCACCACGCCGTCGTGCTGCTGCTGGACGGAGTCTTCCCCAACCTCTCCTTCTCCCATTGCTGGATCAAGGCGTGGGAGACGTCACCGGGATGCACGTGTGTTGAACGCGGAGGTGCCGTTGTTCGGCGCTTAGATCGGAATCAACCGCGATCTGAATCGCTACGAGTACGACTCCTTCATCTGCGTTCTTGCAATGCTTTCGCTTAGCGATCTACATGGGTATGTAGATGCACTCTCCTCTCCCTCGTTGCTAGATTACTCCATAGATTGATCTTGGTGATGTGTAGAATTTTTTTGATTTCTGCTTCGATACCCAACAATGTCGTCGACATAGAGCAGTAGGTAGGCCGTGGCAGCTCCATGATGATAAACGAAGAGGGATGCATCAGAGCGAGTGGATGTGAATCCAAGTGTCTGCAGGAATGTAGCGATGCACTGGTATCAGGCCTGGGGCGCCTGCTTCAACTCGTAAAGGGAATGGGAGAGCAGGCACACATGGTCGGGATGCGCCGCGTCGACGAAGCCGGTGGGCTGCTCACAGAACACCTGCTCAACGAGGTGGCCGTTCAAGAAGGCATTGGAAACGTCCAATTGATGCATGGGCCAGGCCCGGGAGACGGCTAACTAGAGCACGGTGCGGATCATGAATGGTTTAACAACCGGGGCAAAAGTTTCGGTGAAATCCACGCCCGCGCGTTCCCGAAAGCCTGGAACCACCCAACGAGCTTTGTAGCGCTCGAGAGTGCCGTCCGGACGAGTCTTGGGTTGGAAGACCCACTTGCCCGTGGTGATGTTGGCGCGAGGCGGCTGAGGGACGAGCTGCCAGGTGCAGTTCTGCTGGAGAGCATCAAACTCTTCCTGCATCGCAGCGAGCCAATGAGGATCCCGGAGGGCTGCTCGAGCTGACGATGGGAGAGGGGACGGGTCACAAGCGGAAGCAGCAAGAAGATACTCATCGCTGGTATACCGCGTGCTCGGGCCAAGAGTACTAGCCCAAGAGCGAGTCATCGGGCCGGGCAGCGGGTCTAGGTCGGCGGCGGGCGAGGATGATGAAGAGCCCGCCGCCGCCGAGGCCGCGGGGGTCGCCGAGGGCGTCGTGGATGCCGAGGGCGCGAGGGGCGCCGAGGACGCCGTGGGCGTCGGGGGCGTTGCGGGCGCCAGAGAAGCCACGGGCTCCGGAGACGCCGGAGGCACCATGGTCGGGGATGCCGACCCAGGGAGGGGCGTGGCCCCTGAGGCAGCCAGACGGGGAGGGACTCAACCCGTGGCGCGAGGGGCACCCTCAAAGCCGGATGGCGGCCCAAGAGATGCTCTCGGGCAGCCGTCACCGAGAAAGCTCACCATAGAACCACCGGGAGCGGGCAAGGCCGCAACATTCGAAGGTAGCTGCTGAAATGGAAAAACCATCTCATCTAAGTAAACATGTCGTGAAGTGATCATCCGATGTGAGATAGGATCATAGCAGCGGCAGCCTTTGGTGTTGGGTGGATAGACGAGAAAGATGCAGGCCAAGGACCTAGGAGCGAGCTTATGCGGAGTAGCGGAAGCGATACTAGGGTAGCACAGGCAACCGAAGATGCGTAGCTCAAAGTAGGAAGGTGGCGTGCCAAAGAAGAGGTGATGAGGTGCAAAATTCCCGCGAGTGCGACAAGGACGGATGTTAATGAGTAGTGATGCGGTGGCAAGCGCGTCGGGCCGAAACCATGGTGGCACGTTGGCATGAAAAATGAGCGTGCAGACGTAATCATTAAAAGTGCGAAGCATGCGCTCAGCGCGGCCATTCTGTTGTGAAGTATACAGGCAAGTGAGACGAAAAAGGTTGCAGATGGCAAGATTATCAAACTCTTTCCTGTTGTTTGTTTGCAACCCATGGATGATATGTCCAAACTGCGTGGAGACATAAGAGTAGAAAGTGGTGAGAGTGGCAACAACATCCAACTTTCACTACATCGGGAAGGTCCACACATAGTGCAAAAAATCATCAAGTATAACAAGATAATAAAGATAGCCCGTGTTACTTGCAACAGGAGAGGTCCAAACATCACTATGAATTAACTCAAACATGTATGATGCGACATGCGAGGAAGTGCTAAATGAAAGACGAACATGTTTGCTTAGACGACAAGCATGACAAGTGTGACCGTCGATCTTATTACATGTGAAGGAAAAACTTCGAACAATATGACGAAGGGTGGCTGGGTTGAGATGTCCTAGTCGAGCATGCCAAAGGTCCACTCCAGTGGAAAGCGCCATGGGTGCAGCGACGGAGGAAGTGGATGAGTGGACCGGGTAGAGCTCATTTGGGCTGTCACATCGGTGGAGCTCCATCCGTGTACGGGCATCCTTAACAGAAAAGCCAAACTTGTCAAATTTAATGGTGACGGGATTTTCACGTGTAAAAGAACGAACGTAAACAAGATTTTTAATGATGCCAGGAGAGACAATTATATAAGAAAGGGACAACGGCATGGAGCTAGATGGAAAAGTCGCATGACCAACATGAGTAGTAGGCATGGAAGAACCGTCGCCCACGGTAATGCGAGCAGTGGGGTGAATGGGGTGGGCGGCGAGAAGGTTACCAGGGTTTGAGGCCATGTGAGCCGTGGCACCGGTGTCCATGTACGAGTCGCCACCACCGGTGTACTGCTGCGGCGTGGGAGCGGAGTGGAGAGCCGCAAGGAGCGCGGGATCCCAGGGCGCCGGTGGAAGCACCGGAGCCGACGGCTGTGGCTGCGGTGGTGGCGACGCGAGAAGCAGGGGGTACCCGCCGGCCGAAGGTGCCCCATAGGACACGGAGGGGCCGTAGGGCAGCGGGGGCGCGTACGGTTGAGGAGCCGCATGAAGCGCCTGATGAGCCATCGGGCGGGCGCCGAAGAAGCCGGGGACTGGGGCGCGCGGTAAGGGCATTGAGTACGCGTGGACAACCCCCGTCCAAGGGTTCTGGCCGGCCTGCCAGGGCGCCGGCGGGAGTGGCTGCTGTGGCTGAGGGGGGGGGGCGCCCTGGGCGGCTTGCTGCTGCGGCTTGCGGCCATGGCTGCCGCCGCGGCGGCGCTCGGCGGGGACCGGCTACTGCGGGTACGGGAACCCGGGCGGGGGCGGCGCCTGGAAGGGGCCCAGGCCAGGCCGTGGCTGGAGATCCGGGGCAGCGGGCGGGGTATCACCGCGGGTGTCGGTGGTGAGGGCCGTGTGAGAGGCCCGAGTGTGCGACATGCTCATCATCCGTTCCTAGAGCTTCAGGTACGCCACGACCTTGGGAAAAGTCAGATCGGTGATGAGGGGAGGTTGGAGGCGGCGTTCCCGAAGTCGTCGTTCAGGCCGACGATGAGTGTGCTGAGAAGAAGCTCGTCAGAGACCTTCTCACCGAGGTCACGGAGCTCGTCAACAAGCTTCTTGAGGCGCATGCAATAGTCATCGATGGACGAGTCGTGCTGCTGACACCCAAAAAACTCGCCGTGCAAGAAAACCTTGCGCTGGAGCGCGTTGTCGGTGAAGAGGCCGTTGAGTTTGGTCCAGACGGTGTGAGCATCATCCTCGGCGGAGACCACCGTGTGAAATAGGTCCTTCGAGATGGTGGTGTAGAACCAACGGATAAGAGTGGCGTCGATGGTCATCCACTCGTCATCGTTCTCCATGAACCGGGAGTCCACGGAGCCATCGATGTGACCCCGGAGATTGTACTGACGGAACACAAGAGAGAAATACGTCTTCCAGGCATAGTTAGGTGGAGGTGAGGTGATCGAGGACGACGGGAATCCGACCGAGGTCCGAGGATGTTGAGATCGTGAATGAGAACGGGGTCGGGGTCGGTGAACGGGTTGATGCGGGTGGTGGCGGAGGACTCAGGGGACGCCATGCGACGCGGGAGGACAGGTGGTGCGGCGCGGCTCGGGAGAAGGGGAGGTGCGGCGGCACGGATGGCGGCAGCTAGGGGTGGCGGTGCGCCTTAGGTTAGGGTTAGGGGAGGAGGAGCGGAAGCGGGTAGGGGGAAGGGAGGCGGCGGCTGGACACGGGCGGCGGCGCGGGAGACGCAGTGGCAGTGGCGGCGGGGTGTTGCAGCGGCGGCGTGGTGCGGCGGCGGCAGCGGCGGCGATGGATATCGCGGCGGCGGCGGCAGCGACATGATTTAGGGTTAGGATCGTAGGTATGATACCATGTTAAGAGAGATTATTTTGGCAATGCAACTCGATGTATTGATCGGTGCATATATATGGGTGCGTATATATTTTGGCACAACCATATATTCAACAGTAGTTGGTACAGAAAGTTGCCGCGAAAGTTCAGATTCATACATCGACTTATTCTAGCATTTCCCGAACATATATATTGAAGATGAGGAAATGTAAGAGGAATTCAGCCTGTTGACTTGACACCGTTTCATGGCCACAGTTTTGTTCTTCTGATCTAAATTCAAATGTATCAATTTTTACTTCGGCAGTCACTTGGTTCTACTTTGTAAAAGGAAAATCATGCTTATTTAGTACCAATACGACCGAACAAGTCCTCATGAGAAACACAGTTTCTTATGAGCACGAGCATCTTTTGTTTTGAAGAGCCCCTTTGCAATTGTTCGGCAGTCACTTGGTTCTACTTTGTTTTGAGTACCAGTCAGCTGTTCAATTATGACCGGTATAATCTGCTGTTTTGAAGAGCCCCTTTGCAACCCTTACTGAGAAGGTGACACCCAAGATCGAGGTCAACGTTGAGATGCTACAGAGGCTCAGAGACACAACACAACGTAACGCACCGATGGCTCCAACTGGGGCGGAGTTTAACAGCAAAACCGGAGAGAACCCCGCCGTCCGCAGGAAGGGCGAAGACAACCGGCAGCGCGGCCGACGAGATGACGGCGGTGCGCAGCGGCGTGGAGGAGGTCTGGTGGCCGGAGGAGGGGAATAGGGCATGCAGAGCAGAGACGAGCAGCTGGCCAGTGAACGACGACGTCTCGTCCATGCATCGCAAGCCCGATTTGGACTTGCTTTGCTGGTCAATCCGTGTCCGGCTGTGCTGTGGATCCGACTCTGATCGAGGCCGCAAGCCCGATATCGACTTGTTTTGCTGGTCGATGATTCCATAAATTGAAGAGAGGGCCAGGCCATGATGTACGAGCATCGCAGACAAGCGCTTTGCGTCCTGATTTTTCGTTGGCGAAAGAGTAGCACCGGCCTGGGTGATCCTCGGGCCAGCGGTAGTAGAACGATCTCGCCCTCCTGCCGTCCTCCTTGGCAAAAGCGCCGCCGGAATCGATGAAGCTTCTTCCGGCCGTCCTCGGCCTCACCTTCCTGCTCCTCCTCGTTCTAAATCCCAATGGCGCGGAGGCCCGGCCTGCGCCTACCGGCGGCCATCAGAAGAAGGCGTCGAGCGCCACCTTCTTCGTGTTCGGGGATGACTTCGGCGACAACGGGAACCTCCCTCTGACCGACCCCGTCACCGAGATGTCGCGGCAATGGGGCTACCCCTACGGCTCCAACTACGTCGATGCCGATGGGTTTCCGCGGCCCAACACTCCGTCCGGCCGCTTCTCAAACTACAAAATCCAGTCGGATTTCATCGGTAAGTACTAAGTACTACTCCCTCCGTCTCAAAATAAGTGTCTCAATTTTAATACAACTTTGTACTATAATTAGTACAAAGTTGAGACACTTATTTTGGGACGGAGGGAGTAGTCTATTATATTACCCAAAAAATGTACTCTGTTATATTGTACTCTCATGTTAGCTGTAATCTATGGTGCATCACAATTAACCCTACTTGTTGTTTTATTGATAACTTGCAGCAATAATTATGGGATTGGAGGAAGCCCCTCCGGCGCATGCCCGCACGGCCGAGAAAACATGCGACCCATCCGGCATGACCTTTGCTATCGGTGGTGCAGGCGTGTTGGACAGTACATCGCACGAGGTCCCCGCCCTCGCCAAGCAGGTCGACACCTTCAGGAAGATGGTCAAGGACGGGACCATCACGGCAAATCAACTGAGTCACTCTGTAGCGCTCGTTGCCTTCTCTGGCAACGACTATGCAGGCACCGACGTCATTGGCCTAAGTAGCCCCAACGATGTGAGTATCATATCAACGCATAATGTATATATGCATGCACTAATTTGAACAATTAATTTTTTTGTGCATCTTAATTACTAACTCATAAATTCTATGTATGCGGTGTAGATTAATGCTTATATTGGGAAGGTGACAAAAGAGATTGCAACTAATGTCGATCGATTGTTGAAGCTTGGGGTGACAAAGGTTCTTGTCAATAACTTGCATCCTATCGGTTGCACGCCTTCACACACCCGAATCAACAACTACACCACGTGTGATATATTTGGAAACTTGGGTGCATCGATCCACAACGATAATCTGAAACAAGTTATGGCATCAAAGAAGAATGTCTACATCGTCGACGTGTACACTGCCTTCGCCAACATTGTGGACCATGCAGCAGGTATGTATCTACATGCATTCAAAAGTGTCTCATTATTTTAGAATTATCTTAATCTTAGATGGGGTTTGATTGTGTACTTGAACTACTTTATCTGAACATTTTTAATTTCATGTACATTACTATAGGTAAAGGCTCAGAGTTGTCCAAACAATTCAAGCGCAAACTATCGCCGTGCTGCGAGAGTTTGGACTCGAAGGGTTACTGCGGACAGCAAGGAGAGTCATCCTCGGAGCTACTGTACACAGTGTGCGACAAGTCGAACAGATTTTTCTATTGGGACGACATGCACCCAACCCATACAGGATGGGAGGCTGTCATGAAACAGTTGGAAAAACCCTTGAGGGAGTTTGTAAATCAAGCCTAGGTAGCTAGGCTTTATGTATTTGTGTAGATCTTTGTATCCATGATGACAACCTTCTGATTGTATTTGATAGTTTCATGTATTTCAAAGACCAGGATTTTCCTAATTCCTTGATGAATAGTATACTGCATTTGCATCTTCTTTTGTGAAGACTATATTTATAAGAAGTAACTAATGTCATATGCCACATCTACAATAAATATGTGTTGTAGCTATACAAATCGAGTACTTGCCTATATACGGCTCAATAAGCTCAAGGCAACTCCACACCGGTTGAATTTTTTGTTGACTAAGGAGGGTAAATTAGCCTATGGATATGGGGCATTTCTAGGCATCCACTTCTTTGTGTTCGTGTTTGTGTGCTGTCATATAAGATACTATAACTTATGCAAGTGAGCACAATATGATTTCAAATGATTGGGGGCATATCTGAAGAGAGTGCAACACTCTGAATCACCACACTGACGCACCAAGCCACACGACACTCTTCATGTTAGCTTCTTAGCTGAACTTTCTAAATACTAGCAAGGAACAATTCCTCGCCAAGTCACATCAGCTAGCTCTTAACCACAGTCCACAAAAGTAATCAAACTAACATCTGATCTCAAACTGGTTGTCACAGAAGCTAGCTAGCTAGGTATTAGTCACCCGCAATATCAGCAAACTCAGAACCATTTTGGTGAAACAATTTTGTGCGAGTCTTATATTCAAAGCAGTGCTCTTGCTTAAATCATTACTCTTCATTCTTCCGTGCTCTAGCAATTGCGGTCCCTAGACCACTACCATTTAGTTATGTAGGGACAATCAATCCGTAGTTACTGGAATAACGGAATCTATGAGGATAAAAAAATAGAAAAATGCATCAGGCAATAATAACAAAAGAAAAAAAAAGAGGAAAACTGAACACTATCAAAGTACAACTGAAAGCGAAGTGATTTCCGATGTTTGTGTACGCATGAAACTGAAAAACAAACTTATAAAACCACTTTCTCTGTACGGATAAAATGCCCGAATTGACAACCACACTTAACAGTGATAAAAACCAGAAAAAGTTTACATCCACTTTTAATCATAACTCTCAGTGAACAAATAAGGCCTTATGGATATGTTTCTTGTGTTGAAGTATACAAGGATTTGCCCAACCTTTACGTACATCGGTTCCGAATTTTGGTTCTACTGGTCGGTCGGAATTGTGGGACATCCGAGAAATCTAATCTTGGTTAGAATTGGGTGAATCTCCGCAGAATCCAAATGGGGGAGAGAGGGAGAGAGACTTGGGAAGGTTGGAAGAGGCTTCGTTCACCTCTGCGCTTGCGACTGGTAGAACCTGCCGATGCGACCGCGGTTGGGGGGCTTGGGCTTGGCGGGCTTCTTCTTCGGGCGTAGGCCGGCGACCTCCTGCACGAGCGAGACATGCACCAGCACTGTCCTCCACGCCACATACCAGCCTGAGGGATCTCAATCAGGAAACCAGCCAGACGAGAGAAAGAAAAAGGGTGGGCGGCCGCCGTACGTACTCACTACTCAGGAGGATGAATGAGAGGGCGAAGGAGATGGCGAGGACGAGGCGGAGGACGAATACTTCGGCGAGCTCCCACGCCGTCTCGGCCATAGCACCGCCAGCCTTCCTTGGGGAGCGAGGGAGGGAGAGGATCGAAAGGGAGAAGAGAAATGAATGGAATCTCGTTCCATGCAAGGAGAGGTCCACGAGTCCATGACATGTGGGTCCGTCCTAGGCTAGGAGACTGCTGCTCGTTTTGCTCTGCCTTTTAGAGCATGCGGCCCAACAGGCCCCCGGGACACTTTTTTCGTGCCAGCGCTGAAAAAATGGCCCAGTCGCGTCTTCGCAGTTCGTTTTTCGCCGGTTTGGACTGAAACTGGTGTCGGCGCACCTAGGGCGAACCCGGCGCGTTGGGGGGCGCCTGGGGACGTCGGGTGAACCGTTTTTTGCGCGAACCGGGATGGGCCCGCCTGGTCAGCGACACGCCGCTTCGTCGTCCTCAACGCCTCGGTTCCCGCGAGAATCAATGCCAAGGCTGCCGCGCTGCCGCGCCGGTGAGCCTCTCCATTGATGTGGCGCAGTGAACCATCGCGTCGTCCCCGCCACGCGTCGCCCGACATGCGCGCTCTCGCCATCCAAACTTCGACTATAAAAGCCGCCCTCCCTCGCCGGTGAACGCCACGCCACAGCAAACACATCGCCTCTCTCCCCCACCTTCGCAGAACTCCACTCTCCCCGGCGACGAGCATGACAGAGAGGTACCCCGGCGACTCCGCGGCGAAGAACGGCTTCGGCCGTCGCCATCTCCAAGAGTGGGAGGCGCGGCTTCTTTACGAGGCCGACTACCCGGCGCCCCCAGACATGCGGGTGTCGGGGTCGTGGAGGTTGAGCGCCGGCAGCGTCCCGATGCTGCCCGTGCCCACTGGGGCGGAACGGCGGTCGGTGATCGCTCGCATCCGCTCGTTGCTGTCGGAGGAGCAGCGTCGCCGGCCGAACTACGCCCCCGACAGCCACACCTTGTGGACCATGTACTTCGAGCGCCGCCGCGATGATCTCATCGCCTCCGCCTCCACGAACGGCGTCACCCCGCGCGGCCGCCACAATGCCGACGGGCGGCGCGAGTGGTGGGGCGTGCCCGACTGCACCCTCGAGCCCGTCCTCGACCACATCGAGACGGGGCAACACGCCGCGTCTCGAGTACCCGGCGCCTCCGTCCTTCTCTCGCCGCCACCGCAGTTCATGGACGCCGCGGCGGATGGACGCGGCCACCTTCTCCTCCTCGGGTGGATCGCCGGCCGTCAAGCCGGAGCCACAGGAGCACGAGTCGCCATTAGGCCGCCGCACACGCAGCGGCGCCCTCGTCATTGGTGGCCCGCGTTCCCTCCGCCTCGTCCGGCCTAGGGCGGAGCCGGAGCTGCTCCCCGTGAAGCCGGAGCACGTCGCGATGGCCGCCGCCGACGAGACGGCCATCAAGTGGGCGAAGGACGACTACGTCCGCGAGCCGGTGGTTCGCCAACGCCGCTCCTACGAGGAGATCAAGGCTCGTCGCCTCGGCCACGAGGAGGACGGCATCATCGTCCTCGATAGCGACGACTACGAGGCCGGCCCGTCCCACCCACCCTACGTCGACGACCCTGGCCAGGGTTGCAGCAGGGACGGCGGCGGCTTCGGCGGACCGCTGGACGGCGGCGACGTGACGATGGCGGGGACTACACCGTCTTCTACAAACGTCTTGGCATGTAGAAGGTGGACGGCGGCGACGCGCGGCGCGGATGGGGGCGTAGGCTAGGCTAGTTTGTGTTTGTTTTTTCTTTTTGTACAAATTTGAATGAATGTCGACGAGTTTGTGCAAATCGCCAAAAAAATCACCGAATTTGATCGTTTGGGGGCTGACCTCGGGCGATGACCGGGAACGTAGTCGCCGCCGTCCGAAAATCAACTCCCATTCCGATTTCCCAAGCACCACCGAAATCGATTTTGTTGAGGGCTTTTCAGTTTTGTGTATTGATTCTCTTCTGCTCTTGATTTTAGGAACCCTAGATCCACGTCGGTTGAGGGGATTCCCGACTCAATTCTGAGGTGCCTCGATTTCTCGCCGGTAGTCCGCTCGGTAACGAGGACCTCCTCCAGGAGATCCTTCTTCGCCTCCCTCCACAGCCGTCCTCTCTGCCTCGCACCTCCCTTGTCTACCCGCGCTGGCGCGGCATCCTCTCCAGCCACAAGTTCCTCTGTCGCTTTCGCAAGCACCACCGGAAAACTCCTCTTCTTGGCTTCCCCGCGAGGTGTTTACTCACTAGTGTGACCGTCTTCACTTCTGTCCTTGACTCGCCTGACAATATTCATGCCGTCCGCTTTCTCGTGCCGCACATCCCCAACCCCAACCCCAACCCCAACAAGAAGTTGCGCTTCATGGCCTGCTGCCATGGCCTCGCCGTCCTATTCGAAATTTCACTACATGCCACCATGCCAACTGTTTTAATTGTGTGGGATCCACTCACTGGTAAACGCCACAACCATTTGACAATTCTACCGTGGCTCAAGGGCGACAAATGGAAGTGTTGGAATGCCACTGTGTTGTGCACTTATGTCGAAGATGGGCATGTGCACGATGATTGCTTCTCGAGCCCGTTCAAACTGGTCATGATCTTCAACACAGATACTAAAGCTTCAGCTTGCGTCTATGAATCGATATCTGGTGTATGGGGAGATATTATCTCTGTGGTGACCAAGAAAGTAATCTCTTCCTTGAGACCCAACATCTTGGTTGGAAATGTACTTTGCTGGTTGTTTGTTGGAGGTGACGTCCTTGTACATGATTTTGAAGACAAAGTTTTTGTGTGATTGAGAATCCACGAGACACACTTAAGTGCCATGTCGAGTTTTGCTTATCATCTCTTATGGATAGAGGATAATGGACTTGGTCTCGTGGTTGTCACAATACTTACAATCAAATTATGGGAGCAGAAATCCAACTGTGACTGTGTTGTTGGATGGGTGTTGCTGAAGAGTATTTCTCCACTGGACGGGTTGTTTCTGCAAACAATGCCTGGATATCACATGTGGATATTTCTGGTGGGGTATGATGAGGACACGAAGATGATTGTTTTGTCTACGATGAGTGGCATGTCCGCGCTCCAACTTGAGTCTCTATGCAAATCAGAGATATTTCTATAAAAACTAATCTATGTTACCAGTCATTTATCCCTACAGAAATTTCTATAGTCCGGATAATATCTCACTATCTAGATTGTACAAACTACAATAATCCAATTAATTTTTATTTGTTAACATTCATTCTAGTTACTTTTAGTTCGTGTTCCTTGGTTAAGGATGGACTAGATGTAAAAAAAATACATTTCTTGTTCATTTCTTAGTATGTGTGGTGATCATATGGTGTTGTAATTTCTTATACTGGGCTGCACTTTAACTAGAAAGGGGAAGAGGCATAACTATTGTTTTCTCTGATTGATCTTTCCGCATGAGTTCTCTAGACGAAACTGGTAACGATCACACTCAGAGAATATAGTGAAACCATATAATATCTGAAATAGTCTTTACGATAGGTGCATTGGGAAGATTAAAGTCTGTTGTCTTTTTCATTCACTATTTTCTCCACAGATATATCTTGATAGTAATCATCAATTCAAATATCATGTATTTTTTTCACCAAAATTATACTACGTCATTTTCTTAATATTTGCATTACGTTTTGGCCCATTCGATATATCTAGCACATGCTCTCACAACAATAATTATGGATTACTATATTTTTTCTGAACATGTAAATCGTCTCTCTCTTGGAGACGTATTATTATTGTTGTTTTTGGATATTAATCCCCTCACAGTTAGAGCAAACCATATTAGTGCATTTGAACAGGTAAGAGAAGGGTACCCGAGCAAGGATTACTACAACTACACATACAATGAATTGCGGGACATGAGAATGATATATATGACCTAGAAGGCACACATGGGAACTGGAATGAATGAACATCATATAATCTAAAGCTATGTAATTCTTGAATACTTTTATCACCATCTATTTAGTATAGCTAGCTGAAACTCAATTGCTAAGAGATGTTATAGTTGACAAAGATGTGAATCCTACATAAGACTTTTAGCCCATTATGGCATCTTGTTGTAATGTTAGTGACCATCTCTAGCTATTCCATGTTGCAATATTAGACGTGGCTTATTATCTGCGAAAGATGATTTTCTTAAGTCATAATCCAAGGGTCGGTGACATCATATAAGGTAATATCAATCATATCGTAGAGTGTGGATTCATCACTCTTTTGCTTTGCGAAACAGAGGAGGTAAGATGAGTAAATAGAGAAGAGACGAGTTGAGTCATATCTTGGTAAATGCCCTCGACACTAAAATTTCCATTTTAAATATCCATCTCCATCACTTGTTGTCCTCATATTTTCATTACCAAGGAAATATATATTGTAAATCATATAAATTATTTATTACAAGACATATTTTAGACTTTGATTGTTGCTTCTATATTAGATTTTTTTTGTTATTATTGTTTTTTTCTTGAAAGGTAGCGATAAATTTCAATTGAGATATTTTTAGCAATCCATGTGAATGATGTAGATGGATATTGGCGGGCGTTGGGTACCTCCCACATCATCGTCACCAGGTTGTCACTGGCCTTGGGGAGAGGAAAGAGGAAAAAATTAAGGAATCTCCCACACTCGTTGAAGCAAAGGAACCGTAACACTTGCTTGAGAGAGGATAAACCAACAAAATTTAAATTGGGCGCTGATCAAAATCATATCCACACCCGATCATATACTTGCGATCATATCAATATATTCACAAATCGAATCAAATATCAAATGCTATTCTGATCAGATTCAGAGATATCTCTCCCATTATAAAGAACACATACATCATGTTAAACCATGTTGTTCGAGTACGTTAATGGATATCCATTTTTGGAGGAAACTATATGATTTACAACATAAGTGTTCGGAATTCCTCACCACCATTTGGCTAACAATAAAATAATACCCTCTACACCTCCCTTTTTATGTAGGACGCGGTAGGCCAATCATAGACTAAGGGCCTCTTTGATTCACAAGCTTTTAAACACGCGGGAATAGGCATGATTTTGGTTGTTGATTGCATCATAGAAAAAAACAAAGGATTCTTTCAAAGAGGTTTTAATGGGTTCTAGAAATCCTATGGGAAAAAGTACAAAGAAATCCATAGGAAAAAATCCTATAGGATTCTATCCTATGTATCAAACAACCAACGTAGGAAAAAATTCTAGGGATTCTAATCCTCCAAAATTTCGATGAAAATCATTTGAATCAAAGGAGCCCTTAAATAGCCTTCCTCTTCCAAAACTAAAATGGGTACAACTACTCATGGTATCCGCCACAGGATGTAAATGAAATGTCAAATGTTAGTGTGATCAAGAACTAATGATTACTCTACTTGCCAAGGAAAGATCAACCTTCCAACGAGTTCTACTAGAAGATAAATGTCATCATGTTCACAGGATCGCGTTGGATGGCTCTAAACATTTCGCAGTACTTTGTTTCAATGAGATTTTGGGTAATCCATGCGCTAACCATAGCTCCAGCATTCTTTTACATTTCCATGTAATAGGTAATACACAATGCGTAAATTAATGAACGAACATCGTGATCCCAAAATGCAGGGAAAACCTTCCGACAGTTGCTATCCATGATCCATGCTCTCATATGTCTCCATTTCAACCATATTTGTCGCACGTTTCCTCTTGGTAGGTTTTGTGGCATCACTGGTAACTTTGGCTGGCACAAGTATTTAAATAGGTAGCTAGACAATAAAGATAACATTCTACACCCAACGAGCATACTCGCCAAATTTGGTTACAAATGCATCGGCAAGAAGAATGCTTAGTTTTTTATTCAGGCTCTTGACAGCTAGCTCGGGCAATATATATTCTTTACCAAACTGTGTTGGTTAGGGTTTGAAGACTCAAACAAAACAGGCTTTTAGATCATATATAAAACACATTTGAAGTCCTTCTTGACTCAGCATCCTCAAGGAACCATAGAGAGTTTTGAAAGAAAATTGCTATGAATAGCCATGCCTGCCATTTTCACATTGTTTCGAAAAAAATTGAAAGAAAATTTCAAAAAATGTAGTTCTTTCACATGGAGTCCTTTTATGTGTATGAATTGTGAGGGAAAATACCAACTTGCAATATGACATTTTTTAGAAATCCTTCACAAAATGGGCTATCATGTATGAACATTCATGGCTTTCAAGCAGTGGCGGCGCTGGGGGTCTTCCTGGGTATTCCCTGGAATACCCAAGATTTAGGCCCCCAAAAAAATTAATATATATGTTATATTGGCCCAGTCCAAAACAGACGATAAAGTAAGCCACGCAGCGAACGAGACAAACGAGCGAGCGGTGTCTGGTACGCACTTCTCGTCCTCTCCGTCTCCCACCAGTACGCACTTCCCAGTCTCCCTTCCTGGCTCCCTCGATCTCGATCCCCAAACCTAGTGGCGCGCGGGCGTCGGCGATTCCAGGTCCGGCCGGACTGCCCTCTCCTTCCCTCCCCTCGGACCTCGGCCTCCGGCTCCGCCCCTCCCCTCCGCGAACTACATCTGTTGCGCGCCTCCGCCTCCGGTCAACCGGTCAGGGCGTCCCGGTCCCGTGTCCGCCGTCCGTCCGTCTCCTCCGCAAGGCGCCAGTCCGCCTCCGGCCTCCAGTGCCCCCTGCTGACTGTCTCCTCCAGCTTCAACCTTCAAGGTATATTTTGACTTTTTGCCTTGTGTTTTTTGTAAGAAATCCGAAGATTTGCTTGTAAACTGAAATTGAACTAAATGGACATTGAAGTTTGAAGAAGAAGGATGTTTATGTGATGGATTTGATGCCACAACGCCACCGTCACTAATTTCTACTTTGTTTATGTGATTGTGAATTGTGATTTAGATGAAGAAGAAGGATGTTAGCTTGTTTGAATTGTGGGACAAATCTTCAAAGGCAAGGAAAATAAGTTCTACATCCACACCAACTGCTCTTTCCGTTGAGGTTGAGAGCAACCTACAGCTAGCACTAGTGCATACACATGACGAAGCTCCGCAACCGGAGAGGGAGAGAGGCTCCCCGTCCCCAATTGTAGAAGATGATGAAGCAGTTGATGAAGATGATGAAATTCTTTGGTTACATTCGCTGACAGAGAATTTTTCAACCAAGTGAAGGATGCAAATGTCATCAATCTGTTCCAAAAAGGCGACGCAGTTTTATATTGTAAGAAGGATATCACCAGTTTATCAATCAAAAGGTACTTATGTATTCATGTTGTTATGGTCTAATACATTGAAATATTGATATTGCCGTTATGCTAGTGTTGTTTTGTTCATATATTGGTACTGTTGTGTTGTTTGGTTCATATACTACATTTAGAGCAAAAAAAATTTAATGAATACCCAGCCTTCATTTCCTGGAGCCGCCACTGCTTTCAAGCCAAATTGCCAATGTGATGGTCATGTTCATTGCATAGTTTATGATAATGTGCCTAAATTAGGTATATGTGCATCTTGCCATTACAAAGAATGTTTCCAAATATAATTTCCATCTTTTTGTACAAAAAAGACCATTTCCATTTTCTAAGTGCCAAAATTGTTTTTTTCCTATGAAGCAACTACAAAAAATAATTGTGCAAAATAGCACCACTCCAATTTTCACATAAAGTCGATAATAATTTATGAAAAAATCCCAAGTTTTATGAATCTTCTAGATTTCTAGCTACATTCACACAACTTTATGTTGATTTTCTAGAAGTAATTCAATTTGAACTGCCACTGTGTGATATCTTGCACCAAAAATCATTCTAACACCAGTCGTAAGAGCATCCACTAGTCCATTTAGGTGGGCATTTTGACCAAGCGCTGAGTTAGAGGATAGAACCTGCTCAAACACCTTGAATAGATGACTATATCCTTTGAAAACATATTTTGTGGGCATGTAGCGTATCATCGTTCTAAAAAATAAATTGATGATGAAAAGAAAGTTCAAAAACATAAAAAACTATAACAAAGTAATTCAAGAAAATGGGCAGTAAAGGAAAACTAATTGCGGGAATATAATCATTTTTCCGATAGGTAACATCTAATGCTCTAAATCTGTTGGTTTACTTATATTTAAGTCTATCCAGATATATTTTTATGTCCAAGTCCATTCAGCAAAGTTCAACTCCGCTTAAATGAAAATTCAAAAATGCAAATAACCAAGAAGATCTCGGTAACATTTGAATTAACAAAAAATGTTTTAATAAATATTAAATAACAATGATATGCTAGAGATGTCTTTTAAGCACCTACAAATTTGTAGATTTTCTTTCACATGTGATGTATTTTTTAATGTTGCTAGCCCGTGCAGATGCACGAGTTGATGACCAGTTAAATTAGTTAGCTAACAGCTGAAAGAGAATGGTTTTTCTGCACTCCACCTCGGTGCACCTCCCACGCAAAACATACAAAAATATTTTGAAAAAATCTGAAATTTTATGGAAATGTTAGAGAGACTTGCAAAGTTTTTTATTTTTTGTACAGAGCTCCTGAAATGTTATTTGACCATCAAAATTTGCAAGCATTCATAACATTTGTTGATGATCATTCCCATAAAATTTCAGAATTTTTCGAAATGTTTTGATATGTTTTCTTGTATGGGTGCACGGTGAGTGCACCGAAAATGGGTGCAGCCACTACTTCCCCAGCTGAAAGGAACCGGCGTAGCAGCTACATTTCTACAGGTTGAGCTAGATACAAGTACTGCATATGCTCATTCTAAAACCAATTTTTTTTAGATACCATACCTGAACAAAGTTTTTTTTTTTTTTTTTTTTGGAACGAAGACGCTGGCTACCTGAACAAAGTTGGTGGGCAATTCTTTTCGCGAATCGACAACAAAGTACTCCCTCCGCCCGAAAATACTTGTCATCAAAATGAATAAAAGGGGATATATCTAGATGTATTTTGGTTCTAGATACATCCCTTTTTGTCCATTTTGATGACAAGTATTTTCGGACGGGGGAGTAGCTAGCTAGCTTGAAATGTTTTCTCTACACATCTCAATCAACTCTGACACGTACTGATTACAATACTACTGTATCTGTTCAAAGCGAACTTCGGTAAGTTGCATTCTACTACTGGAGCACTTGATTATATTAACAGAGCTGCATATATACTACCACTGATGTTCATTCGAGAAGTAATTTTCATCCCGATCTTAACGGAGTAATAGAATCACTGTCAACTCCGCCACGGGCGACCTGCTCAGTTGCCATTCGCTCAGGTATTACCGCTCAACACTTAGCGACACCATCAAATCCAAACGCATCGTCAGTACACAAGCACAAGTGACCCCAAACAAGTCCCACATCGAGCACAACGATCGGGAATAATCCAGTGACGCAGTTCTGAAACAAGAACCAATACCAGAATGACAGCGTTGCACACGAGACAGCGAAGGTTGTCTATATAAACCGCCGGAATCCAACGCCATAAGCACCCCACGAGCAAGCCGATCCAGTGCATGCAAGCCTAAGCGATCGAGCAGGAGCTTACTTAAGCCTATTAGCAATGGCGTACGGTAAGCTCGCAGCCCTGGCCGTGCTCGTGGTCCTACTGCAGGCGTCGACCGGCGGCGCGTCGCGGACCGTTTCGACGTCCAAGGTCGACGGCATGCCGGGGGTGATGACGGTGAACGGGTTCGAGCGCGGCGAGGACGGCGGCGGGCCGGCGGAGTGCGACGGCAAGTACCACAGCGACGACGACTTGCTGGCGGCGCTGTCGACGGGGCTGTACCAGGGCGGGGCCCGGTGCTTCAAGATGATCCGCCTCACCAGCGCGGGCACCGGGCGGAGCGTGGAGGCCATGGTGGTGGACGAGTGCGACTCCAGGAAGGGCTGCAAGAACAACATCGTCGACACCTCCAAGGCCGTGTGGAAGGCGCTCGGGCTCGACACCAACGTCGGCGAGGTGCCCGTCACGTGGTCCGACGCCTGAGTTGATCGCGTCGGTTCTTCGGTCGCTGAATAATTGGCTGCGCGTGAGCGTGCACGGCAGCTGGGGGCATTCGCAAATGGCAATGTCTCTTCTGTTTTCTGTTTCTACGCACACCTAGTATATGTACGTACGCTCTCGCCTCATGCCGGCGTACGTAACGTAATAAACGAGGTTTTCTTCCTCAAGATCGCATGGGAAAACTGTGAGATTATATTTCCTACTACTATGTATGCATGCAATGATATGGATCAGTTGTTAAGATCAATCTGGTTATCGAAAAGCTGAGTTGAGTAAACCGTCTTAAAAATGTCTTGGCATTTTTCTAGGCAATTCTACCAGGCCGGTGACAAGCCCGAAAGCTGAGCCGATGTTAAATTTCAGTACTTCCGGTTACCTTCAGAAAAAAAAATACTTTTGGTTACCTTCTATGTTTTCTTGCTTTGATCCCTTCAAAGAATTTGATTCTTTTTCCGTTAATGATGTTTATGTGATTTCTATGTTTTGTTTCTTTGATCCCTCCAAATAATTTGATCCCCTCTCGAGCTAATGATGAATGCGGTCAAGATAAACAAAAGGAAAAAAAACTTAAATTTCATTTCAATCCGTCAAATGGCGTGCAAAAGCTAACGATAGAATTCTTTATTTGGCTCTTTTAAAACTATACTTCCCTATTTGGCCATATTGAAATATTTCTTCCCAATTTGATCCTGAATCTAAATTTGATGCCTCTTGTGACACAACCATCAATCTCGTTACACCCTACTGTCGAAGGATTGTTTTATTACCAAATTTTAGATCCTTACACCTAGGATGTTAATCAATATTAAACAACCATGTTCACGTTTTTCTTTTTTCGGGAAAACTTTCGATGTATCATCTTCAATCATGACAGTACAACGAACACCAAAAATAAAAATCATATCCAGATCCGTAGACCACCTAGCGACGACTACAAGCACTGAAGCGAGCTGAAGGCGCGCCGCCGTCATCGACCCTCCATCTTCGGAGCCGGGCACAACTTGTTGTAGTAGACAGACGGGAAGTCGCCGTGCTCCACATGCCCACCAACGATGCTAGACGCACCGCCGGAACAGGGGCTAGGCGGGGAGACCTTTATTCCATCTTCAGAGAGTTGCCGCTGTCTCGCCTTCCTGAGGTTTACACAAACCCTAACAAGACTGGAAAAAACGAATAAAAACAAAGCCCTTCCGCCGGCCCTTGCAAGGATCCACCGCGCCTCCATGCCCTAGGGTCACCGAAGACGAGGCAGACCTGCGCCGACGCCGGCGAGAGGCACGAACCGAAACTTACTTCCTTAAAAAACAACCATGTTCACATTAGTGTATAAATCTCCATCTCCATCTCCACTACTAATAAACAATCAAACATAAACTTCTTTAAACGCACCCCACAAACATACACGAACCGGTTACCACCACAGGATTAGGCCCATTAAACTTAATCCAACCGCTAGCCTTGATCTAATCCGTTCTCTGTGTGCACTTAGCAATTTACGTTGACTGACCATACTCCACCAAGAGAAAAATATCAGACTTCACACCCACCTCTCGACTCCCTATAATCACGCACACAAAAATAGAAACTGCCATCGTTTGCTTTTGTGATCCATTTATTTCAAACCCTGGAATCACGCATGCAGAAAAAACAACAACTTCAATCACGCGGAAACGCCATTCAACACCGAAACAACCTAGGACGAGTCTTCGATCTCGACCGCAGTGGCCATGGATTTGTCCAACAAGGACTGGGGCGCCGTCGGAGATGTACCAGAGCACACGGCAGCTGCTGCTCTCGGCACGCGACGGCATGGTCCGCATCGACGCGATGACGGTGTTAGGGTTATCCCTAAACGTCTGAGTGGCGACGACGACTAATGTTCGACGACGATGGCAGGCGACGGTGGCGAGCTCCAGCTGGCCGGTCCGGGCAGTGTGTGCGGCATCGCGGGGAGGCATGCCTGTAATGGGGGTGGTCGAGGAGGCTCACAGTGGAGCTCGTGCTCTGCAGCCATGGCATTGCCACGCCGACAGCGGGGCCTGGCCGTTTCTTGCGCGACACGGCGGATAGCGGGTGGGACTCTGGGATGACGGTGACCAGGAGGCCGGGGCTCGGCGGATCACCCGCGCAGGCGCATGACCAAGGCGGTTGACACCCTGCGGGACTAGAAACCGGACCTGGCGTACCAAACACCCGTTTCTGCCTCTCTTAAACCGTGTGTAAGATTCAAGACCATAGTCATTTATTTGTTGAAATTTGGTGCATCCGCGTGTTTTCGTTCTTGCCATGTTTCATGCGCCCAGTTCGTAGGTGATATGAGTTCTTGGCTTGGCTGTCGGATCGCCGCAGTCGTAGGTTCTTTGAATGTGTTGGTTTGATGCTCGCGGACACTTGTGGCCTGCAAATTCTTTTAGTTCATGGGGAGATGGATGTGATTTTCTAATTTGACCCAACAATGTGTTCTGTTACTTCTTTGTACAATTGGATCAACTTGGTAACCTAAGAATGATGTTCTGGTTATCCTTGCAAAGTATTTTTCTTGTTTCCGTACTCCATTTGTGCTGGAAAGTACGTACCTATTTTACAAGGAATGCTCTACTATTTTCTAGGTGGAGCTGGAAGAAAGGGAGCAAGAAGTAGATGCTCAGAATTCTGACGAGGAGTTTGGAGGATCACAGCCTGGTAACTTTTCTTCTCTATGATGTTTCATGAGTGACCGAGGAAACATCCCAAATGACATCATTTCATAGGAAACCTCGAGACAGTAGTTGGATGGCAAGAGAACGTACCTCAAACCACCATAGGACTACCATGTCTTCTGGTGTCCAGTTGGCAGTTGCTTGTCCGACATCATTAGGATGTGAGGTGAGAATGTTGTACCTATGAGTTTTTTACGCTCTTCAATCAACCATGAAGTGAATGCGCACTCTATAATGCAGTACATTCTCTTGTGCTCGGTTCAATTTTCAGACAACCTGAGTGTACCCGACCTCCCAAATGGCCTATTACCATAGACTACAAAAAAAAAAAAAAAATTTGTTTTCAGTTGACTATCACATGATATTTGGGAGTTAAATTCTAAAAAACTTCCATTAAGCTTGTTTACTGCCCCTGTCGTCCTATGTTTGTTTATTTCTTCACTATATAGTTTCTTAAATGTTGTATTGAGCATTACATTGGAAAGTACTATATGTCGGCAGATGTTAAATGAATATCATTGTGAATTGTAATCAATATTTTGCACCTTGTGTTTTATGCTCTTTTTAAACATAAGTTCTCTTACCATGTGTGGAAACCATATTTTGCTTCATCAGCATTACTATTCAAATCCATGCTCAAGTTAGATGAATGTTACATATCATTCATCATACCTTAATGCTACCTTTTGTGATTCTTATTCTTGTTCGTGAATTGGTTTGTGATTCTTATTCTAATTTCCAATCTTATTTTGTTCTCCAATATCTGACATTTTCCTTCTCACCACGTCCAGTATGAACATATTTGCAAAGAAGCGGTGCTTTGAGTTGTTGATACAGTATTGTTATTACTGCATGATAAAGAATATGATATGTTCCCATTTACTTGTATTGTTCTTCCATACTAACATAGTTGTTGTCCTTTAGAATTCTTTGTGTTTTGCAATATAAAGGTTTATCTTGGAATATGAGGTTTCAGTATAGTAGCTGCTGAATGGACGTTAATATAGCTAGAAATAACAAAGTAGTGAATAAATTACCATATCCAAGTGCTCCATGAGTGAATAACAGAACGATACACTGAAAAATATGAAAATGTTTAGTTTGGATTCCAAGCAAGAAAATAGTTGGTCCCCATTATAAATCATAAATTCTCTATGGTTTCCATAATTTCGTGCTTATATGTGAATCTTGGGAAGTGTTTATCTTATAGCGTAATGTACGTCCATGTTATAGCATCCGCACTATCTCACTGAATTTGTTTCTTGCGGTAAAACACATGACATTCAGACTTGAGACTTATAAGGAAGGGAAGTGAGTGATACACACTACTACACCCTTGAGAAGAACCATTTAAATCATTAATTCCAGTTTAATGAAGTGAGCTGCTTCAAATTTTTACATGATAAAGAGTATTGAGAATGTAAATGTGATTAGCGTGGTGGTAGTAGTGTCATGTGGTGTAGATATGAGCAACCAAAATAGATGTTCCTATGTACTCTGCAACAATGTGAATGCAAATATACTAACCTGGTACCTCCACAATGTCACCATAGTACAAGTTACCTACTTATGAACTACTGTGTCACGGGTTCATCTCCCATGTTGTTTTGCTTTCTTTGATGGTTGTATATGTTAGAACTCAATGTTGCAAAAAAATATCTCTTAACAAAATATATATTTGGTTTCTGCAGAAAAATTCCTTGTGTATAGTGAAAGTGGATAAGTGATTACTATTCTTGCCTGAAGGTGCCTTGTCCCAACCTGGGCAACGCGGGCACATTGTTGATTTTCCCTTGCAGAATCTTTGTAAACTATATTATTTTCATTTTCCTTGTATAAGGATCGAGCATGGAGGTTTCAGTTCGACATGCCAGTGTTTATGGCATTCCAACTTTTGACATCACTTTATTTCTCGGCCCCTGATAAGTGCTGCACATGTGGCATGAAGCAATCCCCCCTAACGTTTTTTTATGGCAAGTTTAGTTATCCGAAAATGGCAACTTTAGATGTTAAGCATGGCAACTATCCATTTGGATGGCAAGTTTCAGTTTTGTGAAGGTATGTCAATTTTAGTTGTAAAAATCTTCAGGGCGGTGTTACTTTGTGCCACACGTGTGGCACGTATCATTTGGTTGTGAAGATCTTCTTTCGACAGTTTTTGACGTCACCAGCTTTTGACCATTTTTACAACCAACTTTTGACACCACTATATATTATTGCACCACTGTATAGCTTCTGCATATTCGTTCATATTTCGTGATATCCTGCATAAGTGGCAAATTTTATCCAAACAAATGAGTTAAGAGGATGATTATACAGATGATCCACTTAGCAACTATGTTTATTTAAATAATTGTCTCATAACTAAGATGTAGATAGAAGTTTACTCTTGTGGCCATACGTGCGTTGCACGTGCATATTTACTAGTCAAAGAAAAAGAAGCAGAGATCTCAAACTAGCCTAGGTATGTTCTAAAATCTCATATGGTTTAGGGCTTTCCGCTTTAGTATTCTAGCAAAAAGCGAAAGAGATAAATACACTTGTGGTCACTGAAATTAAGGTCAAAGCACATTATGGTCATTGGACTTCAGAATATGCTCAATACGGTGATTAAATATGAGTTGCAGTGATTATACAGTCACCAACTCACCGTATAGCATTGTATTTTATCTGGTTGACCGGTCAAATAGTCTACTTGCCACTTAGGACAGCACTGTCAGCGTCGCGTACCTACTCTAGGGTCCCACATGTCAGTGAGTATAAAAGCAAAATGAAGGAACGACTCGAACTTGAGAACCGAGGGTCGTAAACATCGCACCGCTCACCATCTGGGCTGTCGTTCTTCTGTGTTATAATTAAATCGAGGACCATCGTTTAAAAGTACTAGTGTCATGTAATATACTCCTAGGACACTAGTCTAAATTACTACTTTCGTAGTGTAAAGTAAAAGTGGCTTCATTTAGTAGTCCGTAGACTTATCTTGTCTTGGAAACGCTATGTTATTGTAACATGTTAAGCTACTGCAAATGCATGGGTGCTTAGATGAGGTACTAAACATATTAAATAACTTATCAACTATACTCCCCAATGCATAGGTGCTTAGCTTATGGTTGCTAAGCTTGCTTTATTTAATGTTTTAGCAACTAAAGCTCTTCATATATTGGTGGGCTTCCTTCATTTAAATGTTTTACCTAGGTTCACGCGCTTAGCATTGTTTCTTCATAGGTCACCACACTCATCTCTCTCCTCTTAAATAACATGCCACATCAGATTTTATGCCTACGTGAAAGGCTTAGCACATATATAAGGTGGAGCATAGGGAGGGGCCTTATGTTACCACTTCTTAATAACTACTTGCCACATAAGCAAAAATTTCTTGAAGTGCACTATGTTACTAGCTAAGTTAGAGCATCTCTAGCCGCGCCCCCAACACGCCCTCCCCAGGCGATTTTTTCGCGCCGGCGCACAAAAATCGGCCCAGCCGCCCCTCCAGAAGCCCAATTTTCGCCGGCACTGGCCGAATTTGGCGTCGGCGGACCCAAGCTGAACCCGGCGCGCGGGGGGGG
>LR738711.1:69940976-69953310 GCA_902687465.1 Secale cereale
GAGAGGACTTGGCAGCGGGGCGCGGGGAGGAGGCCGGAGACGACGGGGACGGAGAGGGAGCAGTCCGGCGGCGGCGATCCGGCGTCGAGCGTTGAGCGGCGTCGGGGCCGATGGGGTTCTCCCCTCCGATCCAGTCGAGGGAGAGAGGGGGGTGGAAAGGTGTCGGTGGAGAAAAGGTGTCGGTGGGATATTTTATCCCACCGAGGGGTGGGGTTATAGGCAGTTTAGATGGTAGTGGGCCGAGGCCCAATAGGTTAGGTTAGGTTAGTTTTTATTTTATTTTGTTGTTTGCTTTTCCTTTTCTTTTATTTAATTATTCCTTTTCTGTTTTACTTTATTTAAAATACTTAGGCAATTTTAGAAATTGTAATAACTACACCATAATTGATCTTGCAATTTTTAGCACCGCCCGAACATTTTTATTTATCATTTTGAAAACTTATTTTGTTTATTTATTTTTCGGGTTCTTATTTCGAACGGGGTTTTCGATTAGCGTGATGCTATCAACAGTAACACAATGACGTGGCATCATTAGCAGGGAATTACTGTAGCGTGATTACCCGGGCGTTACAGAATGCCACTGTGTTGTGCACTTATGTCGAAGATGGGCATGTGCACGGTGATTGCTTCTCGAGCCCGTTCAAACTGGTCATGATCTTCAACACAGATACTAAAGCTTCAGCTTGCGTCTATGAATCGATATCTGGTGTATGGGGAGATATTATCTCTGTGGTGACCAAGAAAGTAATCTCTTCCTTGAGACCCAACATCTTGGTTGGAAATGTGCTTTACTGGTTGTTTGTTGGAGGTGACGTCCTTGTACATGATTTTGAAGACAAAGTTTTTGTGTGATTGAGAATCCACGAGACACACTTAAGTGTCATGTCGAGTTTTGCTTATCATCTCTTATGGATAGAGGATAATGGACTTGGTCTCGTGGTTGTCACAATACTTACAATCAAATTATGTGAGCAGAAATCCAACTGTGACAGTGTTGTTGGATGGGTGTTGCTGAAGAATATTTCTCCACTGACGGGTTATTTCTGCAAACAATGCCTGGATATCACATGTGGATATTTCTGGTGGGGTATGATGAGGACACGAAGATGATTGTTTTGTCTACGATGAGTGGCATGTTCGCGCTCCAACTTGAGTCTATGCAAATCTGAGATATTTCTATAAAAACTAATCTATGTTACCAGTCATTTATCCCTACAGAAATTTCTATAGTCCGGGTAATATCTCACTATCTAGATTGTACAAACTACAATAATCCAATTAATTTTTATTTGTTAACATTCATTCTAGTTACTTTTAGTTCGCGTTCCTTGGTTAAGGATGGACTAGATGTAAAAAAAAAATACATTTCTTGTTCATTTCTTAGTATGTGTGGTGATCATATGGTGATGTAATTTCTTATACTGGGCTGCACTTTAACTAGAAAGGGGAAGAGGCATAACTATTGTTTTCTCTGATTGATCTTTCCGCATGAGTTCTCTAGACGAATCTGGTAACGATCACACTCACAGAATATAGTGAAACCATATAATATCTGAAATAGTCTTTACGATAGGTGCATTGGGAAGATTAAAGTCGGTTGTCTTTTTCATTCACTATTTTCTCCACAGATATATCTTGATAGTAATCATCAATTCAAATATCATGTATTTTTTTCATCGAAATTATACTACGTCATTTTCTTAATATTTGCATTACGTTTTGGCCCATTCGATATATCTAGCACATGCTCTCACAACAATAATTATGGATTACTACATTTTTTCTGAACATGTAAATCGTCTCTCTCTTGGAGACGTATTATTATTGTTGTTTTTGGATATTAATCCCCTCACACTTAGAGCAAACCACATTAGTGCATTTGAACAAGGTAAGAGAAGGGTACCCGAGCAAGGATTACTACAACTACACATACAATGAATTGCGGAACATGAGAATGATATATATGACCTAGAAGGCACACATGGGAACTGGAATGAATGAACATCATATAATCTAAAGCTATGTAATTCTTGAATACTTTTATCACCATCTATTTAGTATAGCTAGCTGAAACTCAATTGCTAAGAGATGTTATAATTGACAAAGGTGTGAATCCTACATAAGACTTTTAGCCCATTATGGCATGTTAGTGTAATGTTAGTGACCATCTCTAGCTATTCCATGTTGCAATATTAGACGTGGCTTATTATCTGCAAAAGATGATTTTCTTAAGTCATAATCCAAGGGTCGGTGACATCATATAAGGTAATATCAATCGTATCGTAGAGTGTGGATTCATCACTCTTTTGCTTTGCGAAACAGAGGAGGCAAGATGAGTAAGTAGAGAAGAGACGAGTTGAGTCATATCTTGGTAAATGCCCTCGACATTAAAATTTCCATTTTAGATATCCATCTCCATCACTTGTTGTCCTCATATTTTCATTACCAAGGAAATATATATTGTAAACCATATAAATTATTTATTACAAGACATATTTTAGACTTTGATTGTTGCTTCTATATTAGATTTTTTTGTTATTATTGTTTTTTTCTTGAAAGGTAGCGATATATTTCAATTGAGATATTTTTAGCAATCCATGTGAATGATGGAGCTGGATATTGGCGGGCATTGGGTACCTCCCACATCATCGTCACCAGGTTGTCACCGGCCTTGGGGAGAGGAAAGAGGAAAAAAATAGGAATCTCCCACACTCGTTGAAGCAAAGGAACCGTAAACCTTGCTTGAGAGAGGATAAACCAACAAAATTTAAATTGGGCGCTGATCAAAATCATATCCACACCCGATCATATACTTGCGATCATATCAATATATTCACAAATCGAATCAAATATCAAATGCTATTCTGATCAGATTCAGAGACATCTCTCCCATTATATAAGAACACATACATCATGTTAAACCATGTTGTTCGAGTACGTTAATGGAGATCCATTTTTGGAGGAAACTATATGATTTACAACATAAGTGTTCGGAATTCCTCACCGCCATTTGGCTAACAATAAAATAATACCCTCTACACCTCCCTTTTTATGTAGGACACGGTAGGCCAATCATAGACTAAGGGCCTCTTTGATTCACAAGCTTTTAAACACGCGGGAATAGGCATGATTTTGGTTGTTTAATTGCATCATAGAAAAAAACAAAGGATTCTTTCAAAGAGGTTTTAATGGGTTCTAGAAATCCTATGGGAAAAAGTACAAAGAAATCCATAGGAAAAAAATCCTATAGGATTCTATCTTATGAATCAAACAACCAACGTAGGAAAAAATTCTAGGGATTCTAATCCTCCAAAATTTCGATGAAAATCATTTGAATCAAAGGAGCACTTAAATAGACTTTCTCTTCCAAAACTAAAATGGGTACAACTACTTATGGTATCCGCCACAAGATGTAAATGAAATGTCAAATGTTAGTGTGATCAAGAACTAATAATGATTACTACTTGCCAAGGAAAGATCAACCTTCCAACGAGTTCTACTAGATGATAACTGTCATCATGTTCACATGATCGCGTTGGATGGCTCTAAACATTTCGCAGTACTTTGTTTCAATGAGATTTTGGGTAATCCATGCGCTAACCATAGCTCCAGCATTCTTTTACATTTCCATGTAATAGGTAATACACAATGCGTAAATTAATGAACGAACATTGTGATCCCAAAATGCAGGGAAAAGCTTCCAACAGTTGCTATCCATGATCCATGCTCTCGTATGTCTCCATTTCAACCATATTTGTCGCACGCTTCCTCTTGGTAGGTTTTGTGGCATCATTGGTAACTTTGGCTGGCACAAGTATTTAAATAGGTAGCTAGACAATAAAGATAACATTCTACACCCAACGAGCATACTCGCCAAATTTGGTTACACATGCATCGACAAGAAGAATGCTTAGTTTTTTATTCAGGCTCTTGACAGCTAGCTCGGGCAATATATATTCTTTACCAAACTGTGTTGGTTAGGGTTTGAAGACTCAAACAAAACAGGCTTTTAGATCATATATAAAACATATTCGAATTCCTTCTTGACTCAACATCCTCAAGGAACCACAGAGAGTTTTGAAAGAAAATTGCTATGAATAGCCATGCCTGCCATTTTGACATTGTTTCGAAAAAAATTGAAAGAAAAATTCAAAAAATGTAGTTCTTTCACATGGAGTCCTTTTATGTGTATGAATTGTGAGGGAAAAAATACCAACTTGCAATATGACATTTTTTAGACATCCTTCACAAAATGGGCTATCATGTATGAACATTCATGGCTTTCAAGCCAAATTGCCAATGCGATGGTCATGTTCGTTGCATAGTTTACGATAATGTGCCTAAATTAGGTATATGTGCATCTTGCCATTACAAAGAATGTTGCCAAATAGAATTTCCATCTTTTTGTACAAAAAGACCATTTCCATTTTCTAAGTGCCAAAATTGTTTTTTTCCTATGAAGCAACTACAAAAAATAATGTTGCAAAATAGCACCACTTCAATTTTCACATAAAGTCGATAATAATTTATGAACAATTCCCAAGTTTTACGAATCTTCTAGATTTCTAGCTACATTCACACGACTTTATGTTGATTTTCTAGAAGTAATTCAATTTGAACTGCCAGTGTGTGATATCTTGCACCAAAAATTGTTCTAACACCAGTCGTAAGAGCATCCACTAGTCCATTTAGGTGGGCAGTTTGACCAACCGCTGAGTTAGAGGATAGAACCTGCTCAAACACCTTGAATAGATGACTATATCCTTTGAAAACATATTTTGTGGGCATGTAGCATATCATCGTTCTAAAAAATAAATTGATGATGAAAAGAAAGTTCAAAAACAGAAAAAACTATAACAAAGTAATTCAAGAAAATGGGCAGTAAAGGAAAACTAATTGCGGGAATATAATTCATTTTTCCGATAGGTAACATCTAATGCTCTAAATCTGTTGGTTTGCTTATATTTAAGTCTATCCAGATATATTTTTATGTCCAAGTCCATTCAGGAAAGTTCAACTCCGTTTAAATGAAAATTCAAAAATGCAAATAACCAAGAAGATCTCAGTAACATTTGAATTAACAATAAATGTTTTAATAAATAACAATAATATGCTAGAGATGTCTTTTAAACACCTACAAATTGGTAGATTTTCTTTCACATGTGATGTACTTTTTAATGTTGCTAGCCCGTGCAGATGCACGAGTTGATGACCAGTTAAATTAGTTAGCTAACAGCTGAAAGAGAATGGTTTTTCTGCACTCCACATCGGTGCACCTCCCACGCAAAACATACCAAAATATTTTGAAAAAATCTGAAATTTTGTGGGAATGATGATCAACAAATGTTAGAGAGACTTGCAAAGTTTGGTGGTCAAATAACATTCGAGGAGCTCTGTACAAAAAATAAAAATTACAAAATCTGCTCAAATACTTTACAAGCATCCATAACATTTGTTGATGATCATTCTCATAAAGTTTCAGATTTTTTTTAAATGTTTTGATAAGTTTTTTTGTATAGGTGCACCGTGAGTGCACCGAAGATGGGTGCAGCCACTACTTCCCCAGCTGAAAGGAGCCGGCGTAGCCACTACTTCCCCACTACATTTGTTGATGATCATTCTCATAATTTTGATCGTGCACTCAAATTTGCCTACTTTTTCCAAGTCCGTGTAATGTTTTCAAATTCGGTTACTTTTTTAAATACGTGAACTTTAAAAAAAATAAGAACTAGGCAAATTTCAAATAGTTCACTGATTTGAAAAAAGTATGTTATTTTTGAAAAACAATACGCAACCTAGAAAAAACTACGCGGATTTGAAAAGTGTATGTGAATTTTAAAAAGTTCACGGATATTAAAAAAATTACACGAATATGAGTGAGCACCTGTCAAAACTGAGATGAGTCTGCACCAAAACCGGTCCAAACCGAGACCAGGGACGAATCTTATCCGGTTTTCGGTAGTTGGGGGTGCAAGTTGTCCGGTTTTGAAGTTGAGGGACCAAATCTAGACTTCACCAAGAGTTGAGGGACGAAAATTATACTTTTCTCTATTTTATACTATAACGAAAACCTTGATTTGATCAGGTGGAAGGGAGGCATGGACGCTGAGAAAAAGGACTTGTGAATGCATGAACACATCCTGTGTAATGCTTTCATGATGTCAAGAAGCATCTCTGTATGGTTGAAACTTTTTAGTGCATGAAAGCCGAGAAGCCCTGACAATGGAGCCAAAGAATCTGTTTGATGATGCATCATGAGTTGAAATTTAACCATTTTTTAGTTCACTTTAGCTATATGCAATTCGCCTGAAAAATGAATTTGGGTCAGTCAATTTTTAAGCCATGGATTTCTGCTCCAAGATTTGTGCTTCTTGTTTTCTTTCTATTGTGTCTTCTGTCATGTTTTCGGCCGATTTTTTTGACAGACCACTTCTTTGCGTCAGTCGATCCCTGATGGAGAAGCCCATTTCATGTTTTATAGGCCAACGAAGCTTCCTGTTTTCCTTCTGTTTTCCCTGAATAATTGGCTGCGCGTGAGCGTGCACGGCAGCTGGGGGCATTCGAAAATGGCAATGTCTGTTCTGTTTTCTATTTCTACGCACACCTATAGTATACTCTTCAAATAGCTACGTACTTCCAAGTGTCTGGCATGATTATCATCAGTTGATCCATGGATTCAAGGATGATGATCTGGGGTTGAACGGAAGGTGTGTAACAAAAGACTCTGAAATTTGGAGATGGACAGATAAAGGGCACCACAAAAAGATTGATCAATGTAGCAGCAAAGGTGTCCTAGAGGACTACTCCTCCTTCCTATAGACCCACACACAACACATTCGGAAATAAGAATTAGGGATCTGGAGGAAGAGTGTCAAGCAAGCACACAAATAATGCATCTCTAAGTTTAGCCACCAATCGACCCAAAAATCCTAATTAATTCAAAAATACCAGTGAAGGAGTATATAAGGGTAGATACACTTCAAATGGGAAATTATAAATCAATTTTGTGGAGAGAGAGAGAGAGAGAGAGAGAGAGAGAGAGAGTGAGTGAGAGAGAGAGTAGCCGAAGATGAAATATGGATCATAGGGGTGAGTGTATGTACGTGTACGTGGGCATCGGCGTCGACTACCAACACACCTACATTGACTTCGTCAATCTCAAGATGTTGTGCCGGCTCAGTATCGCAGAGGTACGAAGTGCGTGTGTTCAAAGGGGTGAGTGCATGTGCGTGTAGTGGGCATCGACGTCGACTACGAAGACGCATGCGGTGACTTCGTCAATCTCAAGATGTTGTGCCGGCTCAGTATCTTAGAGAGGTGCTCATAGAGGTACGATGTGCGTGTGTGCGTTCATAGGGGTGAGTGTATGTGGACAACAACGTCGACTACGAAGACATATGAGGTGATTTAGTCAGTCTCAAGATGTTGCGCCGGCTCAGTATCTCGGAGGTGCTCGTAGAGGTACGATGTGTGTACATGCGTTCATATGGGTGTATTTGGTCATCGACGTCGACTACGAAGATGCCTGCGTTGACTTCGTCAATCTCAAGATGTTGTGCCGGCTTAGGGCTTGTTTGGGACTGCTCCGCTTCACCAAAATCAGCTTCACTCCACCAAATCCACTTTGGAGCAGATTCATACAGAAGTTGTAGCACTACCAAAGATAATGTTTGGCTTCCATGTAGCTCCAGCTTCAAGAATGGAAAAATTGGTGGAAAGGATATTTTTGATTGGATGAGAGGGGAGAAACGAAGGGGTATCCACTTACTGGTGGCAGTGGTGGGTAATTTCTCTCCAACTCTAGCTTCTAGGATTTTTTGGAGCACCCCTTCACGAGCTTCATAAAAAACTGGGAGTTGTACCCCAGCTTCTAGTTTTTCTGTGGAGCGACATATCATGGAGCTACCCTGTTTGGGTTGAGTTTTCTGGAGCGGAGCTGAATTTTAAGGAACAGAGCAGTCCCAAACAAGCTCTTAGTATATCGGATGTGCTCATAGAGATACAATGTGCGTGCGTTCGTAGACGCGATGCATGTGTGTGCATGTGGGCATCTGCGTTGTACTGCGTTCAAAAACCAGTATCAAAACACAAGAGAAAAACGTGTAATGAATCAAACGGAAAGTCAAACACGTGTATAAGGACTCAAGAAAAGCACTTCAAATGCACAGCAGCAGCCCTAGCTTAGCCGCTTTAACTGTTTTATATATGGATGACTTCCTTTTGTTTAAGTATACAAGGATTTGGCCAACCTTGTGCGTCATCAGTTTGGACTTTTGTTCTACTGGTTCGTTGGTGTCTTCAATCATGTACTCATTGCTCACCAACCATTTTCTCCCACAAATTTTATAGGTAGGGTAAAAAGTTTTGAAACAATATGGTTGTAGGTATCTGCAGTGCCGGTCGTTGAATAGTTCTGTTTTTTAAGAGTGGCTATAAATGTTGCTCTAATAACAGCTTCAATGCGGCTCTGAAACAGCCAGCGGCTAATCATAACATCATACTCCCTCCGTTCGGAATTACTTGTCTCGAAAATGGATGTATCTAGAACTGAAATACGTCTAGATACATCCATTTTTACGACAAGTAATTCCGAACGGAGGGAGTATTTGTCACTAAACCATAGCCACGTTGTTGAATAGACAACTGCATCCTATTCCAGCAAACCAGATACTCCATTTACTGAGCTGAATAAACAAGCGTCTCATCATTTCACAAATTCTGCAAACCACTTAGGGCCAGTTCTTTTGGTGGCTTCTAGAATAAGCTGAAATAAGCTACCCCTACCCAGCTTATTCTAAAAGTTTAAACAAATTTATTTATTTAGAAGCCTAGTAGTTAAGAGTAGATTAGTAGGCTTCTAAAATAAAAATTGTGGTTGGGCTTCTAGAATAAGCTAGGTAGGGGGTAGCTTATTCTGGAGGCCCAAAAAAGCTAGGAAAAGAACTGGCCCTTACAGTTGTACCACCGCACCGAGATCAAACTAAAAGACTAGTTTAGTCCCAGAGAAGGACACAACCAATGCAGCAGACGAGTAAGCAAATAGATAGCTTAAACTAGTAATATTTCACCCTTTAAAAAAACTAGTAATATTTCACAGATCAGTTTCGATCACAAGAAAAATGCAATGACAATCGCATTCTCATCATAAGCAAAACAAAGCTAACCATGAATTCACCAACCTAATCTAGTCTACAGCTCAAGTATCTCAGTTGTGTCGACAGTGGGATAGAAATCTTGGTTAGAATTGAGCAAAAGTGAACTGCCCATCATGAAAACAAAGCTAACCTTGAATTAGCCATGAATGAGTACTTTGGAGGATGAATGACAGGACGGCAGGATGAAGGTGATGGCGAGGACGAATAGTTCAGCAAGGTCCCGCACCGTCTCCAGGCTGCCACCAGCCATGGCACCGCTGGCCTTGGGGAGAGTTAAGAGGCGAAACGGAGGAATCTCCCGCACTCATTGGAGCGAAGGAACCGTACCAGGCAAGAACGCTGCTTGCGATAGGATAAAACAACAGAATTCATATTGGGCGCTGATCAAAATCATATTCACACTCAATCCTATACCTACAATCATACCAATATATTCACAAATCGAATAGAATATCAACTCTCGTTCTGATTAGATTCAGAGATATCTCCCCCATCATCTAAGAACACATAAAACATGTTAAATCATGTTGAATCAAGTACATGAACGGAGATCAGTTTTCGAGGGAAACTACATGGTTTACAACAGAAGTGTTCAGAATTCCTCACTGCCATTTGGCTAACAATACAATAATACCCTGCTAAACATCCCTTCTATGTAGGATGTGGTAGGCCAATCATACAATGAAGTACCGTTTCCCCTCTAAAATTAAGATCGGGATGATTACTCAAGATCCATCGTCAGAAGATGTTAATAATTAGTCGATAACTTGCAAAGCAAAAAAAGAACCTTCCAATGAGTTCAGAGGATAGCGCTGAATGGCATTTCCTAGCACTTTCTTTCAACGGGATTTTGGGTAATACATGCGCTGATCATAGCTCCAACATTCTTAGACATTTTCCTGCAAAAGCTAATACATAAGGCGAAAATTAATGAACGAACATCATGGTCCTGAAAGACAAGGACAAAAGAAGGCAAACTTTACCATCCATGCTCTCTTATGTCTGTATTTCAACCATCTTTGTCCCACGTTTCCTCTTGGTAGGTTTCGTGGCGTCACTGGTAACTTCGGCGGACACAAGTTTTTTAGCAGGTAGCTGGCCAATAAAAAGAACATTCTGCGCCCAACCAGCATACTCGCCAAATTTGGCTACGAATGCATCGGCGACAACAATGCTTAGTTTTGGAGTCAGGCTCTTCCCAGCTAGCTCGGGCAACATATATTTTGTAGCAACCTATGTTAAATCCACATGGTTAGGGTTTGATGACTCAAACAAAATAGGCTTTTAGATCATATATAAAATATTTCCAGAGTCTTTCTTGACTCTGCATCCTCAAGGTTCAAGCGTATGTTTGATACCACACAAATTGTCGTCATTTCTGAACCAGAACATTCATTGTGCATAAATTTCAATGGTGATTAGTTACTTCGCCCATTTCAAAGGATGAAAGATTTATTTCCTGAAAATATAATATTTTGGAATGGGTGAACCCATCACTCCGTGAAATTAAACATGTCAACTTAGCAAACGTATAGCATGTTATCATGGTCCAAACTCATACAATTCTAGGTGAAGCCTTAAACTTGTTGCTGGCCAACAGAAAAGGAATATGATAACTAAAACCAATCAGAATAACATAATTTTGTGAGTGCACAAAGAGTAAAGTGGTGGAAAGGCAAACTGGATTAAGCCATTTTTACAGCAAGAATACAACAATTAATCAGACATAGAGCATACCTTCCAGACATGTGTGTCAACAGGAATAGCCTGATTCTTATCAAGAGAGAACAGAGCAATGCAGGCTGCAACTTTTGGACCAACACCTGGCAGGGTACAAAGACCCTCAATTACCTCCGGAAGTTCCCTGTCACGCAGCAAGGCAAGCCATTTTGCGCCTCCACCAGGCTTGGCCATCAATTCTTTAGCAGTACCAACAACATACTTTGCCCTGTTCATTCATAAGCACACAAACATTTGCTCAAATCAGTTTAGTACAAAATATCTAGTAATGCTGCAGAAACAGCAGATACTCATAACTGAGGAATGATTCAGACAATCCATCCAAAATTGGTAATTGTATGTGTGAGGTTGTTTTCCCACAGTTGAAATTTAAGTACACAATTAGAGAAATGTGGCACGGAGATTACATACATACATGTAAAACAGTAGGAAGTAGGATATCAATACCATCATCACTAAACAAGAAAAACTTGATCCTCACTCGAATTACTGAATTATCAGCACGCTGGAATGGGCATCCTTGACACATATTTTTTTTCATTTATCAACAAACAGCAAACCTATCTGAATGCTAAACAAAGTATATCAAGGACTACCTATAACTGAATTAACAGCAAGTAGATGGAACTATTCCTCAAGACAATGAGGCTACAACAAAACCAGACTAGCTGTGCTGAATTCAACACAAAGGACTGCCAATGCTTAGAGCTTAGCATAAATTGTACTCCCTCTGTCCCAAAATAAGTGACTCAAGTTTGTACTATCTTTGTACTAAAGCTAGTCCAAAGTTGAGTCACATATTTTGGGACGGAGGGAGTATATAACTAAGAAGATAGATACACACGAGGCAGGAACTGACGAACCTGTACCCAAACCCAGCCTCCCGGAGCTCTTGCTCCGACACCTGCGCGAGCCGCTCGACAGTGGGGAACCGGTGGAACACGAACCCGCCGACCTCTCCGAGCCGCTCCCCGTATCCGGCCAGCGTCCAGACCATCTTCTCGATCCGGGCGATGTTGTTGTTGGAGGAGCAGAGGAACTGGAACAAGCACTCGACGGGGTCCTGCCTGAGCACCCGGGCGCCGCCCCCGCCGAGCCGCGCCGCGACCTCCGCGAAGCGAGCATCGGCGGCGGTGAACTGGACCCAGAGGTCGGCGAGGGGGACGGCGGCGTTGAGGTAGTCGCACAGCGCGGCCCGGGCGGCGGCGACGGAGGAGGAGGGGGAGGCGGGGTCGTCGTTGTGGAGGAGGAAGGCGAGGCGGTCGTCGTCGGGGAGGTGGGAGAGGGAGACGAGGTGCGGGCCCACGGCGGCGGTGAACCGGAGCGGGGAGAGGGAGGTGCGGCGCCAGAGGAAGGTCTGGCCGGTGGGGAGGGTGAGCGGGAGGGAGAGCTCGGCGAGGGAGAGGGGGAGCGGGTGCCACTCCTCGTCGGCGAGGGTT
>LR738711.1:69953481-69975235 GCA_902687465.1 Secale cereale
GGGTGGTCTCGGGCTTGGGGGTTTCTACGAGCGCGGCCGGCGGTGGGGTGGAGGAGAGGAGGGCGGGGGAGGACGGCATCGGCGGCCTGACGGTGCGCTGGCGGCGAGGAGGCGTGGCGGAGGCGGCGGCGGCGACGCGGCGGAGGAGCGGGGGACGCATGGTAGGGGGGAAACCGTAAGCTCAGCACGAAGGCGGAAAAACGTGAGAACACAATTCTTCTCCGCCTCAAAGTACCGTTGCTCGACGCGGCTGATGTGCAGCGCCAGGACCACGTTGCAGACTAGGCATTGAAATTACTAGTACAAATGCCCGTGCGTTGCAACGGGCGAAAAAAAAATACCTTCCATGTGGCATTACGCAACACTTCTTATATTTAGTGTTGGCTAACGTCAGAAATAAATTTACAAGCATAGTATTTTGGATCATAAAATTCAGACGTTAAGAAGCCACCCTAATGACGTTCGTCAAGACCTAATTCAGCTCCACACTTTCATCCGATGAAAGAGTAGTTTTGCATGGAATAGTCTTTCAATCGATTTTATTTTTTCTTGTTCCGAAAAACACAATTTTGTTTTTCGAAAGGTGTTTTTTTTTGCAATTTTTCAGAACATCTTTTTAAAATTGATTCATTTTTGTGTGTGATGAACATTTTTTTAGAAAATTATATTTCATTTGTATTTGTTTTCTGCACTGTTTTGGGGCTTGCCCCAAGCAGAAGGACTTGACCGAGACACAGAGACAACACGTACTCCTTTTGTTATGAAAAAAATAGGGATGCACGAACTCGATCTCCGTTGAGATTATGTTATTAAGGGTGTTGTATAGGACACAGAGTTTCTGCACCCGGGCACAAATGAGCCCGGGCGAACAGTAAAATCAAAACAAAATCCAATTTTTTTGGAGAAACATTGACAAAAGTTTTAAGTGTTTGCAAAAATTTGTCATGAAATCACGTTCCTAAAAGGCGTGGCAGAAAAAAATCGATACTCTAGAAATGCTACTTTGAAAAGCATTTTGGAGCATTGAATTTTTATTTTTTTTGCCACGCCTTACAGGAATGTGATTTCACTACGATTTTTTGCACGCACTTAGAAGTTTTGTCAGTGTTTCTCCCAAAAAATTGGAATTTTTTGAATGTTTATTTTATTTTACTGTTCACCAAACTCATTTGAACTCGGAAGCAGGAAGACACTTTCATGTTGTATATGTATATTACGTTGCCCTCTGGTGGAAGGGTTGTGGGATAGGAAGGGGAGTACGATGAAGTTTGACCGAGTGCTTTATTTCTGGAATTTGAAACATATTCTTTGAGTGTTTACTTATTGCTACCCATGAATGATACTACCTCCATTCCAAATTATAGGGGATTCTAAATTATTTCTTAATCGGATGTATATAGACGTGTTTAATTGTGTTTCTTCACTCAGTTTAGTCTGTATGTAGTCTTTATTAAAATATTCAAAACATATAATATTAGTGAATGAAGGGAGTACATTATTCTAACCTTTATATATGAATCTTAATAAACTTTTTGAGTGCTCACAAAAAAACATGATTATTTCCCGTATCTATTTTCAAATGGGTCTATCTTTTAGACTCTACATATTTTGAAATTGATTACTATAATACATTTAGAATTTTTAGAAATTAATGAGCCCCAATGACAATTGAGAATTAACTTATTTTTATATAAGTGAATCATCTCAATTTGGACATACCCTGAACTTGGTACTTGGAAGCTTGACAAAAAACACTTGGTCAAACTTCATCGTACTCCCCTTCCCATCCCACAACCCTTCCACCAAAGGCACATGTAGAAGCAATTTCTTCCCTGTCAATTGAAGCTTGACAAAAAACACTACCTTCGACCAATCAATTATTGCCCAGAACTATTGCTGCCTCAGGCCCTCAACTATGTCCACCTGCTGATTTCTTCTATGGCTCGGGAGCATTCATTCTTCTATAGATTGGTCCCATAGGAACAAAAAAAGGATCCCAAGAGTTAGCAGGCCCAAGTGATATTTGGGAAAATAAATGTGTTCCACAAACCCAACATATATTTAATAAATAATTATTTGAGAATGCAAAGCCACTTCACTACATCTACATTCACTAAAATGTTCTTATTTAGGTAAGTAATTTGGAGGAGACATATGCATACCAAAATGGTCGAGGGATTTGCAATATCCACCCAGCTGTTCTAGTCTTCTTTCCCAAGCTCCAACGCCTACGTAGGAACCTGCTAAAGTATGGATGATAAAATCAAGCACTAACATATAAAGAAGTAAGGGATGTTAAACTAAGATTCATTTCAAAGGAGAGGGTGATTTCAGTTTTCGAAGTTGGTTGTCAGTTATAATGTATTTGGCCCGAAATCTACCACTACGCGACACATACACAGCACAAACACATAGACTTTTGGTCACCATATCCACTGTCTTTCTCTCTAATAATCATAAAAATTTAGGAACACGTCTGTTGATGTTGCACTGAATTGTATGAACATCGTTCTCTCTACATCCTCCTAAAGCTAAAATATGCAAATGTTAGAAAGGTTCTAATTTGTATATATATGATGATATTAAGAAAAGGAAAAAAAGAGTATCAAGAACAGTTTCATATGTCTGGCTATCAGCCATTGCAAACTTTGATATATCTATCTCTGCATATCGCAAACTATCACAAATGAACACAGTATTTTTTTTTTGTTTAGCTGCTCCATGGAACAATTTCTCTACATACAAAATTGAAAAGGCGTATCAAGACATGAATATGTGTGTTTGACAAAGTAATTACCAGTCTCTGGACCATACTGCTAAAAACTGACAGGAACATGGCCATGAACTCCTCGCCAACAATCTCTCTGAAACCAAACACTCCCAGACTTATGGTCCTCCTCCTGCTCACCTGCCTGCCAATAAAGAAAACATAGGACCTTCAGGTCAACTCAGGATCGCATATAAAGAAGTGACCAACCATTGACTTGTGCATGTCTACCAAGAACAAAGAAGAACAATTAATAAACTGAAGGTCCAACGGTTAGGCTATTTTCCATTATAGCACAGATAAGCAAGTATACTTGGGATCAAGAAATCTAGCAGCTTCTAGTCAATACAGTAGCAACATCTAGCAGTTTGTAATATCTCCTTGAACATCATCTACCACGTAGGAAGCAAAGCAAAAAACACATCCCAAAAAAATGTATTCCCTCAAACAATTTCGCTCGCTTGTTTTCTTCACAGATAGCCTGCAGCAGCGGCACCACAATTTTTTCAGAGATAGCCTGCAGCGGCACCGCAATGTTTCCTCTATTTGAATCTTTCTCCTCCAAATCGACAGTAAGAAGTAGCCACGATCCCCTTTCTCTTCCGTCTCATCCAATATCCAACACCTCACCAACGATGCCTTGTCCCCTTAGCCTCCCCGCACGAAACTGCATCCCCGGTGATGGCGGCAGAGGAGCATCTCGTTGGCATGCTGGGCTCTATGGACAAGCTGGCCTTGAGCCGCTCGTAGAGCCATGCACCAGATCAGGAATTGGAGGAGGCGGGCAGACCATATCCGAGCCTGGAGGAGACCGGGGTAGCCGGGGTCACCTCCTTGCGACCCGGCATGGGGACGACATCGGACAGAGGTCGGAGTCCAGCACATAGGAGGGGAACGACGACGACCATCGACTGGGAAAATATGTTTGGTTACGGGTTGTTTTACCGTCGACGGAGCCGTGGTCGAGGTCATGGGCGCCGAGCTGCTCCACCCACCTCGAGCCGACGCGAGGAAGAGGGGAGATAGCTGTGCAATGGTGCCATGGCTGCCGGCCGGCGAGCGCATCACCGCGGCTGCTGGCCGACGAGCACAGGGGAGCTCGGGTGCTGGGATGGATACGTAACTACAGGGGGGGGGGACGCCGGAGGCGTAGGAGAGGCCATGAGGTCTGTAGGCGGAGGGGAGAGCCGGACGGCCGACGAGCTCGCCGACGGGAGCCCAGCCGAAGCTTCCCCCTTCCACCTTCTCTGCCACTGGATATGGATAGGATAAGGGAAGCGCGGGCTAAATTCTAAAACAAGAAGGGGTGAATTTGTAAAATTGAAACGTTATATAGACCCACTAAAACAGGGACTGCGGGTTAATTTTATATAAACCGAGGGGCTTTTGTGCAAAGTCGCGCGCGACAACTTACGGGCTGAAACCGAACTTCCTTTATTATTAGGTAAAGATTATTTTCTTCAGAAAGAACGGGTATTTGTAAAATTAAAAAATTCACCTGAAGATAATTAAAATTGACCACTACATAGAACCATTGTCACTGCTTCCATATCGTAGTGGGCATAACTTTGTTATTGACAGCCGGAAAATCAAAGGACCAGCCGGAACCGCAGTCACCATCGTTGAATCATCGAATCGGTCTGAAGTGCTTGCCATCAAATCTTGTTGCCGCACATGTACCTCAAGAAAGCCTAAATTTAATGTTCCAACCACATCCACCGATTCCCAGTCATTACACGTAACGGGATCTAGACTAACCCCACAGACCAACATTAGTCTTTCATGTGCATTTGCCCTTACTCAGGCCGCCATGTGCAAACCTTGGATCTAACTTCTCAATTGGCCGTCCATCCTCAAATTTCTCCAAGCCAAACATACTTAACTTTGAGTTTCCTTGTGGATAGGCTTGTGAAAAAAAAAAGATTACTTGTTGATAGGAACAGTCTATCATTTCATTCCTATTAAGCAAGAATGGCACATCTAACCTCGTCGTCCCAAGGTGACAACATGAATCTACGTCCGAACTCCGTCCTAATGAACAAATTCAAAGTGAATCGAAACCAGAAGATTAACTCAAAGATGAAGCGCCTCCATCCACCCGAGCGACGCACATGCAAGGACAGAAAAACTTAACCTCAACTACTAGTTGGAGCAAGACCCGGGACTCCCCTCTCCCGTCATCAGTCGTCAGAGCGGCAGGCAGAGGAGAGTCAAATCCACAAGCTGGTCGATGAAGTTGGAGACACCTTCCAAAGCATTTTTGCTCTCAATATAATTATCATGGGCTGCTGGCATATTTGGCAGCAAAGAAATGCCTGGATTTTTTAGCACATCAACCCCTCAGGCCTAGAGACACCTTCTCAAAAAAGATCTGCAGCTTCTCACTCACAGAACCAAGACCAAATATATGGACTCTTTCAAGGATTGGATCTCAACATATCTCAGTTAATTCTACATGGTAGACATGAATCTCCCAAAAAATGGTGTTGGATAGGCTGCTTGTAGCCCTGTACTTTGTAGTTTTTTTAGCTTTTTGGTTTATTTTGTACTTTGGTTTATTTTAATGAAAAATATCGTAGAACAAGTGCTTCAAAAAAATCTTGGAGAGCGGGCCTTGATTTGATGGTAGGAGTTCATTTTCTTACATAGATTTTTTCTAACTCTTTTTTTGTTTTGAGCAATCGGCAAGAGCTCTGTTATGTTTACATAGGAAGAGCCGATGATTCTACCATCCATGGCACCCGAGTCGGCACTCTACAA
Organism: Secale cereale; assembly: GCA_902687465.1. Lineage (NCBI taxonomy): Eukaryota > Viridiplantae > Streptophyta > Magnoliopsida > Poales > Poaceae > Secale > Secale cereale. The sequence goes on from LR738711.1 coordinate 69,959,009, forward strand.
CACGACCTGGAGTCGTAGCTCCAACCAACAAACCTTGTAACTCACGCTCACCTACCAGACAAGCACAAGGAGGCCATCGAAGAGTTTGGTTTGACATATGCATGTTTGTCCAAAATAAAGATCCAACACATGAAGGTTGACTCATTGCTCATGTGCTTTACCTTTCAATTATAAAAGAGCATTTGACATGAAAAACATCTTGATATATTTCAAAAGCTGCTCCACTAAATTCTGTTTTTGGTTTCAGATTTATCATTACCATAGTTCATTATATTTTGAAACGGAGGTAGTATTATATGTTGTAAACTAGAATGGATTGTTCCATCTATATATTTAGACAACATGGCGGTGTGTGCTCTTCCACGACCCTGCCCTCTTACCCCTGTGGTTCAGGTAGAAATGAGATAATATATGATGTACCCGGTTCTCATGTTTCTTTTGCCGGGAACAATATGCTCTTCCTTTCCTCGACATAGTTTTGTTTTTATATCGTTTCGCAGTTTATATGTGAAGTGTGAACTCCTTTTCTTATTGTTTTTCTAATTTTCTGTCATGTGTGAACTTTGTCCCCCTTTTCATTTCTTATTTTTCTCTGATAGGAAAGTGTGAGGTCTATCAGCCACTAATCTTTTATTTCTTTGTTGGATTTCATATGTACCATCCTGCTGTGGTCTGTCATTATTTTATTCTGAATATTGATTGCTCAATATGGTTTAGGTACGTAGTGTATATTGTAACATCTGTGGTGATGGATAACACGACAAGGAAAAGATTGATGCAAAATTCTGGCATTGTCTAACTGACACGAAATGTTAGTACTATTGTTCTACAAGATTTTCAACACTTCTGCATGTACACATGTCTTTTCCTAGATATATCTTATTTATAGCCATTGTGGATGACAAGGTAACTACATCTCACCAAGGAAAAGGACGACCAAACCAACTCACCGGTCTAAGACAATTTCTATGTTATCTTTCGCAGCATGCAAGCTTTCTTTTGATTTGTAACATTAATGAGGTCATGTAGGTTACATATGTACATGGAACCCTTTGACTATATATAAAGATCAAGTGAACTAATATTTCCAACTATATGCTCATTTTAGCCATATTGTCTCACTTTCATTTGTTACCTCTACATGTCCAATGACATTGTTGTATTAATGTTATCTGTATAAGGCATCCAAAGTCCACTTGTGCACATCATAAAATCTCGACAGAAGCAACGGACTTGTGCCAAAACAAAACATGTTCATTTTGGGATAGAGAGTGTAGAACAAACATGTAGAACACCTAAGCAAGTTAAGTATTTTCGTTTGGTTTCCGTTTCCCTTCCTTTTCAAGAATTTGTAGGATTGGAATGGACATTTTATTCTTTGGTGTCAAATTTAGTAAAAATATGTGAGGTTGGCATGTTTTCCACTGATAATTGGAGTTAATAGTGTGCACATGCTACACTCTATTAACTGGAGGCCATGTGTGCATTAGTTATTTTGGTTTGTTTATGTAGGTTTCCTTTTTTTACTACAAAGCAAATACTAACTCTTAGCATGTGCCATAGTCGAAAGCCTTTCCACTTGTATGACAGGTTTTGTAACGGAGCAGGTATAATGTATTTGTAACACGTGTCATTATTTACTTCTTCATATTTTAGTGCATCTTTGAGTAAACAATGTTTCCAACATTAGCATTTAAAATAAAAACCATGGATATGAAAGGGAAACACCGCTAAGCAATTAAATTTTTATTTAAATCAGCATGTGCTTCATGGCCGCAATGGGTCATCTAGTCTATATTAAATTTCCACTAGGATGCGCTCACTTCCAGACATCTCTCACGCACAGTTCGTCTTGTAGTATCTCGAAAAGTGTGAGCATACTGAAAAACACACTCAACTTGGTTGTTAGTGTCTAATAAGTCAATATTCTAGTCTCTCTCTATCTATCTCTCTCTCTCTGCATGTGCATCCCTCCTGTGACTCTACCAAGCAGCCGCTTGTGACGCCCCCGATTTGTCCGTACACTAATCATGCACGCAAATGTGTACGACCAAGATCAGGGACTCACGAGAAGATATCACAACACAACTCTAGACACAAATTAAAATAATACAAGCTTCATATAACAAGCTAGGGGCCTCGAGGGCTCGAATACAGAAGCTCGAAAGCAACAGAGTTAGCGGAAGCAACAATATCCGAGTACATACATAAGTTAAACAAGTTTTGCCTTAAGAAGGCTAGCACAAACATCAACGATCGAAGAGGCAAGGCCTCCTGCCTGGGACCTCCTAACTACTCCTGGTCGTCAGCTGTCTCCACATAGTAGTAGGCTCCGTCGGGGTAGTAGTAGTAGTCGACTAGGGTGGCATCTGGCTCCTGGGATCCGCCATCTGGTTGTAACAACCAGAAAGAGGAAAGAAGGGGGACAAGGGGAAGCAAAGCAACCGTGAGCAGTCATCCAAAGTACTCGCAAGCATCAGATCTATACTAAGTATGCATCAGTATCAAATGAATGAGCTGTATAAGTGGACTGAATTGCAGAAAGCCAGAAGAGGAGGGGAAAGCCTAGCCTATCGAAGACTAGCATCTTCAAACATCTTCTGGAAAGCACCATCTTGCAGCAGTAGAAAGAAATACAGAATAGCAGTTTATAATTAACAAGTTGTAGCAATAACGGCCTAGAGATCCTTCCTCGACTCCCCGCGAGAAAATAATCTCGCAGCCACATATCCATCACATATCTCAAGTATCCATTTTTAGTTATAATAGATCAGGATATAAGACTGAACGTCCGTTGCCGTGGACACGGCTATTCGAATAGATAACTTCCCTGCAGGGGTGCACCATGTTACCCTCACGCTCGATCATCTCTGGCCGGACACACCTTTCTGGGTCAATGTCCGGCCTCGGAAGATCAACACGTCGCAGCCCTACCTAGGCTCAGCAGAGAGGTCCCCGCCGGTCTACATCCTAAGCACTCCGGGGTCATGGGCCATCGCCCGTTGCACTCTGGGTCGTTGCGAGCAGGGCGGACCAGGCACCACCTCTATATTGGATGGCGCCGGCCCAGCCGTGCCGCAATGCTGAACTGGACGTCTGACAAAGCTTCGGCTGATACCACGACGCCGAGGCCCATAACTATTCTCGCGTGGCGGTTAGTGCGTAAAAGCCAAAGGCCAACTCAGAACAAATACCCAAATCTGTTAGTGCATTATTGACAGAAGTGACAGCTGTCGGGACAAGTCCGGAGCCAGGGACGAAGCCAGAAATTTGACATGGGGGGGCGAGTTTCAGACTTGAGCTCTTATAGACTGATGGGCATCGGATGATCAATCAGAAGTTTAAAGTGTGCAAAGAAACATAAGCCCGGACTTGTATTTTTGTTACTATGAACATAAGCCCGGACTCGTATTTTCGTTAGTATAAACAGCTTAAGACTACAAAATTATGAAAAGATTCATCTTTGACAAAAAAAGAGTATCTACATTAGTTATATTGCATAATTTGGCAGACGATGCAATGTTTTATTGACCAATTCTCTTTTTCATGTCAGAGATTTGAAGCCAATGTTTAATTATCATTCATATTAACCAGCAAAAACAGAGATTTGAAGCCAAGGTTAATTATTGAGAATAGCGTGCATCATCGTCTCCATGGTCGCTCATGGTGGTGGTGCTTCTCATAATCCCCTTACTGGCTGAGAGGAATGATAGATTGGGGTATGTAGGGTTGAACAGTTGGACGCAAATGCTCTTGGTTAACATGTTTCATTTTCTCTTCCCCGTCTTATCTATACACGAGTATAACAATAAAAGTGCAGCCAATAAGTTGTAATTAATAGCTGATGTTTGTAGATTTTGTATGGCACAACCACACAAACTTGAACAGATTAAAAATCAAGAGATGAAAAAGGAACTAACCGTGTAGGTGCAGCTATCATGGATCTGAATCGGTCTCTTGTGACTCTCACTGGGAGGTTGGAGCACATTTGCCGTGCTCCTATCCTTCACGGACAGCCTTGCCGGCCGCGACGGCAGGCTCTACTACGGCGAGCGATGGGTGGAGATTGGATCGCACGACAGTTAGGAAGATTGGCGGCGCTACAATCGTGACGATCGCAGCAGCAGATCATCACAGCGGTTGTGTGTGCTGCTACAGCCGCAAGTCCAAGGACCAATGGACCCTGGCCCCTATTCTATTCGATGGTGGGCCTTTTCTTTTTTCTTGGTTTTGATCTGCTATGTAGCGTACATGTGCTAGGCCGGGCCTGGGTATTTCACGTGGTTACGCCTTACGTGCGACAGCCGGACAGGGGGGGCTAATTGAGGAAAATCGAGTCAAACCACAGCCTAAATACAAGCCTGCCTAGTCGCTATTGAGGTGAAACCAGTTTGTCAGGGGGGGTCTAGCCCCCCCTCGTCCCCCCTTGGATTCGTCCCTGTCCGGAGCTATCACCCCTCCTAGGTGATACAGATAAACAGCCAGCAGCCACCGTAAGAACTCCCGCGGGTGCTCTCCGGGCCCGCCCGCCTTTCACAAAGGTCTCAAGTAAAGTCCATGTAACCGTGTGTCCAAAACATCAAGGTGGAAAACCCGAGGAATCACTGATGGCTTCTCGCCCCTCGTTGGTTATCCCAAGTGGAAGGTTTGAGATGTAGCGTAGCGGCAAATTTCCCTTGGCAAAGATACCAAGGATCGAATCCCGTGAGACTCTGAGGGTCGACAAGAAGGTGTCAATAGCGCCAGAAACTTTTGCTTGACAGGACCTGCACACAGATACAAGTAACTTTGCTCCCAACGAGTACAGAGAGGTTGTCAATCCCTCCGGCCTTGTCGTTTACAAAGGATCAAACGCAAGAGATAATAGTGATAGGTATGACTGCAACTAGGAAATAAGAACAGGAAGTAAATAGCGGGTGTGATCAGTGATGGTAATATGGACCGGGGTCCCATGATGTTCACTAGTGATGTCTCTCTCCCAAAAGACGATAAAACAGCTAAGCGAGGTAAACAAATTACAGCTGGGCAATTGACAGGATTATGTGCGCAAACCAATGCTAACTATGCTGTAAAGAAAGGTAGAGGCTCAAAAGCATGGGCGGTACGCCAAGGCAAGTAGACCGAAATCCATCTGCATCTACTACTAATCATCCACCTTGAGATATCTATCCAGAACATCTCGCTGGTATTAAGTTGCGAGTCCCACCCAAAGTGTAAACTCAAAGCAACAGACAACTGTATTAAAAGAACTTTGCGTAAAGTAAACAATCCTTGCACCCGCAAGTACAAGCACCGTTGTTTTCCCCCTTGTGGCAACAGCACATCCCCTAGACTCATGTTTCTGTCACTCAAACTAGTCATCGAGGGGCATGAACCCACAATCAAGCATAACGTTCCCTCTTGGAGTTACTACCTACTACTCGGCCAAAGCAATAAATAGCAACAGAGAACATGCAAGAATTACTCAAGAACATAAATATAAAAGAGGTGAATCAAATATATTACTCACACAAAATCTGAACATAATCCATCGGATCCCAGCAAACTCAGCAGAGCAACAACATAAAGATTACATATGTGCCTCGATCATGTAGGGCAGCTCACGAGGTCTAATCGATGAAGAACAAAGAGGGGAGGAGAACATCACATAGCTACTGGTCATGGACCCATGGTCCAAGGGGGACTACTCACAACTCATCCGGGAAGCGTCCATGGTGGTGGAGAAGCTCCCGGTGGTGGTTCTCCCCTCCGGCAGGGTGCCGGGAAGAGTTCTCCTGGTGCTCCCGATCTTGGAAGCGAGGCGGCGGCGGAACAGAGATGAGATCGCGAAAAAGGGTTCCGTCCTCGAGGGTTTCGGGACGCGAGTAATATATATGCAAAATGGGGTCACCAGAGGCGGAGGTGGGGCCCCAGGCGCCCCCCTGGCGCGGCCAGGGGTGGGGCCGCGCCGGGTGGCCGCCTGGGCCACCCCAGGCTCCCCTCTGGCCCTGCCTTGGTTTTTCTGGAAGCTCCTGTTACGCTGATTTTTCCTGTATTTTTCCCGGAATTTTTAGCGCACTTTTAATATGGGGGAAACCTGAAATAGAAAAACAGCAGAAAACAGGAACTGGCACTGTGGTGCACTGAGTTAATAGGTTAGTCCAAATATGATCAAAAGTGTATGGAAGTGCATAAATATCATAGCAATATCACACAAAAGAGGCATGGAGCAAGCATAAATTATAGATACGTTTTGGACGTATCAACTTCCCCAAGCTTAATTCCTGCTCGTCCTCGAGTAGGTAAATGATAACAAGCATAATTTCTGTGGTGACATGCTATCAACCATATAAGAACTTTCAAGTAAAGCAATCAAGGCATGTAATTCAATTCAAGTCATAACAAACAAGAGTCTATATTAGCATTGTAACAAGTAACATAAGAACATAAAGGTGCAAGAGCTCTCGCTGTCCGTGACTCGAATGTCTCCAAATGGTGTTTGCGTGCAAGAAAGGGGATAGGGATATATGAGAGAGTAAAACATAGTTTTTGTATTGTTGAGAACTTAATCTACTAAAGTTTCACACTTGGTCTTCTTTGGAATCTTATCTTGACTCATCCCCAGACCGTCAGCCAGGTACAAGTCAAAATGATCCAGTCCCTTTCGATATTTTGAGCACTCATGCAATGGATGAGCGTAAGCAAGAGAGTCGACACTTAGGATGGCAAAGAGAGAAAAATGATAGAGGGGGAAGACAAAAAAGGTGTGAAGGGCTCACATCAATGAGGACAATCATCGGCGAGAGAAAGCCAAATGATAGATATGATGTGAGGAGTAGGGATGGCCATGCAACGGATGCACATATGAGCTAAGGTAAGCTCTCCAATGGAACTAGTGGGGGTGCATCCAACTTGCTTTCTCAAGAAGACCTAGAGCTCTTTTGAGGAGGCTCATCATTGGAATATACAAGCCAAGTTTTATAGTGTAAAGGTCCCCACATAGCTATATGCATGAATGATAATCTCTATGGAGTACAAGGTATAAGATGGAGTACGAGTGTGGATCTCTCAAAAGAAATAGTAGTGTGCCCCCTTCTCTCTTTTTATTTCTTTTTCTCTTTTTTTCTATTTTTTTATTTTTTTGTGGCCTCAATGGCTCTTTCTATTTATCTCTCATTTGTCCTCTTTGGGATCTTTTGATTTTGTCCTCTTTGGGATCTTTTGATTTGTCCTCTTTGGGATCTTTCCCTCACTTTAGGGGCAACACTCTATGTATTACAAGAAGTATAGAAGATCTTTCACACTTTACAAAAGTACTCAACATAAAGAAAATGAAACTATCATGATGTATGCAAATGTATGCCTCTGCCAGTGTAGCAGGATATGCAATGATACTAGCGCGTCATGTAGCAATGATTAGGGCAAGGCCCAACTAGCATGCGGCTCATCGATCAAGCAAAAAGCATGTATGACATGAAGATCAAGTCATGAGAAGATGGATGTTGCATGGCAATGTATCTCGGAAAGGCTATGGAAATGCCTTAATAGGTAGGTATGGTGGCTGTTTTGAGGAAGGATATAATGAGGCTTATGATGACAGAGCGTATCGTGCCAAGGATTTGGATGCACCGGCGAAGTATGCGCCAACTCTCGAGGTGAGAAAGGGCAATGCACGGTACCGAAGAGGCTAAAAAATATGGTTAGGTGGAAGTGTCAACCTTCGAATACTCACATTAGTCCGAAGAACTCATGCACTTATTATCGGTAACTCTCAATCTAATTAGGAGGTTCACAAAGAGACAAGTACCCCGAGGAGGTGTGTATGGGGGTTTGGTTACCCTTGCGCATCCTCGACCCATGGTACGTGAGTGTACTCTAATATTCGATCCCTCCAAAGATTAATGATCCATTTAGTAGCTAAGGTTCTCAACTATTTTGTAGGTTTTTGAAAATAAACACGGATTGCCCAAAATACGACATCTATCACTAATAGGCTAAAGCTCTTGACACCAAAAGTTCAGACATTACTCATGGCAATACCTCAAAACTATTGCAAGTTACTACTAAAATTAAATAGCAACCTCAATTACCTATTTTAAGTTAAGACACACAACTCAGTGCAACGGACAAACTCTCTTAACAAGATAAACATGAAAACTCAAGAGAGTTCAACAACCAACTAAACAAAAGCTCTTTAAAAAGAAAGGCATGAAAACTAAGAGCTAAACAATACAGTAGCTATGGAAAGACAAAGAACATACACAGCAAAGATAAGCATGAAAATCCTATGTTGTGTTCTAGGTTGAAGTGGAGCGTGTTTCTCTCCCACACAAAGAAAGCTGGGTTCTAACTCGTTATGAACAGCAAGCAGAGCTAAAGAAAAGTAAAAAGGAAACTAAAAGCAAGACGCTCCAAGCATAGCACATAACGCATGAAGTGATTAAAATATAGTGGAACGAAAAATGAACTGATAATTGTTGATGGAGAAGGGGATGCACGGGGGCATCCCCAAGCTTAGACGCTTGTGTCTTCTTGAATATTTCTTGGGGGTGCACAGGGGCATCTCCAAGCTTGAGCGTTTGACCCTCCTGAATCTTTTTACCATCTTCCCTCGCACACTTGAAAACTCCCTTCATACATAACTCATCATAATCTGATTAGTGAGGTTAGTACCCATAATAAAATAACTTTTCCTTGCTGGAAATAAAGATAATTTTGAAGAGCTACTGTTTCTCAAGATTGCCAAAAGGTTTTTGCAAAGAAAAAGCAAGCTGGAAATAAAGATAACTTTTCCTTGCTGGAAATAAAGATAATTTTTTCGGGGCACTTCTGCAACTCAAATCAAAAAACTCAGAACAGACGCCCGAAAGCCAATTGTATAGAGCACGCTGTCAAAAAAATTCAGATCAAAAAGATGATCTGGTGATTTTATACGAATTGTTCTGTCCAAGGACAGAATCTGTTTTCTGGACTGCACGTCACAACTTTTGAACTTTCTTGCAGTCGGAGGCTAAACTTGGCACAAAGCTGAAAAGAAAAGATACAATGATGATGCCATTGCAGTAACAAACATCAAGACACAACAAAAGCAAAATAAAATTTTATTCGTTGTGGGCTGCCTCCCAAAAGCGCTTTCTTTTATGCCTTTAAGCTAGGCATGATGCAAAAAGATCAAGTTGTATCAATTGAACCATCATCAAGATCATCAAAAAGCTCTTCAATAGTACAACTAGTCTTAAGAGGACTTTCAAATAAAGGCCTAGTAAAGATACTTCTAGGGAGAAAACCAAAAGGTGGAAAGTCAATGGGAGATTCATTTATAAATTTATCAAAGAGAGGTATTTCTTCCAAAGTTTTCACAGTTTCAACCCCTTTGGCAATAGATGGATTACTTTTGGAACGAGGAGCCTTTGGAACGTAAATGAACTTAGGTTCCTTCTTTGTCGGAGTTTCTACCTTTTTGGCTTTGATTGAGGAGAAAGTAGTTCCTAAAGTGTCAAAGATTTCCTCAATCTTGTCTATCCTAGAAGAATCCAAGTCACGGGATTTGATGGTCTCCAAAGTTTTGAGAATTTTATGCATGGAGCTATTGATACGTCCAAAACGTATCTATAATTTCTGCTTGCTCCATGCCACTTTTGGGTGATATTGCTATGATATTCATACACTTCCATACACTTTTGATCATATTTGGACTAACCTACTAATCCAGTACACCCCAGTGCCAGTTTCTATTTTCGGCTGTTTTTGTATTTCAGGTTTTCACGTTACGAGAACTGCCAGGAAAAATCCAGAAAAATTATATAAAAAATCAGCGTTCCAGAACCTACCTTGCGCCCGAAGGACAGCCGGGGGGGGGGGGCACCAGGGCTCCAGGCGCCCTGGCGGCGCGCCCCCCCTGGGCCGCGCCGGGGGGGGTGCCTGGGCCCCCCGAGCCCCGTCTGGTGCCCCCCTTTGGCATATATTTAGAGCGTCCTTCGAAACCCTCAGAACGGGAACTCTTTTTCGCGATCTCATCTCTGCTCTGCAGCCGCCGTCGCTTCCAAGATCGGGAGCACCAGGAGAACTCTTCCCGGCACCCTGCCGGAGGGGAGGATCACCATCGGGAGCCTCTCCACCACCATGGACGCCTCCCGGATGAGTTGTGAGTAGTCTCCCTTGGACCATGAGTCCATGACCAGTAGCTATGTGATGTTCTCCTCCCGTTCTTGTGCTTCACTAATTAGTCCTCGTGAGCTGCCCTACATGATCGAGGAACATATGTAATCCTTATGCTGTTGCTATGTTGAGTTTGCTGGGATCCGATGGATTATGAGATTATGTTCAGATTGATCTTGAGTAATATATTTGATCTACCTCTTTTATATTTATGTTCATAAGTAATTCTTGCATGTTCTCCGTTGTTATTTATTGCTTTGGCCAAGTAATGGGTAGTGACTCCAAGAGGGAACGTTATGCTTGATTGTGGGTTCATGCCCCTCGATGACTAGTTTGAGTGACAGAAACATGAGTCTAGGGGATGTGATGTTGCCACAAGGGGGAAAACAACGGTGCTTGTGCCCGCGGGTGCAAGGATTGTTACTTTACGCAAAGTTCTTTTAATGCAGTTATCTGTTGCTTTGAGTTTACACTATGGGTGGGGCTCGCAACTTAATACCAGCGAGATGTTCTGGATAGATATCTCAAAGTGGATGATTAGTAGTAGATATTGATGGATTTCGGTCTACTTACTTTGGCGTACCGCCCATGCTTTGAACCTCAACCTTTCTTGCAATGTAGTCAGCATTGGTTTGCGTTCGTGGTCCTGTCAATTGCCCAGCTGTAATTCGTTTACCTCACATAGCTGTTTTATCGTCTTTTGGGAGAGAGACATCACTAGTGAACATCATGAGACTCCGGTCCATATTACCATCATTGATCACATCCGCTATTTACTTTTCGCTATTATTTACTATTGCAAACATTATCTATCACTACTATCATTTGCGTTTAACCCTTTGTGAACTACAAGGCCGGAGGGATTGACAACCTCTCTGTACTCGTTGGGAGCAAAGTTATTTGTATCTGTGTGCAGGTCCACGTTGATTGCTAATATCTGGCACCGTTAGTAGTTGACACCTACTTGTTGAACCTAGGAGTCTCTGGGGATTCGATCATTGGCATCTTTGCTAAGGGAAAAACTTCCACAACACTGCATCTCACACCTTCCACTTGGGGTAACCAACGAGGGGTTAGAGGCCCATCAAGGAGTTTTTCTGGCGCCGTTGCCGGGGACTCCACTCTTCAGGATAGGGGAGTTGCATGCTATCTTTTACCTTTGCTTTTTAGTCTTGTAGGTTTACCTTTCAGTTTTTGCTTTATTACCTTTATCGAAAATCACAAAAATAGTTATCTTGCTTGCTTGCTACTATGGGTTCCACCGAGAACACCAAGTTGTGTGACTTCACTAGTCACAACAACGATGACTTTATCAGCACACCTATCACTATACCTGCCACTTCAGCACCTTCATATGAAATTAAACCTGCTTTACTGAACTTAGTCATGAAAGATCAATTCTCCGGTGCTGGAGATGATGCTGCTTGACACTTAAACAACTTTGTTGAACTTTGTGATATGCAAAAGTACCAAGAAATAGATGATAATATTGTTAAGCTTAAGCTTTTTCCTTTCTCCTTGAGAGGAGGAGCTAAAATTTGGTTTCAGTCTTTGCCTAGAAATAGCATAGATTCATGGGACAAGTGCAAAGATGCTTTTATCGGAAAATACTATCCACCTGCTAAAATTATCCAACTTAGAAGTAACATAATGAATTTTAAACAATTGGATAATGAACACGTTGCCCAAGCTTGGGAATGTATGAAATCTCTTATCAAGAACTGCCCTACTCACGGTTTGACTACTTGGATGGTTATCCAAACTTTTTATGCAAGCTTGAACTTTACCTCGCGGAACTTGTTAGATTCGGCCGCGGGAGGAACTTTTATGTCAACTACACTTGGTGCTGCCACGAAGCTTCTCGATGAGATGATGACCAACTATTCCCAATGGCACACCGAACGCGCTCCAACAGGTAGGAAGGTAAACTCTGTCGAGGAGATTTCCTCCTTAAATGAAAAAGTTGACTTGATCATGTCTCTACTTTCGAAGCAATCTACTGTTGATCCTCGTGATGTTCCTTTAAATTCTTTGATTTCTCAAGAACAAGTAGATGTAAATTTTATCTCTAGAAACAATTTTAACAACAATGCTTATAGGAGTAATTTTGGTAGCAATCCTAGACCGTTCCCCTCTAATTCTTATGGGAACAACAATGCTTATCCTAGTACCAAGAACTCCACTACTGAACTAGAGATTATGCTTAAAGATTTCATCACTACCCAAAAAGCCTTTAATAAGAATGTAGAAGAAAAACTACATAAACTAGATGATCTTTCTTTTAAGGTAGACCATTTAGCTAATGAGGTAAAATTGCTAAAAATTAAAACTTCCCCTCTTGAGGAGAGGGAAGTCACTCCTATAAATGCTATTCAAGTGCAAATTAATGAAAACATTAGGATGATGGCTAAACTTAAAGAGAGATGGGCTAGAGAAAGGGAGGAAGAAGATAGAATTAAGAGCATTCCTACCCACCACACTGTTGCTACTATCCAAGTTGTTGAGGATGTTCAAACTCTTAGCACCCAATGTACTCCTGGTCCCGTTGGACCTATTAATGGTGATGCTATGACTATAGAAACTACCAAACAAATGAACCTAAAGGACACCACTACCACTTTACTTGATGCTCGTGACCTTGATTTTGATAATTGCACTCTTACCGAAGTTATTGATTTCCTTCACAAGATGTCTAGAGATCCCCGCACTAGCACGCTTAACCTTGCCTTCACAGAGCATATCACTAATGCTCTCATCAAAGCTAGGGAGGAGAAACTTAGAGTAGAAGCCTCCATACCTAGAAAGCTAGAAGATGGTTGGGATCCTATGATAAAAATTAAATTGAATGACTTCTCTTGCTATGCATTATGTGATGTTGGAGCTAGTACCTCTGTTATGCCCAGAAGAATATATGATATGCTTAAATTGAAACCTTATGATTCTTGTTCTTTTGGTGTTCGTCTCGTGGATTCTTCCATAAAGAAACCTTTGGGGAGGATCGACGATGTTCTTATCGTTGTTAATGATAATTATGTTCCCGTTGATTTCACTATTATGGATATTGAATGTGATCCTTCATGTCCAATTATTTTGGGACGTCCCTTTTTACGCACCGTTGGTGCTATCATTGACATGAAAGAGGGTAATATAAAATTTCAGTTTCCTCTCAAGAAAGGGATGGAACACTTCCCTCGAAAGAAGATCAAGTTACTTTTCGAGTCCGTTGTACGGGCTAGCTATTCTTTTACTCTTGATAAAACTTGATCTCTATGCATTATGCCTAGCTTAAAGGCATAAAAGAAAGCGCTTTTGGGAGGCAGCCCACATGAATAAATTTTTATATTTTGCTTTTGTTGTGTCTTGATGTTGTTTACTACAGTAGCATCATCATTGTATCTTTGCTTTTCATATTTGTGCCAAGTATAGCCTCTGATTGCTAGAAAGTTCAAAAGTTGTGAGGTGCTGTCCAGGAAACATATTCTGTCCTTGGATAGAAAAATTGGTATAAAATCACCAGATCATCTTTTTGGTCTGAATTCTTTCGACAGCGTTCTCTATATAATTGTCTTTCGTGCGTCTGTTCTGAATTTTTTGATTTGAGTTGCATAAGTACCCCGAACAAATCAATTACTACCTGCTGTTCTGTTTTTCACAGATTCTGTCCTGTTTTGCCTTTCCTACATTTTGCAAACCAAGAGCTTGCTTTTTCTTTGCAAAAACCTTTTGGCAATCTTGAGAAACAGTAGAACTTCAAGAATATCTTTATTTCCAGCAAGGTGCAATTATTTTATTAAGGGTACTAACCTCGCTAATCAGATTATAATGAGTTATGTATGAAGGGAGTTTTCAAGTGTGCGAGGGAAGATGATAAAAAGATTCAGGAGTGTCAAGCGCTCAAGCTTGGGGATTCCCCCGTGCACCCCAAGAAATATCCAAGGAGACTCAAGCGTCTAAGCTTGGGGATGCCCCCGTGCATCCCCTTCTCCATCAACATTATCAGTTCGTCTTTCGTTCCGCTATATTTTTATCACTTCATGTGTTATGTGCTATGCTTGGAGCGTCTTGCTTTTAGTTTTCTTTTTAGTTTTTCATAACGAGTCGGAACTCAGCTATCTTTATGTGGGAGAGAAACACGCTCCACTTCTACCTAGAACATAACATAGAATTTTCATGTCTATCTTTGCTGTGTGTGTTCTTTGTCTTTTAATAGCTACTATCATGCTCTGCTCTTAGTATTCATGCTTATCTTCTCAAAGAACTTTTGTTTAGTTGGTTGCTCGAACTCTCTTTAATTATCATGCTCACCTTATTAAGAGAGTTTGCTTCCGTTGCATTGGTTAATATGTCTATGATAAAGATGCTACGTGCATAATGGCGCTTAGTGGTTCAGGTTTTCTTATGGTTAATCTCAAATAGCTGGGGGATTCCCAATGTGTTATTGGAGTACCAACATGATTTGTTTCCTATGATGTGGTATGGTTCAGTAATATCTTCCTTCAAGAATTTATTTTGATTGACTTGGCGTATGCTCACGCATATTTAAGACTGTAAAGAAAGTCTGTCAAGCCTTGATGATCTTTTATTTCTGAGTAGCGATATAACTTCCATGCCTAATTCAATATTGCTTTGTCGCTCTGCATGATTATGACCATCATTGCTCTCTTAGTTGGTCGCTCCCAGTCTTTTGCTAACCTCCACCTGTACTAAGCGAACTAACTTTGCAATACATAGCTCATGGGAAAGTAGCTTAAAAACTATTGTGGTAAAGAATATGTTGCTTATGTATCTTATTTCTTATAAGTTGCTTGCTGAGCGGTAACCATGTTTCTGGGGACGCCATCAACTGTCACACTTTTGTTGAATATCATGTGAGTTGCTATGCATGTTCGTCTTGTCTGAAGTAAGGGTGATTTGCCATGGGTTGAATGAGTATGCATATTGTTAGAGAAGAACATTGGGCCGCCAACCAAAGCCATGTATCATGGTGGAAGTTTTAGCTTGGACATTAATCCTCAATCTCTTATGAGAATATGCTTATGCATTAAAGAGGAGTCCATCATCTATTTTCTATGTTGTCCCGGTATGGATGTCCTCAGGTTGAGATCTATCAAAAACGAGAAATCAAATGCGATTTATCTCCTTGGACCTTTGTACATGTGGCATAGAGGTACCCCTTTGTGACACTTGGTTGAAACATATGTAATGCAATGATAACCCATGGAAATCCGAGCTAATTAGGACAAGGTGCGAGCACTATTGGTATTCGATGCATGAGGCTTGCAACTTATAGGATGTCTTATGCATGACACATATGAAGTACTACTACCGTTGACAAAATTGCTTATATGTTTTCAAAATAAAAAGCTCTAGCACATAACCATTCTTTTACTTTTATGTTGAGTCTCCACCTTCTTTCTTCAAGCACCAACTACTGAGAGCATGATTGTCATTCTGAGTGTAATGTGCATTGTCCCAAAGTAGCATTGTCTTTTGCATGATTGTGATATCGTTTATTATGAAATCATTGTATCTAGTCATCACTTGAACCTTGAAGGTGCCCCTGCATTTATGTTTTGCTTCACTAAAGGGGGCAAGCTAGATATCACTTTATCATATTTGCACACCATGTTCATTGCAAATCTTTTTGATGTTTCAATTTCATGTTGTAAAACTTTCAGTCATTTGTGATTTTCTCATGAGGCAACTTAAATACTATAGAATCATTGTCTCAGTAAGCTTTTGTCATATGACTATGAATAAGTCCTATATGGTTAATAGCATGTCACCACAGAAATTATTCTTGTTATCATTTACCTACTCGAGGACGAGCAGGAATTAAGCTTGGGGATGTTGATACGTCCAAAATGTATCTATAATTTCTGCTTGCTCCATGCCACTTTTGGGTGATATTGCTATGATATTCATACACTTCCATACACTTTTGATCATATTTGGACTAACCTACTAATCCAGTGCACCCCAGTGCCAGTTTCTGTTTTCGGCTGTTTTTGTATTTCAGGTTTTCACGTTACGAGAACTGCCAGGAAAAATCCAGAAAAATTATATAAAAAATCAGCGTTCCAGAACCTA
>LR738711.1:69995988-70018673 GCA_902687465.1 Secale cereale
AACAAGCAATAATAAACGTAAGAAAATTAGACAAATATCTATCTAAAGCAATAATAAAAGTAAGAAAAGCATGGACATAACAAGAGGCTCACCACGGTGGTGCCGGTGACGAGATCGGCGGGGGCGATCGACGGCGGCGAAGACGGGGACGGGACGTGACGGACCGCTAAACCTAGACAAATCTCGGAGAAAATAGAGCTTCGAGAGGAGAAAAGCTTAACTAGTGTGGCTCGGGCATTCCACCGAACACGTTGTGTGCATAGGAGGTGAGCTAGAGCACCACTAACCCCTCTCCCCCTCGGCCAGAAAAAAAAACAGAGCAGTGAGCTCTGCTCTTGAGTGAGGGGGTATATATAGGCAACTCACTGGTCCCGGTTGGTGCTACAAACCGGGACTAAAGGGGTGCCTTTGGTCCCGGTTCATATCACCAACCGGGACCAATAGTGGTGGGCCAGGAGCAAGACCCATTGGTCCCGGTTTGTCGCTCCAACCGGGACCAAAAGGTCCAGACGAACCGGGACCAATGGCCCACGTGGCCCGGCCGGCCCCCTGGGCTCACGAACCGGGTCCAGTACCCCCATTGGACCCGGTTCTAGATTGAACCGGGGCTAATGGGCTGGACCAATGCCCTGTTTTCTACTAGTGGTGGTTCGACATTGGCCCGCAGGGGTGTGTACCACTAGCGGATTGTCCATCTCTTCGAACTTAATGCCATGCATGAATGCAAAATCTTCTGATATGAAAGAATGCGATGCTCCTGAATCGAATAAAACATAAGCTGGTATTGAGTGAACAAGAAGAGTACCCAACACGGTAGCAGGCTGGCCTTGAGCTTCATTCAGATCAATGTGGTTAGCCTGACCACGACCATAAGGCATGGCATTGTTGATGCGGGGCTGATTGTCACCACGGCCGGTTGGAGGAAGTGCAAGCTGGTTCTGATTCTGGTAGCAATCTCTAGCACGGTGTCCTGGTTGGCCACACTTGAAGCATAGCCCATCATTTGGATGGAGAGCAGGAGCTTGGGGTGGTGCAGCTTGAAGTCTCGGTTGCCAAGGTGGTGGAGGTGGCAGGTGAGGTGCAGCATGGGACTGCCTTGATGGAGGTGCGGTTGGGTGGTACATGCTGTTGGGGATCCAGATCCTATGCTTCTGTGATGAAGGTCCTGAAGATGAACCAGTGTCACGGTTGCGCCTGAGAGATCTCTGGTGTTCCTTCAGACCAGTTTCAACATGAATGGCCTTGTTCACCAAGGTGGCGAAGTCGGCAAAGTCATGTGCAAGGAGTGCGAGCTTGATATCGGCTTGGAGTCCATCACGAAAATTTTCCTTCCTACGTGCATCAGTGGCAATGTCTTCTTCAGCATAGCGGGACAAGTCAAGGAACTCCCGCTGATAAGCATCTACAGTCTTGTTGCCTTGGGTGAGGTTACGGAACTCGCGCTTCTTCCTGTCCATAATTCCCTGAGGAATGAAGCGGGCATGAAAGGCAGCTTGGAAATCCGACCAAGTGATGATTGTCCCAGCAGGTAGTGAACGCTTGTGGCTGTCCTACCATTGAGCAGCGGGACCTTTCAGGTAATATGCCGCGAAGGTGACATAGCTGGCAGGGGCTACACCAGCAGACTCTAGCTCGAAAGTGATATCACGGAGCCAGTCATCAGCATCAAGTGGCCGAGTTGAGCTGCGGTAGATGCTTGGGTTGAGATGTGCAAAGTCGTTCAGGGTCACAGTTGCTGGCTGCTGGTTCAAGTTGGGGCGAGGAAACTGAGCCATCATTCCTTCCATGAACTGGCGGTTCAGCTCAAGCTGTTGGATCATACCAGCCATGTACTCAGGCGGTGGCGGGGCATTGCCACCACGACCAGCGGGTCTAACCATCCTGCCAACATATAACAGGGGTAGTTCAGCATTTGAGAAATTTGCAAAGACAATAATTATTCACTATCTATCTTGTAGAATGAACGAGGTATGACGGGTACCACATAGTAGTCAACAGAACATAGTGTGCACTATTCAAAACTGCTATACTAAGGAAAATTATGGTTATATCCATCTTTGGGGTGAATGTGGTCACGGGATCCTAATGTTTGAGTTAGTAAATTCGTTTAACCCGAATAGAAGAGAGTTCAGAGTCCCGGAGTAAAGATTGAAGAGTAAAAGATCCTAATACCACCCAATTGGCGACGTGGGCCCGTAAGCCACACATCCATGTTAGTAAAACAGTTTTCCAAAGACTAGAGTCAACTTCGGCCAAGGAGTTGGAAAGGGGGATCCTACAGGCAGTCGGCTCGGATACCAACTTGTGACGCCCCCGATTTGTCCGTACACTAATCATGCACGCAAATGTGTACCACCAAGATCAGGGACTCACGGGAAGATATCACAACACAACTCTAGACACAAATTAAAATAATACAAACTTCATATTACAAGCCAGGGGCCTCGAGGGCTCGAATACAGAAGCTCGAAAGCAACAGAGTTAGCGGAAGCAACAATATCCGAGTACAGACATAAGTTAAACAAGTTTTGCCTTAAGAAGGCTAGCACAAACATCAACGATCGAAGAGGCAAGGCCTCCTGCCTGGGACCTCCTAACTACTCCTGGTCGTCAGCTGTCTCCACGTAGTAGTAGGCTCCATCGGGGTAGTAGTAGTAGTCGACTAGGGTGGCATCTGGCTCCTGGGATCCGCCATCTGGTTGTAACAACCAGAAAGAAGAAAGAAGGGGGAAAAGGGGGAAGCCAAGCAACCGTGAGTAGTCATCCAAAGTACTCGCAAGCATCAGATCTATACTAAGTATGCATCAGTATCAAATGAATGAGCTGTATAAGTGGACTGAACTGCAGAAAGCCAGAAGAGGAGGGGAAAGCCTAGCCTATCGAAGACTAGCATCTTCAAACATCTTCTGGAAAGCACCATCTTGCAGCAGTAGAAAGAAATACAGAATAGCAGTTTATAATTAACAAGCATGTTGTAGCAATAACGGCCTAGAGATCCTTCCTCAACTCCCTGTGAGAAAGTAATCTCGCAGCCACATATCCATCACATATCTTAAGTATCCATTTTTAGTTATAATAGATCAGGATATAAGACTGAACGTCCGTTGCCGTGGACACGGCTATTCGAATAGATAACTTCCCTGCAGGGGTGCACCACGTTACCCTCACGCTCGATCATCTCTGGCCGGACACACCTTTCTGGGTCAATGTCCGGCCTCAGAAGATCAACACGTCGCAGCCCTACCTAGGATCAGCAGAGAGGTCCCCGCCGGTCTACATCCTAAGCACTCCGGGGTCATGGGCCATCGCCCGTTGCACTCCGGGTCGTTGCGAGCAGGGCGGACCAGGCACCACCTCTATACTGGATGGCGCCGGCCCAGCCGTGCCGCAATGCTGAACTGGACGTTTGACAAAGCTTCGGCTGATACCACGACGCCGAGGCCCATAACTATTCTCGCGTGGCGGTTAGTGCGTAAAGGCCAAAGGCCAACTCAGAACAAATACCCAAATCTGTTAGTGCATTATTGACAGAAGTGACGGCTGTCGGGGCAAGTCCGGAGCTATCACCCCTCCTGGGTGATACCGCTAAACAGCCAGCCGCCACCGTAAGAACTCCCGCGGGTGCTCTCCGGGCCCGCCCGCCTTTCACAAAGGTCTCAAGTAAAGTACATGTAACAGTGTGTCCAAAACATCAAGGTGGAAAACCTGAGGAATCACCCCCGACGAATTCCACTTGATGTGACCGTCAAGCCGAACTACGAGGAATCAATCCCGAGGTTCACACTTGAGGGGTTGCACGACAGAGTCGTATCAGGAATGGAGAAAGAGGAATCACCCTCGATGACCATGACCGAATAGCTACACTACAGAGTTATCATCATGAGTGTGTTACGAGGTTTCACCCTCGGCACCCGATAGTACCTCTGTAGAGTCGAGCAACAAGGGGGGTGTGATGTGATGTGAAGTGTCGGGCTCCGGTCTTCGATCACGTTGCTCAAGTCGTCGATGATGAAGCAGGGGCAACAAGGATAGTCGGGCTCCGGTCTTGAATCACGTTGCTCAAGTCATCGATGATGAAGCAGGGGCAACAAGGACAGGGTGGGGGTCACTGTTGGATCACTATCCAACCTATACTAAGCAGTTTAGCATAGCATGTAGGTAACAATAGCAGGTACAAAAGCAGGCTATGCATCAGAATAGGATCAAACAATAACAGTAGGAAAATCTAATGCAAGCATAAGGAAGAATGGAATGGGGATGTCGGGATGATCAAAGGGGGGGGCTAGCCTGGAAGCTCTGCTGAAACAGAAGGAGGGTCATCGTCGACGTAGTCGATCACAGGGGCATCAGCAGCGGCCTCGGGGTCTACCGGAGAAGAGAGGGGGAAGAAACAATAAACACATAGCACAAAGAAGCAATACAGATGCGCGACATGGCAATAAGCGGTGCTAGGGGTGTTCTAACGCAGTCACTGTTCAAGATATCTTCCGATATGCCGATAAATCGACCGATTTATCGTTTACCGCTGTCTGACCGATAAGATAAATCAGCCGATATGGCGATAAATCGGCCGATATGCCGATAAACTGGCCGATTTACCCCTTATCATGGGTCGACCGATAAGTTTCCGATAAGCGATATCCCCAACATTGGACGCAGTGCTACACGATACCGGCGAAGGGGGAAAACACCCGGGAAAGCATTCCCGGTGTTAGGCATTTTCGGACAAACGAACCGGAGGGGGATTGTTCCATGTTCGGTATGCTAGGGATGTGTGGCGGACGAACGGACCACGTATTCGGATTCGTCTCGAAATTCTGAGCAACTTTCATATATAAAACTTTTTCATCCGAGTTACGGATTATTTTATATGATTTTTCAAAGTTTTATTAATATTCTGAAATTATTATTAATTCGAAAATGAATTGGAACTCGCTAGGTGCACGCGGTGTAGTGCACCCAGCAGTGCACCAGCAAATGACAATGGGTCCAGGGGGTCCCAGTTGACCAGTCAACGCTGACTGGTCAACAGGGGGTGGGGCCCCCCTGTCATAGGCACATTGACTAACTATAGTTTTAATTAACTAATCTAGTTAATTAGTTTAGTTAAACCTAATTAATTAACTTAATTAAACAATTACTTAATTAATTAATTAACATTATTATTAATCTTTTTAATTCTTCTTTTTTTGGGGGGGCGTGGGGCCCCAACGTCAGTGGCCCAGAGGGCTTTGACGGGGCGGGTTATTGGGCACGGGCGCCCGGGCGGTGAAGCAGGGCGACGCCCTTGGAGGCCGCGGCCTGCCTGAGGCGAGGCGAGGTCGGCGGGGCGCCGGACGGCGAGGTAGGGGGAGGGCCGGCCAGCGCCGGCGAGCGACGGGGCCGGGCCGGCCACGCGACAGGGGAAGAAGCCCCGGGCGCGGCCATGGCCAGGCCGGCGCGACCGGGGGGGGCAAGCCGGCGCGGGGAGGCCGGAGGGCTGCAGCGGGGCGCCGGCCAGGGGAAGCGGGGCCACAGCCGGGGGCACGTCCGCGCATGGGGGGGGCGACGGCAAGACACGCGACGCGGGCCGGCGGGGCCGGCGCGGTGGCCTGCGGCGGCTGGAGCAGCAGGCAGGGCGAGTGGTGAGGGCGGCGATGCGCTCGGGCGCATGCGGTGACGGCGCTACGGGGCGAATGGGGCGGCGTCCAGAGAGGGGGAGGAACGGTAGTCTCACCGGGAGCCTATAGAGTAGCAACGCGGGCTCGAGGGAGGCTCGAGCTGGCCGGATTTCAACGGCGAGGGCGGCGGTGCCCGAGGTGGAAGACGACGAGGATCCGGGGCAGCAGCGCCTCCCAGCTCGTGCTGCTGGCCGTAGTCGATGCAGGTGATGCCGGCGGTGCTCCTCGACGTCTTTGCTTGGCGTGGGAAGGTCGTCAGCCACGGCCACGGCGAGGCGACAGCGGCGGTCGCGTCGGGTGGGCGCAGGGGAGGAAGGAAGGAAGGGGAAGAGGGGATTCGGGGCAAAGGGCGAGGCACGGGAGTGAGCGGGGCTAGGGTTCTTGCGCCGCGGGGAGTAGATATAGTCAGGGGGATCGCCGGAGGGCCACCGGATGGCCGCCACGGCGATGGGCGGTGCCGTGGCGGGCATCGGCGCGGCCACGACGCAGTGAACAGGGAAGCAGGATTAGTGGGCGCGGGTGGGCTGCCTGGTACCGGCTAGCTGGGCCACAAGGCCCACTGGGGGGGGGTGTCTTTTCCTTTAGCACTTGATTTTGTTTTTAACTTTTTATAGTTTTTGTTTTCACTAAGTTTTATTTTATTTCTTTGTTTTATAAAATATAACACTAGACCCTAAATTAGTATTAATAATTATTCCACTGCCACAAATAATTTGGCACATTAATAAAACACGTTTGTGTTTGTTTATTATTTAAATGCATTTAAAACTTGTTTTAGCCCTTGTTATATTTAGTTTAGAGCATTAACAACACTTTACAAAATTTTGGTTCACCAACATAACTAGATATGGATTATTTGCCACATGATGAGCATTTTAGTTTTGACTTCTGAAAACTTTAAACTTTTACCTTAACTTAAATTGGAATTTAAACCGGATAGAAGCAAAGGGGGTTTAGCAACAGTGAAAACGATGACGTGGCACCATTAACTTGGGATTACTATAGCTTAATTATCCGGGCGTTACACCGCTGATGGTCATCCCTCCTAGCGGCCCTATGGCACAACTCCTCCGGGAGAAACGACAAGTTCCCCTAGTTTTCTCTTCTCCCTAAGATCCTATTTCCCCATTTCAAATTCGTTTATTGACAATTCACTTTTGCTCTTTGATTTTAGGAACCCTAGATCTAGATTGGTTGAGGGGAAATCCAAATCAATTATGAGCCGCCTCCATTCCATGTCGGTGCTACCACTCATTGACGAGGACCTCTGTCAGGAGATCCTCCTCCGCCTCCCTCCACAACCATCTTCCCTCCCGCGCACCTCCCTTGTCTGCATGCGCTGGTGCAACATCCTCTCCGACCCCAAGTTCCCATGTCACTTCCGCAAGCACCAACGGAAACCACCTATGCTTGGCTTCTTTTCAAGGTGTTTACTCACTGATGTGACCATCTTCACTCCCACCCTTGACTCTTCTGATTGCATCCCTGCTACCCGCTTTCCCATGCGTCACAACCACAACAACTACAAGCAGTTGCGCTTCCAGGGTTGCCGTCATGGCCTCGTCATCCTAGTCGAAATATTACCACATACCCCCACGTCAACGGGTTTGGTTGTGTGGGATCCCGTCACTGGCAAACGACACAATCATGTCGCTATTCCGTCGGTGCTCAATCATGACAAATGCAAATGTTGTGATGCAGCGGTGTTGTGCACTAAAGCCGAAGATGGGCATATGCACGGTGATTGCTTCTAGAGCCCACTGAAACTGGCCTTGGTCTTCAATAGAGACTCAAACACTTCCACTTGCATATACGAATCAATATCTGGTGTATGTGGAGGTATTGTCTCATGGGTGACTATGGAAATAATTTCTTCCATAAGACCTAGCATCCTGGTTGGAAATGCACTTTACTGGTTGTTTTGTGGAGGTGACATCCTTGTGCATGTTTTTAAAAAGGTGGAGTCTTGGTGTGATTGATAAGCCAATAGACACACATAATGTCCATGTCGACTATTCTTATCAGCTCCTACGCATAGGATATACTGGACTTGGTCTCGCCATTTTGTCAAAAGATATAATCCAATTATGGGAGATAAATCCAATTGTGATGGTGTTGTTCCATGGATGATGCTAGAGGGGATGTTTCGGCAGACAGTGCCTTGTGATGCTATGAGGATATCTTTGTTGGGGTATGATGAGGACACAAATGTGATTTTCCTGTCTACATCGATTAGCGTGCTCATGCTCCAACTTGATTCTATACAAATCATAGATATTTCTATAAGAGCTAATATATATTACCCATTTATTTATCCCTAAACAAATTTCTATGCTGCATGTAATACCTCACTATCTACATTGAACAAACTACAATAATCCATTTAGTTTTCATTTGTTAACACTCATTCCAGTTACTTCTAGTACGTGTTCCTTGTTTAAGGATTGACTAGATATATAAGAATCATTTTCGTGTTTCCTTGATTAAGGATTGACTAGATATATAAGAACTAATATCTTGTTTGTTTCTTAGTCCATGTGGTGATCTTATGGTGATGTAATTACTTAAAATATTGCTAGGCTGCAATTGAACTAGAACAAGGGAACAACCATAACTATGCATGTCTATCAAATGATCTTCCTCATGAGTTTTCTAGCATTTGGAAATTGGAAATGATTGCACTAAGAGAATATAGTGAAACCGTTTAATATTTGAAATAGTATTATGATTGGCAATTTGGAAGATTAAATATTGTTATATTTTTTCATCCAATATTTTTCTTCTCAGATATCTCTTGATATTAAGCATCAATTCAAATATCATGTACTACCTCCGTCCGAAAATACTTGTCATCAAAATGGACCAAAAGTGATGTATCTAGAACTAAAATACATCTAGATACATCCTTTTTTATTTATTTTCATGACAAGTATTTCCGGATGGAGGGAGTAGTTCTAATTATCAAAAATAGTACTAGGTCATGTTCTTAACATGTGCATTATGTTTTGACCCATTGGACATAAACTAGTACAAGCTCTCACCATAGTAGTTCTAGATATATTTTCTCTAAATATGTAAAAAGTATTTACATCTCTTAGTAAAAGATCATTATTGTTCTTTCTTGATGTTAAACCCCTCGCTCTTAGAGCAAACCATATAAGTGAATTTGAATAAGCAAAAAACAAGGGTACCTGGGAGAGGACTATTGCCACTACACATATGGTGAATTACAATACATGAGACCTAGAAGGCACATATGTGGATGGAATGAATGAACGCCATATAATCTAAAGTTGTGTCATCATGAATAATTTTATCACCATCTATCTAGTATGGCTCGCTAGAACTCAATTGTTAAGAGATGTAACAGTAGAACAAAGTTGTGAATCATACTTAAGACTTTATTCCGACATGGAATGCTTTTATAATATTAATGATCATCTCTAGCTAGTCCCTGCTGCGATATTTGACTTGGCTTATTATTTCACAAAAAATATTATGTCAAGCCACAATCCAATAACTAGTGTCATTATATAAGGTAATGATGGCACATGGTATCACAATTCTGCCACGGACACCCATCCGTTTATACATCTATAACAATATTAAGCATCCTCTAGAGTATTGATTTGACACTTATTTTCTTTGAAAACAGAGGATGCAAGATGAGTAAGTAGAGAAGAGATGCGTTGAGATATATCTTGATAATACCCCCGTCACTAAAATTTCCACTTTCGATAGTCATCTCCATCTCTTGTTGTCCTCATCTTCTTATTACCGAGGAAATAGTTACGGCATATCATATGGTAATGGTGTTTTGGCTCCTATGTGTAGATGCACCTATTATGAAATATGTATAAAAACACATTTCAAAAAGTTTTAAAAAATTGAGAAAAAAAATCCCATGTGTACATCTGGACATCCTATGTTTGCACACAACATTTTGGTGAAAAAGGACACTTTTTGTGGCATGTATTAACAAGATATTAAAAAATGCCTCGTGAATAGTTGTAATCAAGCATAAAAAATGTCTTTTTTACACAAGCCGCAAAAATATCCTTTTTCATCGAAACTTGGTGCACGGACATATAATGTCCGGATTTACACGCAAGATTTTTTTTCCCGATTTTTTTAACTTTTAAAATGTGTATTTAGACAATGGGTGCATATACACCTATGAGCCAAAGAGAATTTCTGATATCATATAAAATTACATATTGTAGATTTTTATTGTTGCTTGAACATTTGTATCTTTCCTATTACCTTTTTTTGAAATCTAGAGAGATAATGTAGGTGAGATAGATTTAACGATCCATGTGAATGATGGGTCCTTTTTGTGCCATAATATCTCGAGCCTTCCGACACACACCTTCATATCCATGTCGCACCACCAGGCCATCCACCATAGATGCGGGCTTCCCACAACATGCCCTTGCTTGCACGCGTACCAACTCATCTTTGAGCCGCTTATGCAGACAACATGATGAAATGTATTATGGGCAAGAAGATCAGGATCATATTGGCACACAATTTGATCACCGAAGAATATGCGAAGAGAGTCGATGGTCCATCTTTTATTATATGCGCCTTGGTATGTGGGGAATATCCAAATAATTCATGACCTAAAAATGATAAGATGGTTATACAAATTATATTTGTAGAACCAAAAAATAGAACACGGAGGTACAACCGGGGGCAACGGGTGTGTAGTGCATCGACTGTGAATGGCGACATGCCGTAGTGGAGGGCCACCGGCACCCACTACATGAATAGCAGTCAAAACCGAGTATCCAATATACTTGTATGAGGCCAAAAACATACTCAAGTACCTACAAGACGAAACAATTCCTCGCAAGTCGCATAAACTCTTAACCATAATACACAAAAGTAATCGAACATTTGATATCAAAATATTGTCATAGCGGCTAGCTAGAATTGACAAGCACACTGATACGTCCAAAAAGTATCTATAATTTCTGCATGCTCCATGCTTCTTTTGTGTGATATTGCTATGATATTGATGCACTTCCATACACTTTTGATCATATTTGGACTAACCTATTAACTCAGTGCACCACAGTGCCAGTTCCTGTTTTCTGCTGTTTTTCTATTTCAGGTTTCCCCCATATTAAAAGTGCTCCAAAAATTCTAGGAAAAATATAGGAAAAATCAGCGTACAGGAAGCTTCGCGAAGAACCAAAGATAGGCCAGAGGGGAGCCAGGGGAGGCCCAGGCGGCCACCTGGCGCGGCCCCACCCCTGGCCGCGCCAGGGGGCGCCTGGGGCCCCTGCTCCGCCTCTGGCTGCCCCCCTTCGCCTATATATCCCTCTCGTCCCGAAACCCTCGAGGACAGAACCCTTTTTCGCGATCTCGCCTCTGCTCCACCGCCGCAGCGCTTCCAAGATCGGGAGCATCAGGAGAACTCTTCCCGGCACCCTGCCAGAGGGGAGAACCACCACCGGGAGCTTCTCCACCACCATGGACGCTTCCCGGATGAGTCGTGAGTAGTCCACCTTGGACCATGGGTCCATGATCAGTAGCTATGTGATGTTCTCCTCCCCTCTTTGCTCTTCATGGTTTAGACCTCGTGAGCTGCCCTACATGATCGAGGCACATATGTAATCTTTCTACTGTTGCTTTGCTGAGTTTGCTGGGATCTGATGGATTATGAGACTATGTTCAGATTGTGTTTGAGTAATATATTTGATTCACCTCTTTTATATCTTTGTTCTTGAGTAATTCTTGCATGTTCTCCGTTGCTGTTTATTGCTTTGGCCAAGTAGTAGGTAGTAACTCCAAGAGGGAGCGTTATGCTTGATTGTGGGTTCATGCCCCCTGATGACTAGCTTGAGTGACAAAAACATGAGTCTAGGGGATGTGCTGTTGCCACAAGGGAGAAAACAACGGTGCTTGTACTTGCGGGTGCAAGGATTGTTTACTTTACACAAAGTTCTTTTAATGCAGTTGTCTGTTGCTTTGAGTTTACACTTTGGGTGGGATTCGCAACTTAATACCAGCGAGATGTTCTGGATAGATATCTCAAGGTGGATGATTAGTAGTAGATGCAGATGGATTTCGGTCTACTTGCCTTGGCGTACCGCCCATGCTTTTGAGCCTCTACCTTTCTTTGCAGCATTGTTAGCATTGGTTTGCGCACATAATCCTGTCAATTGCCCAGCTGTAATTTGTTTACCTCGCTTTGCTGTTTTATCGTCTTTTGGGAGAGAGACATCACTAGTGAACATCATGGGACCCCGGTCCATATTACCACCGCTGATCACACCTTCTATTTACTTCCTGTTTTTATTTCCTAGTTGCAGTCTTAGCTATCATTATTATCTCTTGTGTTTGATCCTTTGTAAACAACAAGGCCGGAGGGATTGACAACAACTCTGTACTCGTTGGGAGCAAAGTTATCTGTATCTGTGTGCAGGTCCCGTCAACCGCTAAGTTTCTGGCGCCATTGACACCTACTTGTCGACCCTCGGAGTCTCACGGGATTCGATCCTTGGTATCTTTGCCAAGGGAAATTTGCCGCTACGCTGCATCTCAACCTTCCACTTGGGGTAACCAACGAGGGGCGAGAAGCCATCAAGCAAGTTTCTGGCGCCATTGCCGGGGACTCCACTCTTCAAGATAGGGGAGTTGCACGCTATCTTTTATCTTTGCTTTTTAGTCTTGTTAGTTTACCTTTCAGTTTTTGCTTTAGTGTCCCTTACCAAAAATCACAAAAATAGTTATCTTGCTTGCTGCTGCTATGGGTTCCACCAAAAACACTAAGTGGGAGGAGTACACCCCTTCTTCCATCACGCCAATCACCACTGTCGGGATCTACAAAAGTAATAAACCTTGTGATTATGTTAGTTTTAATGGAGAGTTATGCCCATGGCATGGTCTTCCGGGAAAAAAGTATGAGCCTCTGTTTAAAGTTGCTCCCACACTTCCCCAAACTTGGGAAGACGTCCAAGCTCTTATAATAGAGAGCAATTCAAACAAAGAAGATGACACTACAATTCTGCTCAATAATGATAAAATTGATTTTGATAATTGTAGTCTCTCAGAAGTTGTCACCTTTTTACAAAGAATGGCTAAAGACCCCCACACTAGCACACTTAACCTTGCCTTCATAGAGCATATCACCAATGCTCTTACCAAAGCTAGGGAAGAAAAGCTCAAGTTTGAGACTTCCATCCCTAGGAAGCTAGAAGATGGTTGGGATCCCATAGTCAAAATTAAATTGAACAACTTCTCTTGCTATGCTTTATGTGATGTTGGAGCTAGTACCTCCATTATGCCCAAAAGAATGTATGATATGTTTGAATTGAAACCTTTTGATCCTTGTTCTTTTGGTGTTCGTCTTGTTGATTCCCCACACTAGCATACTTAATCTTACCTTCACGGAGCATATCACTAATGCTCTTATCAAAGCTAGGGAGGAGAAGCTTAGGGTAGAAGCCTCCATACCTAGAAAGCTAGAAGATAGTTGGGATCCTATGATTAAAATTAAGTTGAATAACTTCTCTTGCTATGCTTTATGTGATGTTGGAGCTAGTACCTCCGTTATGCCCAAAAGAATATATGATATGTTTAAATTGAAATCTTTTGATCCTTGTTCTTTTGGTGTTCGTCTTGTTGATTCTTCCGTAAAGAAACCTTTGGGGAAGATCGACGATGTTCTTATCATTGTCAATGACAATTATGTTCCCGTTGATTTTACTATTATGGATATTGAATGTGAACCTTCATGTCCAATTATTTTGGGACGTCCTTTTCTTCGCACTGTTGGTGCTATCATTGACATGAAAGAGGGGAATATAAAATTCCAATTCCCTCTCAAGAAAGGGATGGAACACTTCCCTAAGAAGAAGATTAAGTTGCCTTTTGAGTCCGTTACACGGGCTAGCTATTCTCTTACTCTTGATAAAACTTGATCTTCTCTTTTTGCATCATGCCTAGCTTAAAGGCATAAAAGAAAGCGCTTTTGGGAGGCAGCCCACAACGAATTAGGTCTTATTTTGCTTTTGTTGTGTCTTGATGTTTGTTACTACAGTAGCATCATCATTGTATCTTTTCTTTTCAGCTTTGTGCCAAGTTTAGCCTCTGATTGCAAGAAAGTTCAAAAGTTGTGACGTGCTGTCCAGAAAACAGATTCTGTCCTTGGACAGAAAAATTCGAATAAAATCACCAGATCATCTTTTTGATCTGAATTTTTTTGACAGCGTGCTCTATACAATTGGCTTTCGAGCGTCTGTTCTGAGTTTTTTGATTTGAGTTGCAGAAGTGCCCCGAAAAAATTATTTACTACCTGCTGGTCTGTTTTTCACAGATTCTGTCCTGTTTTGCCTTTTCTTTGTTTTGCAAACCTTGAGCTTGCTTTTTCTTTGCAAAAACCTTTTGGCAATCTTGAGAAACAGTAGCTCTTCAAGATTATCTTTATTTCCCGTAGGGAAAAATTATTTTATTATGGGTACTAACCTCGCTAATCAGATTATGATGAGTTATGTATGTAGGGAGTTTTCAAGTGTGCGAGGGGAGATGATAAAAGAAGATTCAGGAGGGTCAAACGCTCAAGCTTGGGGATGCCCCCGTGCACCCTCAAGAAATATTCAAGAAGACTCAAGCATCTAAGCTTGGGGATGCCCCCATGCATCCCCTTCTCCATCAACAATTATCAGTTCGTCTTTCGTTCCACTATAATTTTATCACTTCATGCGTTATGTGCTATGCTTGGAGCGTCTTGCTCTTAGTTTCTTTTTTTTAGTTTTCTTTAGCTTTGCTTGATGTTCATAACAAGTTAGAACCCAGCTTTCTTTGTGTGGGAGAGAAACACGCTCCACTTCAACCTAGAACACAACATAGGATTTTCATGCTTATCTTTGATGTGTGTTATCTTTGTCTTTCCATAGCTGATGTCATGTTTAGCTCTTAGTTTTTATGCTTTTCTTTTTAAAGAGCTTTTGTTTAGTTGGTTGCTGAACTCTCTTGAGTTTTCATGTTTATCTTGTTAAGAGAGTTTGCCTGTTGCACTGAGTTGTGTGTCTTAACTTAAAGTAGGTAATTGAGGTTGCTATTTAATTTTAGTAGTAACTTGCAATAGTTTTGAGGTATTGCCATAAGTAATGTCTGAACTTTTGGTGTCAAGAGCTTTAGCCTATTAGTGATAGATGTCGTATTTTGGGCAATCCGTGTTTATTTTCGAAAACCTACAAAATAGTTGAGAACTTTAGCTACTAGATGGATCACTAATCTTTGGAGGGATCGAATATTAGAGTACACTCACGTACCATGAGTCGAGGATGCGCAAGGATAACCAAACCCCCATACACTCCTCCTCGGGGTACTTGTCTCTTTGTGAACCTCCTAATTAGATTGAGAGTTACCGATAATAAGTGCATGAGTTCTTCAGACTAATGTGATTATTCGAAAGTTGACTCTTCCACCTAGCTATATTTTTCTAGCCTCTTCGGTACCGTGCATTGCCCTTTCTCACCTCGAGAGTTGGCGCATACTTCGCCGGTGCATCCAAATCCTTGGCACGATACGCTCTGTCATCATAAGCCTCATTATATCCTTCCTCAAAACAGCCACCATACCTACCTATCAAGGCATTTCCATAGCCTTTCCGAGATACATTGCCATGCAACATCCATCTTCTCATGACTTGATCTTCATGTCATACATGCTTTTGCTTGATCGATGAGCCGCATGCTAGTTGGGCCTTGCCCTAATCATTGCTACATGACGCGCTAGTATCATTGCATATCCTGCTACACCGGCAGAGGCATACACTTGCATACATCATGATAGTTTCATTTTCTTTATGTTCAGTACTCTTGTAAAGTGTGAAAGATCTTCTATACTTCTTGTAATTTATAGAGTGTTGCCCCTAAAGTGAGGAAAAGATCCCAAAGAGGACAAAATCAAAAGATCCCAAAGAGGACAAATGAGAGTTAAATAGAAAGAGCCATTGAGGCCACAAAAAAATAAAAAAAATAGAAAAATGAGAAAAAGAAATAAAAAGAGAGAAGGGGGCACACTACTATTCCTTTTGAGAGATCCACACTCGTACTTCATCTTATACCTTGTACTCCATAGAGATTATCATTCATGCATATAGCTATGTGGGGACCTTCACACTATAGAACTTGGCTTGTATATTCCAATGATGAGCCTCCTCAAAAGAGCTCTAGGTCTTCTTGAGCGAGCAAGTTGGATGCACCCCCACTAGTTCCATTGGAGAGCTTACCTTAGCTCATATGTGCATCCGTTGCATGGCAATCCCTACTCCTCACATCATATCTATCATTTGGCTTTCTCTCGCCTATGATTGTCCTCATTGATGTGAGCCTTTCACACCTTTTTTGTCTTCCCCCTTCATCATTTTTCTCTCTTTGTCATCCTAAGTGTCAACTTTCTTGCTTACGCTCATCCATTGCATGAGTGCTCAAAATATCGAAAGGGAGTGGATCATTTTGACTTGTACCTGGCTAGTGGTCTGGGGATGAGTCAAGATAAGATTCCAAAGAAGATCAAGTGTGAAACTTTAGTAGATTAAGTTCTCAACAATACAAAAACTATGTTTTACTCTCACGTATATCCCTATCCCCTCTCTTGCACGCAAACACCATTTGGAGACATTCGAGTCACGGACAGCGAGAGCTCTTGCAACTTTATGTTCTTATGTTGCTTGTTACAATGCTAATATAGACTCTTGCTTGTTATGACTTGAATTGAATTACATGCCTTGATTGCTTTACTTAAAAAGTTCTTATATGGTTGGTAGCATGTCACCACAGAAATTATGCTTGTTATCATTTACCTACTCGAGGACGAGCAGGAATTAAGCTTGGGGATGTTGATACGTCCAAAACGTATCTATAATTTCTGCTTGCTCCATGCTTCTTTTGTGTGATATTGCTATGATATTGATGCACTTCCATACACTTTTGATCATATTTGGACTAACCTATTAAATCAGTGCACCACAGTGCCAGTTCCTGTTTTCTGCTGTTTTTCTATTTCAGGTTTCCCCCATATTAAAAGTGCTCCAAAAATTCCAGGAAAAATATAGGAAAAATCAACGTACATGAAGCTTTGCGAAGAACCAAAGATGGGCCAGAGGGGAGCCAGGGGAGGCCCAGGCGGCCACCTGGCTTGGCCCCACCCCAGGTCGCGCCAGGGGGGCGCCTGGGGCCCCTGCTCCGCCTCTGGCTGCCCCCTTCGCCTATATATCCCTCTCGTCCCGAAACCCTAGAGGACAGAACCCTTTTTCGCGATCTCGCCTCTGTTCCGCCTCCGCAGCGCTTCCAAGATCGGGAGCATCAGGAGAACTTTTCCCGGCACCCTGCCGGAGGAGAGAACCACCACCGGGAGCTTCTCCACCACCATGGACGCTTCCCAGATGAGTCGTGACACTAGTAGAAAATAGGGCATTGGTCCAGCCCATTAGCCCCGGTTCAATCTAGAACCGGGTCCAATGGGGGTACTAGACCCGGTTCGTGAGCCCAGGGGGCCGGCCGGGCCACGTGGGCCATTGGTCCCGGTTCGTCTGGACCTATTGGTCCCGGTTGGAGCTAAAAACCGGGACCAATGGCTCTTGCTCCTGGCCCACCACTATTGGTCCCGGTTGGTGTTATGAACTGGGACCAAAGGCACCCCTTTAGTCCCGGTTTGTAGCACCAACCGGGACCAGTGAGTTGCCTATATATACCCCCTCACTCAAGAGCAGAGCTCACTGCTCTGTTTTTTTTCTGGCCGAGGGGGAGAGGGGTTAGTGGTGCTCTAGCTCACCTCCTATGCACACAACGTGTTCGGTGGAATGCCCGAGCCACACTAGTTAAGCTTTTCTCCTCTCGAAGCTCTATTTTCTCCGAGATTTGTCTAGGTTTAGCGGTCCGTCACGTCCCGTCCCGTCTTCGCCGCCGTCGATCGCCCCCACCGATCTCGTCACCGGCACCACCGTGGTGAGCCTCTTGTTATGTCCATGCTTTTCTTACTTTTATTATTGCTTTAGATAGATATTTGTCTAATTTTCTTACGTTTATTATTGCTTGTTATTATATAGTGCGATGGTTTTGATATCCCCCCACGTGGGCCCTCGTCCGGTCTACGATTCGGATGTGGTATATTATCTTTAATTTATAACTATTTGTTTTAGTGTTTATGATAGTTATGCCGACCAACCTGACATGCATAGATGTTTTATTATGTCTAGGAGGTAGTTGAACCGAAAATTCCAACCGACCCTCTTGTGGAGAGGTTAAATTTAGTTGAAGAGGAAAACATTTCGTTAAAGAAAAAATTGGAAAAAATGGAGGAGGAGAAGATGGAATTGGAGTTGCATGTTGCGGAAGTTATCGATGATCACAAGATCAAGATGGACCCTATTGTCGAGAGGTTAAATTTAGTTGAAGAATAAAACAAATTCTTGAAGGGAAAAATAAAAAAAATTGTGGACGAGAAGATGATATTGGAGTTGCATGTTGCGGATGTCGTCGATGATCACAAGATCAAGATGGATGCAATGCGGTTGAAGATTAAAAAGATTAGAAAATATGCCATTCATACCGAGGCTTGGTATCATTATGCCGTTGGATCAATTGTTACCTTGATTGCGATTATGATAGCATTTGTTTTCGCGTTGAAATGTTTTACATAGTTTCGATGTGTATGGAGAGCTATATGTTGTTAGATGAGAACTATATATGTATGTACTTTGGTTTTAATGTGATGATGAACTTTTATCCATTTGGTCAGTTAATTATCTATTTATGATGTTCTGTAATGGTTTTTGACACACTTAATTATATATAAATGCACGCAGATGAACCGGCAATGGATGTACGGTGACAGACACACCTCCGAGTACATTAAGGGCGTGCGTGAGTTTCTAAATGCGGCTGAGGCAAACAAGCAGAATGGTTTTATGTGTTGTCCATGCACTAAATGTGTGAATACGATGTCTTACTCTAACCGGAAAATCCTTCACTCCCACCTGCTTTACAAGGGTTTCATGCCACACTATAATGTTTGGACGAGGCACGGAGAAATAGGGGTTATGATGGAAGACGGCGAAGAAGAAGAGTACGATGACAACTATGTGCCCCCTGAATACGGTGATGCTGCAATGGGGGGAGCTGGTGAAGATCAAGAGGAACCAGACGATGCGCCCAATGATACTGCAACGGGTGAAGCTGCTGAAGATCAAGAGGAACCAAATGATGATCTTCGCCGGGTCATTGTCGATGCAAGGACACAATGCGAAAGTCAAAAGGAGAAGCTGAAGTTCGATCGCATGTTAGAGGATCACAAAAAAGGGTTGTACCCCAATTGCGAAGATGGCAACACAAAGCTCGGTACCGTACTGGAATTGCTGCAGTGGATGGCAGAGAATGCTGTGGCTGACAAAGGATTTGAGAAGCTACTGAAAATATTGAAGAAGAAGCTTCCAAAGGATAACGAATTGCCCGACAGTACATACGCAGCAAACAAGGTCGTATGCCCTCTAGGATTGGAGGTGCAGAAGATACATGCATGCCCTAATGACGGCATCCTCTACCGCGGTGCATACAAGGATCTGAACGCATGCCCGGTATGCGGTGCATTGCGGTATAAGATCAGATGAGATGACCCTGGTGATGTTGATGGCGAGCCCGCCAGGAAGAGGGTTCCTGCGAAGGTGATGTGGTATGCTCCTATAATACCACGGTTGAAACGTTTGTTTAGAAACAGAGAGCATGCCAAGTTGATGCGATGGCACAGTGAGGACCGTAAGAAAGACGGGAAGTTGAGAGCACCCGCTGACGGGTCGCAGTAGAGAAAAATCGAGAGAAAGTACTGGGAGGAGTTTGCAAAGGACGCAAGGAACGTATGGTTTGCTTTAAGCGTGGATGGCATTAATCCTTTCGGGGAGCAGAGTAGCAATCACTGCACCTGGCCCGTGACTCTATGTATGTATAACCTTCCTCCTTGGATGTGCATGAAGCGGAAGTTCATTATGATGCCAGTTCTCATCCAAGGCCCTAAGCAACCCGGCAACGACATTGATGTGTACCTAAGGCCATTAGTTGAAGAACTTTTACAGCTGTGGAATGGAAACGGTGTACGTGCGTGGGATGAGCACAAACAAGAGGAATTTGACCTAAAGGCATTGCTGTTCGTGACCATCAACGATTGGCCCGCTCTCAGTAACCTTTCAGGACAGACAAACAAAGGATACCACGCATGCACGCACTGTTTAGATGACACTGAAAGTATATACCTGGACAAGTGCAGGAAGAATGTGTACCTGGGCCATCGTCGATTTCTTCCGACCAACCATCAATGTCGAAAGAAAGGCAAGCATTTCAAAGGCGAGGCAGATCACCGGAAGAAGCCCGCCATGCATACCGGTGATCACGTACTTGCTATGGTCAATGATTTACACGTAATCTTTGGAAAGGGCCCCGACGCACTAGCTGTTCCGAATGACGCTGAGGGACACGCACCCATGTGGAAGAAGAAATCTATATTTTGGGACCTACCCTACTGGAAAGACCTAGAGGTCCGCTCTTCAATCGACGTGATGCACGTGACGAAGAACCTTTGCGTGAACCTGCTAGGCTTCTTGGGCGTGTATGGAAAGACAAAAGATACAGCTGAGGCACGGGAGGACCTGCAACGTTTGCACGAAAAAGACGGCATCCCTCCGAAGCAGTATGAAGGTCCTGCCAGCTATGCTCTTACGAAAGAAGAGAAAGAAATCTTCTTTGAATGCCTGCTCAGTATGAAGGTCCCGACTGGCTTCTCGTCGAATATAAAGGGAATAATAAATATGGCAGAGAAAAAGTTCCAGAACCTAAAGTCTCATGACTGCCATGTGATTATGACGCAACTGCTTCCGGTTGCATTGAGGGGGCTTCTACCGGAAAACGTCCGATTAGCCATTGTGAAGCTATGTGCATTCCTCAATGCAATCTCTCAGAAGGTGATCGATCCAGAAATCGTACCAAGGCTATGGAGTGATGTGGCGCAATGTCTTATCAGTTTCGAGCTTGTGTTCCCACCATCCTTCTTCAATATCATGACACACGTCCTAGTTCATCTAGTCGACGAGATTGTCATTCTGGGGCCCGTATTTCTACACAATATGTTCCCCTTTGAGAGGTTCATGGGAGTCCTAAAGAAATATGTCCGTAACTGTGCCAGGCCAGAAGGACGCATCTCCATGGGCCATCAAACAGAGGATGTCATCGGGTTTTGTGTTGACTTCATTCCTGGCCTTAATAAGATAGGTCTCCCTAAATCACGGTACGAGGGGAGACTGACTGGAAAAGGCACGCTTGGAAGGGACTCAATAATATGCAGGGACGGATATTCTTGGTCTCAAGCACACTACACAGTTCTACAGAACTCTACATTGGTGACCCCGTATGTCGATGAACACAAGAACAGTCTGCGCTCCAAACACCCGGAGCAGTTCGACGACTGGATTACACGTGAACACATCAGGACTTTCAGCAGTTGGTTGGAAACACGTCTCAGAGGTGACAACACTGTTTGTGCTGAGTTGTACTTGTTGTCCAGGGGACCATCTTCGACTGTATTGATTTACAAAGGATACGAGATAAATGGGAATACATTTTACACGATTGTCCAAGATCA
The DNA here is from genome assembly GCA_902687465.1 of Secale cereale. Classification (NCBI taxonomy): domain Eukaryota; kingdom Viridiplantae; phylum Streptophyta; class Magnoliopsida; order Poales; family Poaceae; genus Secale; species Secale cereale. Next base: position 70,017,291 of record LR738711.1, read on the forward strand.
AAAGAGCACCAACCAAAACAGCGGTGTCCGCTTTGATGCAACAACCGAGAGGGGAAAGGACACATATTATGGTTACATAGTGGACATATGGGAACTTGACTACGGACATGATTTTAAGGTCCCTTTGTTTAAGTGCAACTGGGTCAATCTGTCAGGAGGCGGGGTACAGGTAGACCCACAGTACGGAATGACAACAGTGGATCTGAAAAATCTTGGATACACTGACGAACCGTTCGTCCTAGCCAATGATGTGGCACAGGTTATCTATGTGAAGGACATGTCTACTAGAACGAGAAAAAGAAAAGATAAGGAAGCGAATACATCATACGATGAGCCAAAGCGCCACATAGTTCTTTCAGGAAAAAGGGACATCCTGGGAGTGGAGGGCAAGACAGACATGTCTGAAGATTATGAAAAGTTTCATGAAATTCCTCCCTTCAAAGTCAAGGCTGACCCAAGCATCCTGATAAACGATGAAGATTATCCATGGTTACGCGCAATAAGCAAATGACACAAGCGAAGAAAAAGTGAAGACTTTTTTCCGCAACTATTATGATGATACCATGCCAACTTTGTAACAAATGAGTATGATACCATTGTCCGTTTGTACTATTCAAATTTCAATACTACTTGCACTAACAGAGAAAGTTTGTAATTGGTTTTACCAGAAAGAATTAAAAAAATAAAGCAAATAACAAAAGAAAATAAATAATGCAGAAAAAAAACAAAAAAACTTGAAAAAAAAATAGCAACAATAAGTATTTTGTTGTAAGTAGAAACAAAATAAAATAAATAAAGCAACAAAGAAAATAAATAATTTCAAATTTAAACTATTCAAATTTGAATACTACTTGCACTAACAGAAAGTTTGTAATTGGTTTTACCTAAAGCAATAATATTCACAAAGAAACTCTAAATACAGCAAAAAACAACTTAGAAATAAATAAAGGAAAAAAAAATTGGGCGCTGCCCAGTGAGCCTGCAAGGCCTATAGCACAGGATCCACCTGTACTATAAGGCCCAGCAAGCTCACAGCACAGCGCACAGAGTTAGGCCCAGAAGCCTGCATTTGAGAGGAGCTCGAGAGGGTGGGAGCAGCAGCCCTTATAAACCACTCTCGAGCTCCCTCAGCTAGCGAGGTGGGACTAAACATCCCACCGCACCCGCGCCAGCACAGGGCCTTTGGTCCCGGTTGGTGGCTAAAACCGGGACTAAAGGGTGTATTAGTCCCGGTTGGTGGCTGAAACCGGGACTAATACCCCCCTTTAGTCCCGGTTGCTGCCACCAACCGGGACTAAAGGCCCCTCCTTCCCGCCCTTTGGGCTGCTGAAAAGGGACCTTTAGTCCCGGTTGGTGGCAGCAACCGGGACTAAAGGGGGGTAT
>LR738711.1:70028997-70064635 GCA_902687465.1 Secale cereale
CCCCTTTAGTCCCGGTTGCTGCCATCAACCGGGACTAAAGGTCCCTTTTCAGCAGCCCAAAGGGCGGGAAGGAGGGGCCTTTAGTCCCGGTTGGTGGCAGCAACCGGGACTAAAGGGGGGTATTAGTCCCGGTTTCAGCCATCAACCGGGACTAATACACCCTTTAGTCCCGGTTTCAGCCACCAACCGGGACCAAAGGCCCTGTGTTGGCGCGGGTGCGATGGGATGTTTAGTCCCACCTCGCTAGCTGAGGGAGCTCGAGAGTGGTTTATAAGGGCTGCTGCTCCCACCCTCTCGAGCTCCTCTCAAATGCAGGCTTCTGGGCCTAACTCTGCGCGCTGCCCTGTGAGTTTGCTGGGCCTTATAGTACAGGTGGATCCTGTGCTATAGGCCTTGCAGGCTCACTGGGCAGCGCCCATTTTTATTTTCCTTTTTTGCTTTATTTATTTTTAAGTTGTTTTTTGCTGTATTTAGAGTTTCTTTGTGAATATTATTGCTTTAGGTAAAACCAATTACAAACTTTTTGTTAGTGCAAGTAGTATTCAAATTTGAATAGTTTAAATTTGAAATTATTTATTTTCTTTGTTGCTTTATTTATTTTATTTTGTTTCTACTTACAACAAAATACTTATTGTTGCTATTTTTTTCAAGTTTTTTTGTTTTGTTTTCTGCATTATTTATTTTCTTTTGTTATTTGCTTTATTTTTTAATTCTTTCTGGTAAAACCAATTACAAACTTTCTTTGTTAGTGCAAGTAGTATTGAAATTTGAATAGTATAAACGGACAATGGTATCATACTCGTTTGTTACAAAGTTGGCATGGTATCATCATAATAGTTGCGGAAAAAAGTCTTCACTTTTTCTTCGCTTGTGTCATTTGCTTATTGCGCCGTAACCATGGATAATCTTCATCGTTTATCAGGATGCTTGGGTCAGCCTTGACTTTGAAGGGAGGAATTTCATGAAACTTTTCATAATCTTCAGACATGTCTGTCTTGCCCTCCACTCCCAGGATGTCCCTTTTTCCTGAAAGAACTATGTGGCGCTTTGGCTCATCGTATGATGTATTCGCTTCCTTATCTTTTCTTTTTCTCTGTCTGGTAGACATGTCCTTCACATAGATAACCTGTGCCACATCATTGGCTAGGATGAACGGTTCGTCAGTGTATCCAAGATTTTTCAGATCCACTGTTGTCATTCCGTACTGTGGGTCTACCTGTACCCCGCCTCCTGACAGATTGACCCATTTGCACTTAAACAAAGGGACCTTAAAATCATGTCCGTAGTCAAGTTCCCATGTGTCCACTATGTAACCATAATATGTGTCCTTTCCCCTCTCGGTTGTTGCATCAAAGCGGACACCGCTGTATTGGTTGGTGCTCTTTTGATCTTGGACAATCGTGTAAAATGTATTCCCATTTATCTCGTATCGTTTGTAAATCAATACAGTCGAAGATGGTCCCCTGGACAACAAGTACAACTCATCACAAACAGTGTTGTCACCTCTGAGACGTGTTTCCAACCAACTGCTGAAAGTCCTGATGTGTTCACGTGTAATCCAGTCGTCGCACTGTTCCGGGTGTTTGGAGCGCAGATTGTTCTTGTGTTCATCGACATACGGGGTCACCAATGTAGAGTTCTGTAGAACTGTGTAGTGTGCTTGAGACCAAGAATATCCGTCCCTGCATATTATTGAGTCCCTTCCAAGCGTGCCTTTTCCAGTCAGTCTCCCCTCGTACCGTGATTTAGGGAGACCTATCTTATTAAGGCCAGGAATGAAGTCAACACAAAACCCGATGACATCCTCTGTTTGATGGCCCATGGAGATGCTTCCTTCTGGCCTGGCGCGGTTACGGACATATTTCTTTAGGACTCCCATGAACCTCTCAAAGGGGAACATATTGTGTAGAAATACGGGCCCCAGAATGACAATCTAGTCGACTAGATGAACTAGGACGTGTGTCATGATATTGAAGAAGGATGGTGGGAACACAAGCTCGAAACTGACAAGACATTGCGCCACATCACTCCTTAGCCTTGGTACGATTTCTGGATCGATCACCTTCTGAGAGATTGCATTGAGGAATGCACATAGCTTCACAATGGCTAATCGGACGTTTTCCGGTAGAAGCCCCCTCAATGCAACCGGAAGCAGTTGCGTCATAATCACATGGCAGTCATGAGACTTTAGGTTCTGGAACTTTTTCTCTGCCATATTTATTATTCCCTTTATATTCGACGAGAAGCCAGTCGGGACCTTCATACTGAGCAGGCATTCAAAGAAGATTTCTTTCTCTTCTTTCGTAAGAGCATAGTTGGCAGGACCTTCATACTGCTTCGGAGGGATGCCGTCTTTTTCGTGCAAACGTTGCAGGTCCTCCCGTGCCTCAGCTGTATCTTTTGTCTTTCCATACACGCCCAAGAAGCCTAGCAGGTTCACGCAAAGGTTCTTCGTCACGTGCATCACGTCGATTGAAGAGCGGACCTCTAGGTCTTTCCAGTAGGGTAGGTCCCAAAATATAGATTTCTTCTTCCACATGGGTGCGTGTCCCTCAGCGTCATTCGGAACAGCTAGTGCGCCGGGGCCCTTTCCAAAGATTACGTGTAAATCATTGACCATAGCAAGTACGTGATCACCGGTACGCATGGCGGGCTTCTTCCGGTGATCTGCCTCGCCTTTGAAATGCTTGCCTTTCTTTCGACATTGATGGTTGGTCGGAAGAAATCGACGATGGCCCAGGTACACATTCTTCCTGCACTTGTCCAGGTATATACTTTAAGTGTCATCTAAACAGTGTGTGCATGCGTGGTATCCTTTGTTTGTCTGTCCTGAAAGGTTACTGAGAGCGGGCCAATCGTTGATGGTCACGAACAGCAACGCCTTTAGGTCAAATTCCTCCTGTTTGTGCTCATCCCACGCACGTACACCGTTTCCATTCCACAGTTGTAAAAGTTCTTCAACTAATGGCCTTAGGTACACATCAATGTCGTTGCCGGGTTGCTTAGGGCCTTGGATGAGAACTGGCATCATAATGAACTTCCGCTTCATGCACATCCAAGGAGGAAGGTTATACGTACATAGAGTCACGGGCCAGGTGCTGTGATTGCTGCTCTGCTCCCCGAAAGGATTAATGCCATCCGCGCTTAAAGCAAACCATACGTTCCTTTCGTCCTTTGCAAACTCCTCCCAGTACTTTCTCTCGATTTTTCTCCACTGCGACCCGTCAGCGGGTGCTCTCAACTTCCCGTCTTTCTTACGGTCCTCACTGTGCCATCGCATCGACTTGGCATGCTCTCTGTTTCTAAACAAATGTTTCAACCGTGGTATTATAGGAGCATACCACATCACCTTCGCAGGAACCCTCTTCCTGGCGGGCTCGCCATCAACATCACCAGGGTCATCTCGTCTGATCTTATCCCGCAATGCACCGCATACCGGGCATGCGTTCAGATCCTTGTATGCACCGCGGTAGAGGATGCAGTCATTAAGGCATGCATGTATCTTCTGCACCTCCAATCCTAGAGGGCATACGACCTTCTTTGCTGCGTATGTACTGTCGGGCAATTCGTTATCCTTCGGAAGCTTCTTCTTCAATATTTTCAGTAGCTTCTCAAATCCTTTGTCAGCCACAGCATTCTCTGCCTTCCACTGCAGCAATTCCAGTACGGTACCGAGCTTTGTGTTGCCATCTTCGCAATTGGGGTACAACCCTTTTTTGTGATCCTCTAACATGCGATCGAACTTCAGCTTCTCCTTTTGACTTTCGCATTGTGTCCTTGCATCGACAATGACCCGGCGAAGATCATCATTTGGTTCCTCTTGATCTTCAGCAGCTTCACCCGTTGCAGCATCATTGGGCTAATCGTCTGGTTCCTCTTGATCTTCACCAGCTCCCCCCATTGCAGCATCACCGTATTCAGGGGGCACATAGTTGTCATCGTACTCTTCTTCTTTGCCGTCTTCCATCATAACCCCTATTTCTCCGTGCCTCGTCCAAACATTATAGTGTGGCATGAAACCCTTGTAAAGCAGGTGGGAGTGAAGGATTTTCCGGTTAGAGTAAGACATCGTATTCACACATTTAGTGCATGGACAACACATAAAACCATTCTGCTTGTTTGCCTCAGCCGCATTTAGAAACTCACGCACGCCCTTAATGTACTCGGAGGTGTGTATGTCACCGTACATCCATTGCCGGTTCATCTGCGTGCATTTATATATAATTAAGTGTGTCAAAAACCATTACAGAACATCATAAATAGATAATTAAGTGACCAAATGGATAAAAGTTCATCATCACATTAAAACCAAAGTACATACATATATAGTTCTCATCTAACAACATATAGCTCTCCATACACATCGAAACTATGTAAAACATTTCAACGCGAAAACAAATGCTATCATAATCGCAACCAAGGTAACAATTGATCCAACGGCATAATGATACCAAGCCTCGGTATGAATGGCATATTTTCTAATCTTTTTAATCTTCAACCGCATTGCATCAATCTTGATCTTGTGATCATCGACGACATCCGCAACATGCAACTCCAATATCATCTTCTCGTCCACTATTTTTTTTATTTTTTCCTTCAAGAATTTGTTTTCTTCTTCAACTAAATTTAACCTCTCGACAATAGGGTCCATCTTGATCTTGTGATCATCGATAACTTCCGCAACATGCAACTCCAATTCCATCTTCTCCTCCTCCATTTTTTCCAATTTTTTCTTTAACGAAATGTTTTCCTCTTCAACTAAATTTAACCTCTCCACAAGAGGGTCGGTTGGAATTTCCGGTTCAACTACCTCCTAGACATAATAAAACATCTATGCATGTCAGGTTGGTCGGCATAACTATCATAAACACTAAAACAAATAGTTATAAATTAAAGATAATATACCACATCCGAATCGTAGACCGGACGAGGGCCCACGTGGGCGGATATCAAAACCATCGCACTATATAATAACAAGCAATAATAAACGTAAGAAAATTAGACAAATATCTATCTAAAGCAATAATAAAAGTAAGAAAAGCATGGACATAACAAGAGGCTCACCACGGTGGTACCGGTGACGAGATCGGCGGGGGCGATCGACGGCGGCGAAGACGGGGACGGGACGTGACGGACCGCTAAACCTAGACAAATCTCGGAGAAAATAGAGCTTCGAGAGGAGAAAAGCTTAACTAGTGTGGCTCGGGCATTCCACCGAACACGTTGTGTGCATAGGAGGTGAGCTAGAGCACCACTAACCCCTCTCCCCCTCGGCCAGAAAAAAAAACAGAGCAGTGAGCTCTGCTCTTGAGTGAGGGGGTATATATAGGCAACTCACTGGTCCTGGTTGGTGCTACTAACCGGGACTAAAGGGGTGCCTTTGGTCCCGGTTCATAACACCAACCGGGACCAATAGTGGTGGGCCAGGAGCAAGAGCCATTGGTCCCGGTTTTTAGCTCCAACCGGGACCAATAGGTCCAGACGAACCGGGACCAATGGCCCACGTGGCCCGGCCGGCCCCCTGGGCTCACGAACCGGGTCCAGTACCCCCATTGGACCCGGTTCTAGATTGAACCGGGGCTAATGGGCTGGACCAATGCCCTGTTTTCTACTAGTGCTAGGGGATGTGATGTTGCCATAAGGGAGAAAACAACGGTGCTTGTACTTGCGGGTGCAAGGATTGTTTACTTTACGCAAAGTTCTTTTAATGCAGTTGTCTGTTGCTTTGAGTTTACACTTTGGGTGGGATTCACAACTTAATACCAGCGAGATGTTCTGGATAGATATCTCAAGGTGGATGATTAGTAGTAGATGCAGATGGATTTCGGTCTACTTGCCTTGGCGTACCGCCCATGCTTTTGAGCATCTACCTTTCTTTGCAGCATAGTTAGCATTGGTTTGCGCACATAATCCTGTCAATTGCCCAGCTGTAATTTGTTTACCTCGCTTTGCTGTTTTATCGTCTTTTGGGAGAGAGACATCACTAGTGAACATCATGGGACCCCGGTCCATATTACCACCGCTGATCACACCTTCTATTTACTTCCTGTTTTTATTTCCTAGTTGCAGTCTTAGCTATCATTATTATCTCTTGTGTTTGATCCTTTGTAAACAACAAGGCCGGAGGGATTGACAACCTCTCTGTACTCGTTGGGAGCAAAGTTATCTGTATCTGTGTGCAGGTCCCGTCAACCCCTAAGTTTCTGGCGCCATTGACACCTACTTGTCGACCCTCAGAGTCTCACGGGATTCGATCCTTGGTATCTTTGCCAAGGGGAATTTGCCGCTACGCTACATCTCAACCTTCCACTTGGGGTAACCAACGAGGGGCGAGAAGCCATCACACACTTATCACGTTTAGTTTTCAGTCTATGGTGATAAAACACAGAAAAAATCAAAGTCACTTTTATTCATAACTCTATGAACAAATAGGCTTTATGGATGATTTTCTTTTATTGAAGTATACAAGTATTTGCCCAACCTTGTGCATCAACAGTTCAGACTTTCGATTCTACATGTAGGTTCTACTCATTGCTCTCCCACCATTTTGTTAATACCATTTCTTATTAAAGCATTCAATAATGAATAATAATGTATTTTTTCTATTCTTTTGTATGCAACAACTTGATAATTTTATCTTCTCGCTATCTTCTTTTCTGTTTTTAAATAATAGTAAAGATTTGTGTTTGTCTTAATTACTCAAAATGCAGGCATGACTCCGGCCATCAATTCACACTTTACATTGATAAAAAAATGTAAAACCTTCCCATGTGGTAAGCATTTCCCTATCCCAACATAACATTGAAATCCTTATTCTTCTTTTTTGTTTCAATACAATTTTCATAGATTTTTAGTTGGCTAAGTACACCTTTATGCAACTTCACATGAAAATGTACAGAAGTACTTAAGGACCTCAGCGTTCAAGTTTTTCAAATCTCCATATAGCAAGTTGATGGAAGTTGCTCTCCCAACGGTCGTCAACTGATTTGAAACTACTTTAAATTGTATGATGAAGTATTAGCCTTGTAAAAAAAATTATCCTCAAAGTTTTATCTGCAATGTGGCATAGTGAAAATTTTGAATAATGTTAAAGTTGTCCAAATTTCTGTATGTAGCTACGATCCCCAAACCGCGTACCAACTTTTATATCCGAATTTTCATTAGCGGATTAGTATAACTCCCAGAATATATGACCTTGATTGTTTGTTATGCCAAATTTCCTTTCATCCATGTTAAGTGCTCAATTCAAGTTATTTTTCAGTCCAGGTTACCCGCATGTTTTGCATTTTTGGTGCAAAGTACTATGGAACAGTATCAGAACTAGATGGTGAAATGTCATCGGAACACTATTGGTTTGTTGCATTCTTAGTTACACTTGTATCCCTTGAGTTTGGTTTGGTCATATTTCACTGTTGAGCTAGAAATCTACACTCCAGTCTCTAGTTGCTATTTGAATCCTCATCATAATAAAGTATCATGCTTATATAACAGAGCAGTTTTCAATAGTGTTAAAATTGACTAAGTTTCCTATATGTAGTCAAAATCCCCAAAATGCATACCAACTTTTGTATGTTATATTTTTCATTAACGAATTAGTGTAATATCATGAATAATATTCAAATTTCTAACACAATATACAAAAAAATACTTCACCAATATATATTTTCACACACATTCAAGTTTTGTGCACATAATTCATATTTCATGAAATTCAAAAAATTCTTCATGGCATTTGAAAATAGTTGATCAAATTCAGGTTTTTTCTCATCTTTCTAATCTTGTTCACTAAATTCACAATGACGAAGGAAATCACGAAATAGCTAAAGCTAATTCAAATGTTATTCATATTTCAGAAAAATAGTTCATTGAATTCAAATATTATCTTGGAATTTAGCTCACCTCTTCATGAAATTCAAAACTTCTCTAAGTTGTTTGAAAATAGTACACAAAACTTAAAATAATATTCATGATATTCAAAAAAATGTTTAGCAAATTGAAATATTGTTCACAACTCTCAAATCTTCTTCACAATGTTCAAAAAAAGATTTCCAAATTCAAAGTTTGTTCCCAAAATTTGTATTTAGATCACGATACTCAAAATAGATCCCAAATTGAAATTCCATGAGTGAAATTCAAAAAAGTTCATGAATTCGTATTTTTCATCAAATTCGGATTTATTTAATGACATTCAAAATAGTTCACCAAGTTCAAATTTCATTAAGAAAATTCAATTTTTGTTCATGATATTCAAAAATGGCTCATCTAATTCAAATAATGTTCATGATATACGAAACAAGTTCAACAAATTAAAATGTTGTTCACAAAATCTGATTTAAATTCACAAAATAAAAAATATTTGAGCAAATTGAAATCATGTTAAATTATTAGAAATACTTCATCAAATTCAAATATTGCTCATGATATTAAATAAACTTCTACAAATTCAAAATTTGTGCAAAATTTAGTTCACAATATTTGAAAGCAGTTCGTCAAATTCAAATTTCATTCACGATATTCAAAAATACAAATTCGAATTAATCCACCAAATTCACGATATAATTAAATTCGAATTTCGTGAACTAATTTCATTCACTAAATTGAAATCTTGTTCACACACAATCACATTCTGGGCACAAAATATATATTTCATGAAATTAAAAAATTCTTCATCATGTTGAAAAACAATTCATCAAATTCAAGGAAGTTCAAAAAACTTTACAAAAAATACTTATACGTAATCCAAATAGTATTCATAGTACGCCATTTATTTTACCAAATTTAAATTTCATACATGAAATAAAATACATCAAATTCAATATTCATAAAAAACGTCAAATTTAGTTCTTAAAATTCAAAAATATTTCACCTAATCCATAGATAGTTCACCCAAATCAAATTCCATACACAATAATCAAAATAAGTTCACCAATTTTTAATCTTGTTCATATTCTTCACAATGTTCAAAATTAGTTCATTCAATTCATAATTATTTTTAAACTTCACCAATAGAAAAAAATCAAATTCAAATTTTTTTCACGATAGTTCACCAAATTAGAATGTTATTCAATATATTGTTTTTATCTCAAATTCAAACCTTGTTCCTGATATTCACAAGAAAAAAACAAAAGTCAAATATTGTTCGCGAAGTTAAAAAAGTCACCAAATTCAAATCTTGATCTCGATATTAAAACACTTCACCAAATTTCAATCTTGATAATAATATTCTGATATAGATCGTCAAATTCAAATCTAATACATAATATTTTAAAATTATTTCACCAAATTTAAATATTGCTTATGATATTTAAAAATGTACTAAAAAATAACAAATACAACATACTTTTCATAAAATCAAATTAGTTCACGAAATTCAAATTAAGTTCATGATATCCAAAAATAGTTCACCAAATTCGAATCTTAATTGTGAAATTCAAATTTATTTCCAGATATTAAAAAATATTCACAAAATTTGAATTATGTGAATGATAATAAAAAGTGTCCATATTTAAATTTAGTTCATGATATTCAAAAATATTTTGACCAAAGTGAAGGAATATTCTTTTTTTTACAACAATGTGCTGTATCCTTTTTCTTAATCATATATGTACCTGCATTTTTAAAGAAATGTTTCTTTCTCATTCCATAACCCAATTCTAAATTTCTATAAAACAAATTTAGCATAGTTGCTTCTTTTTTTATGTCGGGCAACTAGAGAAAAACTTCCCACTGTATGTGAAAATGTTTTCAACATCTTTTTTAATACTCCACTGTCGAACAACTAAACATATAAGAAGATATTTTCTCCTCTAAAATAATCCAGAGACTATATTTGTATCTTTTGTTCGGCTACTAGAAACGAAGAAACAGAACAATTAATCAATTCATAGTAATGTAACTTTATGTTCAGCAACCTATTTTCTTTTTTGATTGTTCTGCTCATTCAAGAAGGAAAATAGTCTCTGCAAAAAAGAAAAAGAAAAATAATCTCAGCATGGTATGGTCTGTAAATAGAAACAAAAGGAAATAGCACGACGAAAGACAGTGAAACAAAATAACACATATGGGCTTCCAGGAAACAACTAGACGCTTAAGGTGCCAAGAGGAGGACACTTTGCAGTACGTATCAAGCGGTCGCCTACACACCTCGATTGCTAGCGTGTGGGATGGGACGGCCCATTGGCGCACACCTCCGATCGCTAGCTCCCAGCCTACGCTGCTATGCACGACTCGTGGTTTGTTCTTTTTTTTTCCCACTACATAGAATTTTTAAAATAGTCCATGAATTAAAATTGATAATAAATTTGAGAAAATGTTCGTGAATTGGAAAATTCTTTAGACTTCACAAGATGTATGTGAACTTAGAAAAACATTCACAAATAAAAACAATCAATTTTATAATTATCATAGATTTAAAGTTTGTACTCCCTCCGTCCCAAAATTCTTGTCTTAAATTCATCTAGATAGGGAAGTATCTAACACTAAAACGTGACTAGATACATCCGTATTTAGACAAATCAAAGACAAGAACTTTGAGACGGAGGGAGTATTTTAAAAACAATCCATGAATTCAATAAATGTTTGCTAGGTTGAAAAAATGTTTGTGAATTTGTTTTCATGATTTTGTATAAAAATCATCAAAAAAAATTTAAAAAACTCCACAATTAAACACAAGCATCACCGTCTCCTAAGGGGCCCACACAGCAGACTCGGCAAAAGCATGGTCGGCGTAATGTTGATCACATTGGTTACTACACATGCATCAATGCATGCGTGATGTTTCAATACATTAGCTTGGATGCATGCATGGAGTTGGCGGGAAGTCGGTCGTTGCAACGCCAATCTGACCGTTCCTCAACGGTGCACTCCCCAACCACATCCGTCCGCCCGATTAAATCAACGCAAACCTAAGTTGAGAAGCAATGCAGTTATAACGACACCGATCCCCAGTAGAGTAATCGTGGCGGCAATCGAATTCGGCTTGAACATATTCTGATGCATATTCCCCAGTTCATGCAATTGATTAACAGCTGACATCGCGAGCTAGCTTGCAGTTCGACCGCCGCAGTTAATGGCGACCGCCGCGTCCGGGTCGGCGCTCCGGCGGCTCTACCTCTCCGCCTACAACTGGGTCGTCTTCTTCGGATGGTAATTAAGTAGCGCAACGGCCGCGGGTGCATAATGGAGTGGATCTCTCTGGTTTCTTGCTCCGTTGACCGTGAAGAATGAAGATCTCTCTGGTTTGCAGGGCGCAGGTGCTGAGCTACGCGGCCTCGGCGCTGCTGGAGAGCGGCCACGAGGCCGTCTACGCCGCGGTCGAGCGGCCGCTGCAGTTCGCGCAGACCGCAGCCTTCATGGAGGTCGCTCTCGTCTTAGCAGCTAACTCCTTTCTTTCTTGATTATCATCAAATTACTAACTGAACATTTTGATCCCGTTTTGGCTTTTGATCCCGTTTGCCTGGTGATGGTACGTCCTGTTGCTGGTAGCCCAGATTCTGCATTCGATTCTAGGTAACCAGTACAGTTTCTTCTTTCTCTGGCTTCCACATTATATAGTTTCAACATTCGTCAATCTCGATAAGTGCAGTGTAAGTATGTATGTGTGTGTGCAAGCTCTTTGGTAAACGGGTTTTGTCTCAAAAATCCTTCAAAATGGGACATCAAATGCATATAGTATGAAAATAGATTTATAATGAAAATAATTTGGTGAGTTTGGCTTAGAACAAACAGAAAACTTAAGTAATTTGGAAAAGAGGGAGTAGTATCGTTTCATTTGCTCTTGTGGTTCCCGTTCATTCAAATTACTAGTATATACTACTCCCTCCGTTCCATAATGTAGTGCCTATAGATTTTTTGAAAAGTCAAACCTCACAAACTTTGACCAAGTTTGTGGAGAAAAATATTTACATCTAGAGTGCGAAACATATATCACTAGATTCATCATAGGATGTAGTTTCACATTATATATTTTTGCTATTGTAGATATAAATATTTTTCTCTACAAACTTGGTCAAACTTTGCAAAGTTTGACTTGTCAAAAAATCTATAGGCACTACATTATGGAACGGAGGGAGTATAACGTACTCGTGGCAACTTATGAACTTGCATGGTGTGATCACCAATCTTTGTTGTTTACTGGGATGAATGTCCAACTGTTAAAAATTAAGGGTTCGTGAGGTCTCCGATTTCGACAACTCTTCCACAAATCACTGGAAGATTGTACATCACATGGGGCATCTTGTGGAGTTTTCATGAGGTATCATCTGCCTCTCCACCATAGTTACCACGCCTTTGATATTTTCATGTAATTAGAAACACAAATTTAGTTTTAGTTTGTCAGCAATAGATTGATTAATTGGTCACTTTGCACACCCAACCCTCGTGCAGGCGCAATCTCATGTTCTTCTAACTTCATTGATCATAAGTTGGTCCATCACTGAGGTACACACGTTTGCCAAGGCATCATGAGTTTATATATAAAGGGCATATTAAGTATGAGATCTAAATTGATAGTAATTCTTAAAGTTCTTCAATCTAAACACAAATTCCCCTGTTGAGCTTTACTGAACTGGAATTTGCATATTCTTCACTTTAAATGTGATGTCACAATAAAAACATGTTGGTTGCTTGCAGGTCATCAGATATTTTTTCTTTGCTATGAAGGAGACATTTGGGTTTGCACCTTACTGGCTCCTATGGCTTAGGTAGGTACTGGTCACATTTCAAGTTTGCACCTTCCAGACTCCTATGGCTTAGGTAGGTACTGGTTATAACAAAAGAATGAAATATATTCTTTAACAAAAACTTCTAAATAAATCTAGTATGTTTTTAGTAAATTGCTCTTAAAGCCACTAGCTTTATAGTTTGTGCGCCAATGTATTTCCAGGTATAGCACCTTTCTGGTGTTCTATCCTACCGGCATGTTAAGCGAGGCTGGCCTAATCTTAGTTGCCATGCCTTTTATGAAGGTAACCCAAATGAACTAAAGATGGAAAGGGTTCCATGTTGTTCATTTTTTAACAGTCTTGTTTGTTACATATGCTCTGATATTTGGGGTTTGCCTCAGACATCAAGGAAATACTATCTTATGATGCCTAACAAGTGGAATTTCTCCATCGACTACCGCTATGAATTGGCTCTTGTCATAGCTCTAATCATACCAGGTACAATACTCCTTCTCGACATTAGCCTTCATTTTGCAACCGAAGTGGTCTTTTTTTAGCAACCACCAAGAGTGGTGTATTTCCACTAAAAAGAATACATGTGATTAAGTAACTATAAACAAGGGTCCATGTTTACATGGGCAGCATCCTTAAACCCCCTATCATACACCTAGTAACAACTTTGTGAACATGGCTACACTCTTGGGTGTTGTGCCAAAGGTGATGGCCCTTCTTGTTGATGTCCACTAAGGACAGGTGGACAACTTTGGCATATCTTAGTCAATGCCTAATAAAAATTCTTCTATTTTGACCCTTCTAGACACTCCACGTGATGTATGGAAACCGACCACTTTCCCTGTTGTTGACTCTCTTGTCGACTCACAGCAATATGGAATCTCAACAATTCACAACCGAGGTGGAAGCTCCCAAATATTGAGCTACTCGGTTCTCATAGTCTAACAAATTGTTGACCAAGAGCTATATATATCCTTGGAAGGGACAATCCTTACAAAGATGGATAAGATTCACTGAGGCCCCTTTTGCGTGAGAATTTCTCAATGTAGAATTACCATGAGTGCAAAGTGTGATTGGTGTCCCCATGAACCTTCCGCCTCTTCTGAATTTTGAACATGGGACTGAACCGCCTAAGCCAAAATGGTGGTGTCCCCACATTGCTAGTTTAGAGGGTGAATCTAGCATACTTAGCTCGAATTATAAGGATGTTCAATTAGGTGTCTTTGTGCACAGATAGAGGTAGATCCTAAGATACCACATATATTATGCACATAATGGTGTTAATTTTTTCAGTAAAAAATGTGGAATTTAACAAGATAATGCTTGTTTTATCTCATTGCGTTTGCAGGATTTCCCTACTTGTTTCGTTATATGGTGAATAAGCGGAAGAAGGTCTTGTCAGCAGCAAAGACAATATGATACTGCAATTACTTCATGTGCAGTCATGTTGAGAAAGATAGAATGTGGAATAACTATTTAAACCTTGGATCATGTTTTGTGAAATTCATTGACCACTGGCTTCAAACTTCCTCAGCATCTCATACATGTAATCTCAGGTTTCGACGATTCTCAATCTCAGCAACAAATGGATCAATGCACCAACTAAATGAAATATTGGTAACATTTTGTGTCAGTGTTTTGTTGTGCCATGTTTTTGTATTTCCTTCCGTCTAAAAAAAAGGAAATTGATCCCTCACAACCGACTGTAACCGAGCGCTTCGTCCGCCGCCTCTCCTTCCAACCACGTGTCTAGGGTGAGGGGCTATTAGCTGTTCGCGGCATTTCCGATTTCGTGAGCGAACGCGCATGCGGCGAAGCCAACGTCCCGGTCGGTCCATGTCGTGCTCCCGCCTGTGTTTCTTCACCTGGCTACGCCTACAGCTGCATGCCACTGACATTGACTTGCTATTTCTAGTTGTAGTACCTAGTTGATATAATACGTACTCAACAAGAAACTAATGCTATTTATCTAAAAAAATGCTGCTATCTTTTTAATTCACAAGATACTTTAGTGGGAGTAGTGTTAGCTGGCATATTACAGTGTATTTAACAACAATAAGCACTCTTAGGGCTAATCTAGCCGACGCCCCCACCGCAAATGCTGGTCGGCCTTGCGGCACTACCGGTACAAAGCCAATACATGGTGTGACACTACAAGGTAGACGTCGTCTCTACTACAAGCAGGACCCGTGGGCATAGAAAGGCTTGCCTTCGTTGCTGCAAGCCAGGACGCGAAACCGCAAAGCTGGTGACACCGCCACTACAAGCGAAGACACAATTTGACACTGCAAGGTCAATGTCATTTTACTACAAACAGGACCATGGCGCTACAAAGGTTGGACGGCATTGCTGCAAGACGGAGCACAATGCTACGCGAACGACGGCTCATGCTCCAAAGGCTAGATGCCCTAAGTCATGATGTGACACTGCAACACTAACATTACTTGCAGAAGTCAGGTGTGCCGTTGTGTGGCAACACCATAACTATTGCAAAGAATTGCCGAGATGTAACACGCCGAGGCTATGTTGCCTCTGCAAATGTTTGTTGTTGTTGTGGCAAGCCGGGAGGCAACACCATTAAGATAATGTCGTCGCCGGGACGTGACGTGATGTTGCAAGGACGGCGTTGTCTATGTCGCAAACATATAAGCGATATGTTGCGATTACCCATGTAGTGTATGTTCAATTTTGTGTCGTGGTGCAAATAGTTTTCATGGTATATTGGGCGGCATGCGACTGCAAGGCTGACCAGTGTTGTTGCAAGCCGAGACAGGACACTTCAAGGTTGGGCACTGCTGCTAGAGGCAAGTCATGTGGCGCTGAAAAGACCAGTCAGTGATGCTGCAAGCTGGGATGGGACGCTGCAAGGTCGGGCGTCACCGTCATTTCTAGTTGGCGATGTTGCAAGCCGAGACAGGGTGTTGTAATGTCGGGTGTCGCCGCCATTGCTAGTTAGTGATGCTGCTGACATGCCCTTGCTAGGGAAGTCAGAGAATAGAGAGAGATTTCAGAGATGAACGCTTAGAAACAGGGGAAGCTCAATACATCACATGTATTTTTTACTGCGAGAGGAATGCTTGCTAGAATTTAGGAGATTACAGGGGAGCTTATGCCGGCCAGAACATGGCGGTGGCTAGGGTTCAACCCCAATTACATTACAAGAGATAAGATGCCCAACCTCTAGGCTTACATGGCTTATATAGCCAGCATCAGGATAAACCCAAGAAAGAAGATGAACAGTAGAAGATTGTAGACCCTCGGATCCGTGATGGACGGTGCTCAGTCATATGCCGCAGCGAAGAGGTAAGTGAGCTGCGGGCGAACAATGAAAGTGTCCAATTTCTTCAGTAATCTTCAGATAGACCTTCAGGGATGAAATGGCTTCAAATTAATGGGTCCTGACCATTCCCCCCTTCTAAGACCACACTTGCCCTCAAGTGTGCTAAGTCATGGAGGAAGGAAGCAGATGATCCAGAGCTCGAGCAACCAACCAAGGATTTGCCGATGTAGCATTTGTGAAAATATCTTGAAGTAAAATCTCAGTACACGGTTTGTAGTGGGACTCCCATGGCATGTAAAAATCCTGTAGAACATGTTGCCAGTATTCCATGTGGTGGAGCCGCCCTTTCCATGTGTAATATCTATTTCAAGGAATACAAACAGTACCACATTTTCTTCAGTTCCAATGCAACTTGTACTACTGAATTGCAAGCCTTGTATTTCTGCAATAATTCCAATGCACCACTTGTGATGTAGCTTGTTATAAGAATTTGCATAATTGTCAAGAGATGGCTTGACAGAGGTCTGAAGATTCTGAAGGTTGTTAGGCCAAATTCCATGGATAAAATACCCAGTGATGGCAGGGCAACAGTCAACAATCGGTAGCAGTGCAGAATATGATTTGTGCATGATGGAAAGAACTTGAGAACAATATTTCATATCAGAGTTCATTGCCTTGAAGCCACAATAGATTGCGAAACTTCTAGACTTCCATGACAATCCTTTTGGCCGTAATTCCGAGCTATAGAATGCTAGCCCTCCTGTTTTATCGGTGTTGCTGTGAATGCACCCATCTTTGCAGCAAGGAGGTAGTAACAGTGCACTTTTGCGGTCTGTTGCAGTGGGCATGTCCACCTAGAGAGCAGTAGACATTTTGGGAGTGTATCATTTGCAGCCCCCAATATTAATTGATGTAACCATGATGAGGAATAGGTAGCTGCATGAATGTGTGAGGAGCCACTGGTCATATCTGGAAATAATGTAATAATGCTCGCTGCACTTTCAGGGGCTTGCACTTGTATGCGAGTCATTAGTTTGATTCCCAGTAGCTTTGATTTCCTTGTATTACAATGGTGAGGGAGCTGGACCAAAAGTGATTCATATTTCAGAGAGAACAATAATAGTATGTTTTGTAACTCGTTGTTGTGAGTCCCTTGTTCCCATTGACCATGTGCTATCGGTTCAGCCATAACCATACTCTTTGTCAGAAAGAGAGAGCTGATAAGATTATCTACATGTTTCGGCAATAATGCACCAAGCTCGATTGCAGTTTCAAGGGCCTGGACTTCATTCCGAGAGGAGTATTGAATGATCATCAGTGACGCTAGTATTACACTATCGTTCTTGACATCATCTAGATCAACAATAGCCATTGTAACTTTGAGTAATTGATAACTTGCAGCCCAGAATATGTCACACTTTGAATTGAGCATCATGTATACATTGCCCTGTTCGTTCATATGCCAGTCCTCTGATTCCTTGGCGTCACCCAGCTGTGAAATTATGTCCTTAAGATAGTCTATAGCAGCATCTTTATCTGAATACATTGCAGAACTTGAGAAGAAATAATGGCGCACTGACAAAACCATTAGCTGGATGTCACAGAATATTCCAGACTTGGGGTTCTGCTGAGGGACGCAATTATTGTCAAACTGGTTTGCTAAGGGCGAAGCAAAAAGTTTCCTTCTTATCACTTGCCAAGGAGCACTCAAGTGTTGTTGCTGGACGCCAGGGTCCCATGGCAATAGGAAGTAAACACTATGCGCTCTCATTGTGAGAAACAAGAAGTTATCAAGTGTTTCAGATTTCCAGGTAATTGACTGCCATTGGCTGTTTTCCCCCATCTTGATACACTAGCTCATGTGTTGGAGATGCAGGAGCTAGCAATTGGACCTCATTACAGGTGCTTGTTGACTGCTTCTCATATTTTTTGGGTACTTCGCGTGTATATGGGAGTTGATGTTTTTGGAAAATGCTAACTAGAATGAAACGTGTCCACTTATAATGTATCAACTGTAAGACATGTATTGCATCAGGATCTTCCCAAGGCAAAGATGTAATCAAGCATATGACATTGTAATGCATGGTGAACCAAAGCAAAACAAGCTGCAGGCAACTGAATTGTCCCTTAGTGATTGGCATACTAAGATCCCAATGTATACACTGTAGAGTGCCAGGGTCCCAAGGTAACCTCAAGGGGTTGGTTTTAATTTCTCCACACAATTCAGAAATGTTTGCTGATGGCTCATCCACATTGCTCCTACCAGGAACTAGAGCTAGCACATGAGAAACCTTCTTTTGAGATGTTGCACTATGGAGAGCCATACTAGTAACTGGTTGCTGATAATTACAATCCAAATGCGATGCCCATGGTCAACTCATGTGGAAAACAACAGGTGTGATTTTGCAGTTAATATGAGCAGTCTGTGAATTGTATGGCTCCGCTGCAACTACCTTGACAGTAAGAACACCAGTTGGTATAAGTACTGTCACTGGAGAGTCACTGCTGCTTTGATGGTGTACTTGCTCCATAGGTGGTCGCCATGGCTGACACATGTGAAGAATATCAGCCAACGGAAGCATGTTCATTTGAGTAGTGAGGACTTCATCCTCATGGAGTGAATGAAAGGCCACATCAATTTCAGGAATATAGGACATACTGTGAGCCTCTATTTGTTTCTTCATTGTCATTGCATATGGCTGAGTATTTTGCAAAATGGATGATTCTTCTGCTATTGATTTGACAAGTTGGGCATCAATTTGTGCCTTATCATCCTGATTTAAAAGAATATCTTGAGCAAGTGTAATAGTAGCTGTGTTGCTGCTATCTCGAGACTGCTGTTGCATAGGCCATTGTTAAGAACTTCGTCAATAGTGTCATTATTTGCTTCCTCGTTTGCATCTTCGGCAAGAATTGAGATAGCAGGAAGAAGAAGGCTTTCTAAGTCCAGCTGTAGCTGTATTGGTGCATGCTTTAATTTTTTCTCCTGGTTTTTGCATTTTCTCTCAACTTGCTTGTTTTCAGCGCAGAATGACTCACATGCAGAAGTTGGGGATATAGCAGCGGTGACATTGTTTTGGGAGGTTGGTCTGGGTTCAAGATTGGTACCCATACGCACATCTAAAAGGTTGCAAGTCACATCTCTGCTTAATGCTTGTAGGTCGTTCTGTAGCTGTTGCAGAAGCTCAAAATGATGTTCAGAAAAACTGGGAGCAAAATATCCATAAAAAGCTTGCAACTCGGAGCTATTAGCACGCCTAATCTCTAACCAATAGTCTTCTTGGTACAGGTACAATCCATGTAAACCATGCAAAGCATCATTAGCCATTCTAGCATGTGCATACTCGATGAATATATATGATGCACGTGTGGGTGAGTCCTGATGTGGGCTGTGAAACATTTCTTCTACTTCCCCATATGCAGAAAATACTTGACTAATCAACTCTGGAGACACGAATTGTTGATATTGATGTACTACCACATGGAGGACTCTGCCCTGGGGATTTGGAATTGTATCAAACATGTTTTATGCATGGTTACCTTCACTTCCAGATTGATTTCCTGTTTCAAACCATGTGTCGAACACCTTGTGGGCGACACCTGAATTTCCAGTTTTGCCGCTGCCAGACATCAACACGCCTGCTACTGGAGAGTGCACCGAATAGGGTGGGAGGGTTGGCATTTCACGCTGAAGAAAGTTTCTTCAGAAACCAGCTCCAAGCCCCGAGCCGCACCTGAGTTAGCTGCCTCGACCGCGCAATCGTCACTACAATGCACACGACCGCCGGATCCTGGAAGGGAATGAAGGATTTTACAGGAGATTCCAACACCGATCCTTCAGTAAGCCCAATCTCCGCCGAGGAAGAACCAACTCTAGTTACCAATTGACAGGCCCTTGCTAGGGAAGTCAGAGAATAGAGAGAGAGATTTCAGAGATGAACGCTTAGAAATAGGGGAAGCTCGATACATCACATGGATTTTCTACTCTGAGAGGAATGCTTGCTAGAATTTAGGAGATTACAAGGGAGCTTATGCCGGCCAGAACATGGCGGCGGCTACCGGCTAGGGTTCAACCCCAATTACATTACACAAGAGATAAGATGCCCTGCCTCTATGCTTACGTGGCTTATATAGCCAGCATCAGGATAAACCAAAGAAAGAAGACAAACAGTAGAAGATTGTAGACCCTCGGATCCGCGATGGACGGTGCTCAGTCATCAGCCACAGCGAAGAGGTAAGTGAGCTGCGGATGAACAGTTAACGTGTCCAATTTTTTCAGTAATCTTCAGATAGAGCTTCAGGGATGAAATGGCTTCAGATTAATGGGTCCTGACAGCTGCAAGCGGAGATGGGATGCTGCAAGGTCGGCGCATCGCAACTACAGCAAGACAAAACGAGATGGTGTAAGGTGGAAAACATAATTGCAAGTCACGTCGGGACGGTGCAAAGCCAAATGACTGATGTTGCAACGACACCGCAACTCAGCTAATTTGTGTTGTTGCACGTGTATAATTGAAGCATGTTGAGTGTTATATTGATTTTTTAGATTAGTTTTGACGAGTCATCACAAGAAAGAAAATGTTGCAAGCTTTGGTTTGCCAAATCATGGCCTTGCCTTTTGTTGTTTGTGTGTTAATGACACATTAGGTAGTGTGAACCAATCTGTGGTTGGATGGTTAGGAGGACAGTACTGGTATCCCCAACCTACCAGGGTCGAACTCCAGACTGACACCCCCACAAGACTATGACGCCGGAGGAGGAAACCAGAACTGTCAGCCTTCAACCACAAACCCAGCGCAAGATGCTCAATCTTCCAGCTGTCACTTGCGTAGACAACCGTCTTCGCGTACACCTAGATGACAAAACCTCCCTGCTCCACAATGACGTCGAAGACAACGGCGTAGCAACGAGGACAGAGCAGAAGGAGAGACACACCTGATGTAGTTGTCGTCGCCGCCTCGCCGACACCATCCATGAACCCTAACGCCGTCGATCTGAAGGATTGGCAAACACACGATGCCATCAACTCCGAGACGTCGCCGTGATGAGCACCGCCGGTGTGGGAGTAGAGTTGACGCAGATTTATTTGTCTGGACACCGCTCCCACCACCCCAACGACGCACCTAGACTTACAAATCCAAATCCTAACTACAGAACGAAGGAACGAGGCCCCCCCTCTCCCTCTTGCCACCGGAGCAGCAGCCGGAGGAAGAGGAGGGCAGCACCTTGGCCGGTGGAGATTGATGGAAGAAGATCCGCCTCCCTAGTTGCTTAGCCCGTGGCGGCGGCTAGGGGAAAACGCCTCGAGCAGCGTATGTACGCAGCCCTGCTATTCTGCTACCAGCTAGTACTAATCCAAGAGATATGGAAGGCGTGCATGATCGGATCCGACCCAGGTGAAGAAGGCTTTTAGCAGTGCGGATCACACGGACGACACGAATAGTCAGCAATTGGACTATACCGCGCATCTGCACGGAAGCTGATCAGGTGCGATCAGACGGCATCCGAACCGGTTGAACCACGCGCCGGATCAGACGGCAGCCGACCCGGCTGAACCAGTACGTATATAATGTGTATCTACTACCCTATAAAAGCAAGAAAGGGCAGATCCAACTACGCATATTAGCCGTCTGATTACATATCTAACGGTCTAAAGGAGCACTAACGAAACGTTAACGAAGCACTCATCTATCGCTTCGTCTCTGTTATCCGCACGTCCTCTATCACCGCACGCCAACGGCTCGTCGCTCCCACTGCTAACCGCTCGGCCCGGGCGCGCAGTCCCCGCGGAACGATGTTCCCAGTACAGCTTCGTCTCTCTCGCCACTCCCTCAAACACCCCCTCCGCACGATGTCTCGCCACTACCAACCGCCCACCTGCGCCGGAGGGACGGGGATGCCGACCGCCGGGCTCCCCTTCTCTCCCTCGTAAGATCTAATGTCCCTTAATCCAACAAACCACGCCAATCAAGCCACTAATCCTCCATCGCTATAATCACCAAAACAAAACCGCTCTCCAGAACGCGCACGCCCGCACGACCCTTCCCACTCTCCTCCCAACGGGCGAGCATTCGCCGGAGCACGGGCGGTCCGCCCCCGCCTCCCGTGCATCCCCTGCCCGTCTGTCCGCGGTCACCCCGGCCGGCCCCGCGCGCTGCTTCCTCTCCGCCAGCTCGCTGGTCGGCCGCCGCCCTGGTTGGCCCCGCGCCGTCCCCCGCCGCCCAGCTTGGCCTCCGTCGCCTCAACCGCCGGACCTTTTATGTCCGCGGGGGTGAGCAGACCAAGCGCCACTCCCCCGCCCACCGGTCCGCTGCCCCGACCGGCCCTGCCCCGGCCCTCGCGGCAACCGCCGGTCTTCTTCTGCTCTCCGCGGACAAACGTGGCCGTGAGCAGAGCAACCCCTCCCCCGTAGACGTCAGCGCGGTGCGGCGGTGCTGTCCTCCTCTGCTGCCCAACGCTGCCCAACGGACGGCCACGACCTTATCTGACTACGGAGAAGCCAGTAAGTTTCCATTCGATTGATTGAAGTGTAGATTGATACAAAACCATACTGGATAGTCAGGTAACCAGCATATGGTCCATATTATATTCCATACACAAGAGAATTTCATCGTTTTAGCGCATCATTATCTACATACACCGCAATGGACGATGTTACAAAGTCTATCCTGTACTTATGATTCAGTTTATGTTCCATACACAAGAGAATTTGATGCTTGTGCTTATTTATTTTATTTGGTCGTTTTACTGCATCAGGATCTGCATACGTCGCAGTGGAGGATGTTACAAAGTCTACACTGTACTTTCTCCAACGACCAAATGTGAACTGATTCTCATTCTTTTATATACATGATCTTTCCACACAACTAACATTGCCGCAGTTAAACAACGTTATTCTGGAAGGGTTAGACTCTGATTATATCATTAAAAGGTGAATTATCATGATCCAAATCAATGCCAAGCTCAGCACTAGAAGGTTTACAGTCTGATTATTGAGTATTTAATCTCTTCATATGATAATTGTATTGAGTTACTAGAATTACCTTTTCAGTGCTCTCACAAATCCATTCTACCACGACTCACTCCTCAATTGGCATTCTAAACTTTCTGAACACGTTTTCAATCATCCACTAATATACGGAATTCAGGCAATCTCAATACTAATATTTTATATCTTCTTTTTTTGCCTCCTCTCTATCAACTCATAATTTATTTCTACATGTTCAGAACGTTGCCATTCATCAGCAATTGCTGCATCTAAGGTCCTTTCGGTCACATTTTCAGGTTTACTTCATCGCTTGAGAGTTTGTACTTTGTGGTCGTTGGTGGAACGGTGGAGCAAGAGGTCTCTCTCAAGCTGCAGGAGAACGAGTCTGCAGAGATGACATTGAATTTTATCAAGGCGGCTTCATTTTGTTTCGAACTATCCAAGAGACAAGGTTGCTTCATTTGCAAGCCCAAAACTCTTTACGATTGTATTTTGCTTCTCTACCCAGTTCACTGAAGATATGAACCAATACAATTGGTTGTTGGTGTTTGATCCCATTAGTAGTATGATCAAATTTGTTTCAAGACATGCAGTCCCCAAATGCCCCACTCCCCACAATCTAACGAATGGGAGAGGGAAGCTGAGGCTATGGTCGCATCGTTGTAGACAAACAGTTTAACACTGAGGTACTGTGATAAAAATAATCGTTTTTTTCTTCTCTCATACGTTTCGATTTATGTATGTCTGCTACGTACAATTCATGTACTCCCTCCGTACCAAAATAAGTGACTCGACTTTATACTAGCTTTAGTATAAAGTTAGTACAAAATTGAGTCATTTATTTTGGGACGGAGGGAGTACTGTTCTGTCCTTGCACTGTTTTCTTCTAGGTAATATTTTTGTTGTATATTACTACATTCTGTTGGTGTGAAATCCCCCTATTTTTGGTTAATCTAGGAAGTAAAAATAAGTTCAATTTGTAGACTGTACACTTGTTAAACCACTTTTAACTGAAGTTGTACAAGCATCAAATCTAGGATATTTCAAGTCTCTTCACAAAAAATATATTACATAGCAATAATTTCATCTTATTGTTGTACCAATCCGATTATGAGGTGTATTCGTGGTGCTTTGAAGTGTAAAAATTGCAGTACTTTTCCTTCCTCTTTTTTTGTATTATTTTAGCTCAAGCTTACACTTTCTGACTGGACACTAAATAACATTCTTCTATTTTTTTTTTGTTGCAACGAGAGAATAATAATGAGATGTGCTGCCACATGGAGAACTTGGACCAATTGATAAGAAACCAAATATTGGGCACTAAATTATGTGTATGTAGTTGATCTGCATCTGAAATCTCTTTATGTAGTTGTGTATATTATAGTTAATTTCACTGATATCTGTGTATCTTTTATTTGGTTATTTGGCCTGAACCTACAGTTCAAGGTTAGTAATTATTTGGTCCGAGCCTACTATTCCTTTCCATGTCTTGTATAATTCTCTTTTTGACACGAAGAGTTCCCGGAGGTTGGATGGCAATTTGAAAATTCCAGTGTATGCTTCAAGATTTATGCATATAATTTTGGAGTCTATTCATGTTGGTTCAGCATGTTTCTACTACACTCCACATCTCACAGTATTTAGAGCAGAGGGCCTTCGATAGTGAATACTGCATAAAATGGTGTTATTCCGTGGGATGCAGAATTTGTTGTTTCATTCATCTGCTATCCTTGGTGTTGTTTTACATAGCTTATACTCATTTGCTTTGTTTCAGCGGCAGGGTATACAACATAGGAAAACTTGACGAAGCTTTTCAGAAATTCCGGTTCCATTGGGTGATTTCTATTTTCTTAATAAATTGGTGGGAGTGCGAGATAACTATTAAGCCAATTAGTTGCTATGCACATTTACAAGCGGGCAGTTGGGAGGTGATAATTATTTTTGTGTACACATAGTTTAGTCAGGGCATGCCCATGAACTGTTGCTTGCATATTGTATCATGTGAACGTAAGTGAATAAATCTTTATTGGCTGAAATGTCATACCCGGTTTTGTGAAGTTTATATAAGCTTGCATTTTTTTTGTTGCTTTGACCATTTTCTTCTTTTCCTTTGATAGCTAAGATGCACATGTAAAATCGCATAGTTTGATCCTTCGGAGCCTGGTAGATTCAGTACCAATTGTCAACCCTACCAATTACCATGTGCTGCATAATTATTTCAGGTTAGCACCCTTGTACAGCAGCAAATCAACTACGAGCTTCCCCTGAGAAGCAAAGATGT
The DNA here is from genome assembly GCA_902687465.1 of Secale cereale. NCBI lineage: Eukaryota > Viridiplantae > Streptophyta > Magnoliopsida > Poales > Poaceae > Secale > Secale cereale. Next base: position 70,054,221 of record LR738711.1, read on the forward strand.
GGATTTCCCACCTCGAAGGTTATAGTTGCTAAAGAAGCTAGAGGAGATTTAGAATATTTTATCTCACAACTTTCCCTTCATCAACCCAAAAATGAAAGCAGAAGTATGCATTAAATATACAAAGGTCTCCACAAGGTAATGTCCCATCTTTAAATCCTCCGACATTGTGCTAGAAACTAATTTTATTACTGATTGGACATATATGCCATGCATGTTTAGTACCTTGACTCTTTATATAGACAAAGCTTTGAGGGATGAAGCTTTCGGGAGCCCGGATGAAGAATGCTTCTGAGGTGGAGAAAGAGAAGTGATGAGAATACTTCCAAACCGCTCTGAATTTTTATTTTGGCAAACTCAGACTCCTTGTTTGATAAAATACATCTGAAGAGCATTTTTGCGCACTGTTCAAATAAACTCTTCAATTTTTTGTCTATGTCAAACAATGCACTTCAAATAATTAGGTTATTGTCCTGGGGATATTTCGACAAATGTTGTACTTATCATCCTAGATACTCCCTATTCATTACCTATATCACATTCCCATTTTAATTCTTTCAGGAATAGCACATATTGTATTTCCATTTTTAGTTTCTTTAGTTGTTTGAATTAAAAAAAGGTGTAGACAAACAAGAGCTATAGAAAACGATAAAAATTAAATAGAGGTGAAATTTGAAAAATGGATTGAATTGGCAGGACGTGCGTTGCACGTGCACGCTTACTAGTACCAGAATAAAAATCCGACTGGAAAGGGTGTTGAAAGAAAGAAAAGAAAAACGACTAGAAAAGGTTATCCGTGCGCCTTGCCGATGTATCCGACTGGTTAAACAGTTTTTTTCCTACACGTACCGGAGTTCTCTCTGTGCGTACCGCTTCTACTCCTATATACTCCATGGTACCAGTAGCCTTAATCTTTGCCAAAGAGACAACAAAAGAAGAAGAACCGCCAGTTTTATGAGAAGAAGACAACAATGCACATGGAGCAGCTGCGGCGGAGCGAGTCCGGTCCAGGAGCGTGGGCAAGGTTTATGAGCATCAAACTTGGGAGCATTTGCCCATACAAATTGGTGGCTCCCTGGCTGAGCCGGCCGGCCCGTGACTCTGCCACCGTGGAGGACGCGTCGTTTCCGCAGTGGTCCGATCTCTTGCCAGATCTTCTCGGCTCTATCGTCACCCGCCTCCCGACCGCTGCCGACTGCGCCAGTTTTCGCGCCGTGTGCCGCTCCTGGCGGTCGGCGATGCGCCACCATGGTACCCCGGCGCGGCAACCACCACCGTGGGTCGTTCACCCTGATGGGCTCTTCCTGACATCCTTCCAGGGCTGCTCGGCACGATCGCGTCGCTCTGCCTCCTTCCCCAAGAACACAAGATGCGTCTACTCTGCCGAAAGTTGGCTCCTCCTCGACTGCATCGATGCCGAGGAAAGACATAAATATGTCTTGCACGATCCTTTCAATGACGCGACTGTGTTGCTTCCTGAGCTGGACAACGTCATAGGCAATGCGTCGGAGGATTTCACAGTTTACAATGTGGTCATGCGATCGGGCCCTAATGATGTCATCGCTCTCAGGACCAATAGCGGGGATTATCCAATCATCTTGGTCATGCCTGGGAAGGGTGCGTGGTGGCCTGAAGCGCCAATGACTCACTTCATCAATATTGTGTTCTTTGGCGGCAAACTATACGGCGCTACTCATTTGGAGGAGCTCTACGTACTAGATATCGGGTTTGCTGAAGACGGTACACCCATGGTTACTAGTGTCCAATGTGTCATAGAACACTCGGCGATCCACGTCAAGAAGGCAACTGATGAGGATGATGATGAGGACGGGGAGGACAACAATAGACATGTGAATGACCATGTGTCCCACAATACCAAGGTTCTCTTCGTCTTCACGTGGTACTTCGTTGTGTCATTTGGGAAGCTGTTGATGGTAAAGAGACACATGCGTCTTGTATACAAGGACCACTTATTCAAGCAAAACCTCACTCGTAAAGTGGAGGTGTTCAAAGCAGACATTAACGTAGGTGCATGGATGCGCGTGGTGGGTGGACTAGATGGCCAGTCACTTTTCATCAGTAAACCACTCTGCATGTCTGTTCCTGCTGGTGGGGAGATAGAGGAGGATGCAATCTATTTCATGGATACAGGAGATGTGTTTAGCATGAGAACCCAAACTAATAGGGCTGCACAATGGGATTATCAGTATCTTATATCAGTGCAGGGCTGGGAGCAATCAAAATGGATCCTTCCGCCGGTCCTCATGGTTTAATAATTGTTACCATACATGATCTTATTATTAATATTGTATATGTGAAAGGAAACATATATTGTGAAGGTTTTTTGTCGAGTATCGTAATTATTAGGAAGAATAGGATAGGTTAATATTTATTTCTACCTTGTCTTGTATTCCGAGCTGATCATGTACTTCTATATATATGCCCATGAGGCTCAAGCAATACAATAAACAATTCCATCAATATCCTTCTCTATTCTTTCTTACATTTTTGTTTGTTATGCTTTGGAAGCCAATGATTAAAATGGATCGCTAAAAAATATGAGAAATAGGTCACTACTAGAGGTGGCACTCGCCTTCGTCGTGGCATTTTGTTTCATAGTGTATGAGATAAGCAGTAGATAGATACTGGAGCATTTTTCTGTGCAATATTTTTGTTTCGAAGATGTGTGCTATTTGTAAATTTGTTGAGCAGACATTGTGGTGTGGTGGTGTCAATCGAGAAGCGCGAGACTTCGTCTTTGCATGTCAGTTTTTTTGGAGAAAGCACATATTTCCTTAAACAAAAGGATTACAAAGAGTGCACAATTCTTTGTCATCAAGTGGGCATCCGCGCAATTGGAGTAGTTTCGCGTTGATCCATACCAAAGTGAGAATAATAGGCTAAGTTACATTAAGCTGACAAAGCTGGTGTACACACACTACAACTTGCAGCTCCACCTTAAGCAAAATGAGACTTACCGAGAAGACAAGGAGGTTGATCCATGTGCTCTCATGATGTATCTTACTCAATATGATGAAACAAACTCAATCATGGATTGGATGAGCAACTCGGGGATTCTGGACGAGGGAGGTCGCCCATCTCAGTTTGTTTGTGACATAGTTCGTGATGAGTGCTCAAAGAGGAAGATGGTCAAGGTTTCAAGTCTTGTGAGGAGGAAAGGGCGAAGAAGGGTAACATGGCTGCTCTGGATGAAGAGGGGGGAGCTTCGGAAAGTGAAGATGATCAGGAAGAAGATTAAGAAAGTGGTGATGAAGAAGATTTTGATTATGAAGAAGAGGAGGAAATAGGTGGGATGCCTTCACCTGAAAGAAGCACTCAAGGAGTTGAACCATGAGAAGTGGCTGAGCTAGTGGGGGTGACCGAAGAAGCGCGTGAGACTCGGGAGAAGAAGAAGGACAAAGATAGTATCTACTATTAGCAATGGTCAGCTCTTCTGCTTAACTTATTTGCTAAATTGCAAAGCTTTAGTTTGCAATCAGTTTACAATTGGATTGGTTTATACATGATTCTAGCTTTACTTCTATTTAGTAATGGCATCTGTGTAGTGTAGATGTCTTGCTGAACATGCCAAATACTCTCTACCACTATTCTATATTATTAATTCCACATGTACATCGAAATGATAAGTGACACACATGTGGCACGAAGCAACATGGCCCAAACGCCTCCATTATCATTCATTTTGCCATGTCAAAACAGATGACATCAACAGAAATCTTTTTGGTTTTCAGACGTAAAATGTTTTGTCACCTAAATAAAAAGTCTGACTAAAAATCCGTTTTCATCGTTAAATATGTCTCAATAAGATCTTCAAAATTAGATCCCTTGTTGATACGTTTCGGCGACTTTTTTTAGCCAAAAGTTGTCATGATGTTTACACTGAAGTTGGAATACTATTTACACTAAAGTTGCCATGTCATATTTCATCTAGTTTTTTTTCTAGATTTAAAGCTACCATTGTATTTGAACTACTTTTTACGGTAACTTTTATTAATTGACCATGGATTTTGTTAGTAATTAACCATGGCAAATTTAATTCATGGATCATGGCATTTTTTAGTAATTCAACATGACAAATTTAATATACAGATCATGGCAATTTTTGCATTTTGAGCATGACAATTCTAGTTTTTGACCATGGAGATTAGTTTTTGTATGGACAATGGCAAAGTTTAGTGCATGTGTCATGGAAAATTTAAGTAATTCACCATGGCAGTCATTGATCATGCATTTTTTAAAGTAATTGATGACAAATTTCTTTTTAATTATGAACCATGTCAAAATTATTTCATGGATCATGGCAAATTTTAGTAATTCATCATGGCAAGTTTAGTTTCTTAATTTCCTTTTTTATAACATGTCAAAATTTATTTTAAACACAGAAGTAAAGGTAGTTAAAACATATCATGACAACTTTAATGTAAATACCATGGCAATTTATGTGCAATAGACATGGGAACTTTTAACCCAGAAAAAGTCGTCGAAACATATCAACATGAGATCTAGTTTCGAAGATCTCGTCGTGATGGATTTAATAGTGAAAACGAATTTTCAATCAGATTTTCATTTAAGAGATAAAATATTTTAAATGGAAATCCAAAAAGATTCTCACATGCATGCATGCGGTGACACGATCTGTTTGTTTTAAAAAGTATGGTGCACCTTCCTCCCTACCACACATGTGGCAGTTATCAGCGTCCTTATTTAAAGGTTCCTTGTTTTTCAGCAAACACTGAAATCTGATGTAACCACAACAGTTGTCACTACTTATCAAATAAATATTAAATTGGCATGTTCTGGAAAATCCTCTCATGCATCCTTGGACTTGTGTATTTTTGTGTAGTGTAGATGACATGTTGCAAGGGTGATTGTGGGTGACTTGCCGAGGGTGTCAAGAATCAAGAAAGGCGACAAGACAAGTGACTTTGACTTTGGCTTGCCGAGGGTGTCAAGAATCATATTTTCATCATCTTTTGTGATATTTGTATGAACTGTTATGGACTGCCGAAGTGATGTTATCATGTACTATCATGAACTTCTAATTTTATTGACTCCATGAAGTATTGTTTGTTGTTGAGATGATGATTTATATTTTGTAGAATTCATATGCTATTTGATGGTGATCTGGTATTTTTTTCTTTCCCTGGATGTTCTGTTTTTCTGCACAGAAATTTCAGTTCAGTCAATTTTCGGTAGGTTTTCAGGCGAAATTCAAATCACAATTTCGGTCATTCAGCAGAATTGAAAACCGAAATCACAGAATTTCACTTGAATTCAGTGATTTTGGCACCGCCTGAATTTTTTGCCAACTGAAATTCAGTAACTCCGGCACCGGCTGATTTTTTTTTGGCAACTATACATAAGTCCATCATTGACTAACAAGCATTTGTCAGAATTGCCGAGTCCCCAAACATTCCAATTAGCAATCCGCATCAGAGCCTAAGCCATACTCAAAGTCAAGAACAAAGTGCGGTAGAAGATGAAGCAAATGCAATAGGGATCCTGGATTGATAACTTGCTCAAACGAGCTTACATAGGTGGAAATGCAAAAGTCTAGAAGAAAGAAACATGCAGTACAATGCTGCATGCAGTTGTTCGTTGACATACATGCATGCGTGCTGCTTCAGCTATGTATTTGCATGCACGTTTTCTTGGATTTCCAGTATACTCGTTTGAAAATACTCCCTCCGTTTCAAAATATAAATCTTTTTAGACATTTCAAATGAACTATAACATACGGATATATATAGACATATTTTAGAGTGTAGATTCATTCATTTTTCTCCGTATGTAGTCCCTTGTTTGAATCTCTAAAAGACTTATACTCCCTCCGTCCTAAAATAAGTGTCTCAACTTTGTACTAAATTTAGTATAAAGTTGTACTTACTAAAGTTGAGAAACTTATTTTGGAACGGAGGGAGACTCATATGCGTGCAGGGTGAGACGAAGCATGTGGATCACATGCATGCATGCATGGAGTTGGCGGGAAGTCAGGTCGCTGCAACGTCAATCCAACGGTTCCACCGTGCACTCCCCAACCGTATCCGTCCCCCCGATCGATTAAATCGATGCCGATTCAAAGTTGATAATCAGTGCAAATGTCCCCGGCAAAGTGATCGTGGCGGCAAGCCAGATATAGCAGTATATATCTGACTTCCGACCTCATCATTCGGATGCGTATGATTTGCATTCAATCAGTTAACTGACATCGAGCAAGCAATCGACCGCCGCAGCTCGATCTTCAGCTAATGGCGGCAGCAGCGCCCGGGTCGGCGCTCCGGCGGCTCTACCTCTCCGCCTACAACTGGGTCGTCCTCTTCGGATGGTGAGTAGCGCAATGCAAATGGCCATGGATGCATGCTCTGGTTTCTTGCTCCGTTGATCGTGAAGATTTGTCTGGTTTGCAGGGCGCAGGTGCTGTGCTATGCGGCCTCGGCGCTGCTGGAGAGCGGCCACGAGGCCGTCTACGCCGCCGTCGAGCGACCGCTGCAGTTCGCGCAGACCGCAGCCTTCATGGAGGTCGCTCTCGTCTTAGCAGATAACTCCTTTCTTTCTTGATTATCATGTTATTAACTAAACATCTTGATTATGTTTGCCTGGTGATGGCACGTCCTCTTGCTGGTAAACCAGATTCTCCATTCGATTTTAGGTAACTAGTTTCTTCTTTCTCCAGCTTTTTCACATTGTTATACTCCCTCCGTCTCAAAATAAGTGTCTTAATTTTGTACTAACTCTAGTACAAAGTTGTACTAAAATCAAGACATTTATTTTGGGACGGAGGGAGTATATTATTAACATTCGTCAATCTCGAGAAGTGTAGTGTAAGTATGCATGTGTGTGCAAGCTTTTTGGCAAACGGGTTTTGTATAAAAGATCCTTAAAAAAAGTGATAAGTTGATCTATATATTTTCTAAATGCAGTGATAAGTTGATCTATATATGCAACATTACATTTAAAGTGAGGATCAACTTATCACTTGCACCATTACATATTATTTGATCTTTTAGCTAGGTTTGTCCAAGTCAAACATCTTTAAGTTTGAGCAAGCCTACAAAAAAAAATATGTTAATCTCTACAACATCAAATATGTACGGTATGAAAATATTTTGATAATGAAACTAATTTGGTTTTGTAGATGTTGGTATATATATTTTATTGAGTTGGTCAAATTTTAAAAAGTTTGACTTCGGAAAAACTCAAAACTTCGTAATTCGAAACGGAGGGAGTAGTATCAATTATTTTACTCTTGTGGTTATGGTTCACTCAAATGAGTATATATAACACACTCGTGGCAACTTATGAACTTGCATGGTGTGCTCACCCAACCTTGGTGTTTGTTGTGATGAATGTCCAATTGTGTAAAGGATTCGTTAGGTCTCCGATCTCGACAACTCTTCCACGGATCACTGGAAGATTGTACATCACATGGGGAATCTTGTGGAGCTTTCGTGAGGTGTCATCTGCCACTTATCCCTGGCTACCAAGCCTTTGATCTTTTCATATTATAAGAAACATCAATTTAGTTAAGTTTTTCAGTGATATTGATTAATTGGTCCCTTCTGCACATTTAACTCTCTTGCAGGCACAATCTCATATTCTTGTAACTTCATTGGTCATAAGTTGGTCCATCACTGAGGTACACATTTATACTCCCCAAAACTAATGTAGTACAATTTAACATGAATTGTAAACTAACCAAACCAGGATTTGTAATATTCCTCACTTTAAATGTAATGTTGCATAAACTTATTGGTTGCCTGCAGATCATCAGATATTCTTTCTTCGGCATGAAGGAGACATTTGGGTTTGCACCTTACTGGCTCCTATGGCTTAGGTAGGTACTGGTTGTAGTTAACAAAGAAAGTGTTGTTTAACACAAACTTCTAAGCAAATCTAGTGCATTTTATGTTAAATATTCTTGCCTCTTGCTTTACAGTTTGTGTGACGATTTGTTTGCAGATATAGCACCTTTCTGGTGTTCTATCCTATCGGTCTGTTAAGTGAGGTTGGCCTCATCTTTGTTGCCATTCCTTCTATGAAGGTAACCCAATTATTAACTAAATATGGAAAGGTCTCAATGTTGTTCATTTGAGCATGCAGTCATGTTTGCTACATGCTCTGATATTTGGAGTTTACCTCAGACATCATGGAAATGCCGCCCTATGATGCCTAATAAATGGAATTTCTCCATTGACTACCGCTATGAATTGGCTCTCACCATGGCTCTATATGTTCCAGGTACAATGCTTCATCTTGTCTACATTGTAGTCCTTCATTTCACAACCGAAGTGATATTTTCCTTCTAGAAACTAACAAGAGTGGTGAATTTTCATTATGAAGGATATATACAATATTAAAACAGTCCATGTTTTCATGGGGAGCATGCTTACCCCCCCCCATATCATACACCTAGTGCCTACTTTGCGGGCATATGCTACACTCTGGGTTGTTGTGCCAAAAGTGATGGTATTCTTGTTGATGTCCTCTAAGGCCATGTGGACCACTATGATGTAGGTTAGCCTTTGGTTAGTGAAAATTCTTCTATTTCAGTCCTTCTACACACTACACATGGCATAAGGAAGCCAATCAGTTCACATGTGTTCGACTTCATGTTTACTAAGATCCCGTCAATCCACGGTCGAGGTGGAAACTCCCAGATTTTGAGCTATCGGGTTTTCATAATTTGACCATTTGTTGACCAAGAGCCATATATCCCTCGAAGGGACAATCCTTACAAAGGTGGATAACAATCACGGAGGCCCCGAGGCGAAATTGGTAAAGAGGGTTATGAGCCTGTGTTTGACCACCAACTTGTCTGCGTAGGCAATGTACTATTAGCCAAGAACGCAAAGTATCAATAGTTGACCAAGAGCCATGTATCCTTAGAAATCACAATGCATAGAGGTGGATAACATTCAACGAGGTCTCAAAGCGAAGTTGGTAAAGAGGGTCATCGAGCTAGTCTTTGACCAACAATTTGACAATCATGAGAATCTTTAGATGTAGAATTAACCAAGAGAGCAAAGTGCAATTGGGCTCCCTAAGGCCCTTCCAGACCTTCTCATTCAGAAATTTAATGTAGAATCGCATAAGTTGAAATGGTGGTGTACCGGATTCAACGTTTAGAGGGTGAATCTCACATGCATACCCGAAGCTACAAGGATGTTTTATGTTTCTTTGTGCATATATAGAAAAGTAGAGCCTCGAGAATACAGCCTATATTTCTTACATAATAGTGTTAATTTTTTTCGTTAAAAGCATGGACATTAACAAGATAATTTTTTTATTGGGTTGTGTTTGCAGGGTTTCCATACTTGTTCCGTTATATGGTGGCTAAGCGGAAGAAGGTCTTGTCAGCGAGAAAAACTGCATGATGTTGCAACTGCTTCTTGAGCAATCAAGTTGAGACGGAAGGAATGTGAATGGCATAATAAAACTCTTTAGATTTAGTCGCGTTTTGTGCCATTCATTGATCACTAGCTTCAAACTTCCTTGCATCTCGTACGTGTAATCTCTGGATGGGGTATTTTCAATCCTTTTCAGCAATAAAGGCTCGCTGCAGCAACTTCACAAAAAAATGATATGTTGATAATTTTCTAGGTTATTATTTTTCTATACCATGTCTTGATGTTTTCTTGTTGTCTAAAAACTCTAGACATTCATTTTTCATGTAAAAAAGTCTAGGTTTACCCTTTTTATCTGAATAGTATGAGTGATGAAACTGAAGGTAGAATGGCGTAGGCTATACCAATTGCATCTCTCCAACTTTATTTGCCTTTTACAGATGATATGACATTTCTTTCTCCCATCAAAAATTGTTGAAAAGGAGTATCTCTATTCCTCTTTTCTTCAAGTGTACTTTTCCCTACTGGTACTACGTGTATCCTTTCCATATTGTCCATTTGTGAAACCCTAACAACCACAAGTGTGACATGTTGTTGGCTAGAAAATGGTCTTCTTTCCCCTTGGTGCAACATTTCCCTTTCACCTTTGTATGTTTGATAAAATAACATGTGTTTGTTTGCATATTTCATCTACCCGATCGAACCCCCAAATGTAAGCTCAACACGTGTGCATGAAACCATGTGCGGATTTGGGCCCCAGGCAGCCCAGGCCATTGCCTAGGGCGTGGAAAAATTTACAGGCCTATATTAAAAAAAAGTTTGGCCTGGGGCGCAGCCCAGCCCCAAGCCCAGGCAGCCCAGGCCAACTGGCCCAGGCGCCCAAGCGGCCAGGCCAACTCCCGTCAGGCCGTCACACAACTCCCTCGCATGCCAAACTCCCTCGCAGGCGGCAGGCCAACCCTAAGAAGCCAACGCCGCCGTCCGCCGACGCCGCTCGCCACCCGTCGTCGCCGGTCAGCCCCATGCGCGCCCCCGGATCTCCAGCGCCCCCTC
>LR738711.1:70064688-70094389 GCA_902687465.1 Secale cereale
CCCCCCCCCCCCCCCGATCTCCCCTTCCCTCGCCCTCAGCGCCCGCCCCTCCTCCCCTAACGCGGGTCTGCGGTGCTGCGGCGGCCGGCGGCTGTCCAGTTCGCCGAGTCTGGCTACGCGGCGAAGGCGGAAGGCGGCGAACCCGGCTAGGGCGCAAGGTTGCAACCTACCACTGGCCTGCAGGCAGCCCGGCGTCCAGCGAGAGCGAGGTAGTTTCTCTCAGAGTTAGTTTTTGATGGCTTGATGCCCTGTTTTTGTTAATAGATGCCATAATGTCAGTAATGATGATGATTTTAGTTGATATATGCCACTATTTGTCTGTTTGTTAGATGTAGAAACCAATTTTGACATTGAGAAAATTTTGTTTCTCTACATTTTTATAGGAACGTGAGATGAATAAAAGAAACAAGACATCGAATTCGTTTTTTCAAGTTCGAACCACCGAAACCACAGAAACAGGTCCTTCAACTCAAACAGCTGATAATACCCCTAATGTTAGAGCTGAGCTCAAGCCCGGTAATGTTGAATCGGACCCCGGTAAGAGAATACCAATTGAGGAGTTAGATCCAGACATTAGAGATCTTGCTAGAAGGGAGTACATTAGTATGGGTCCTTGCCAACCAACTAATCATACATATGAAAAGATAAATGGTAGGAGCTTTCATGGCTATTGGTTCAAAGATCATCGCGGCTGGTTGGAATATAGCATTGAATCAGCCTTTTGCTTTTATTGTTTTTTGTTTAAGCAACCAAGAGCTGAAAACTATGGTATTGAAGCATTCACGAGAAATGGATTTAAATCTTGGAAGGATGGACCTAAAGTTTTTAATCAGCATGTTGGCAAGCATGATAGTGCTCATAATAAATCCAGGCAACATTACGAGGATTTCAAAAATCAAAGATAAAATCTGCCACATGTGTTTGATAGGGGTTCTCAGAAGCAAGAAGAAGAATACAAAGCTCGTCTCTTGATTGTATTGGGTATTGTCAAAAATTTTATACTACAAGCTCTTGCTTTTCGTGGTCATGATGAGTCTACTAGCTCAATGAATAAGGGTAACTTCAAAGAATTGTTGGACTTGTTCATAAAGAAAGACCCAAAGGTGGCAAAATTATTTGGGGATGCAGGAGATAACCATAAGCTGACTTCACATAAGATACAATTGGATTTATGCAAGGCTTGTGCAAAAGAGACCACCAATGTCATTCTTGAGGAGATTGGAGATAGTAATTTTGCATTACTTGTTGATGAGTCGAGAGATGCATCTATGAAGGAGCAAATGGCTATGTGTTTGAGGTCAGTACCTTTGCTCGTATTGTTGTGTGTGATATTTAGCCTTGTAGGTGTATTTTCTTAAAGTTTTTTTTATATATTAATCATGTTCCTTTGTCTTATGTAGGTATCTCGGCAAACGAGGGGAGGTGATTGAGAGATTCATGGCAGTTTAGCATGTTCCTGACACGAGAGCAACTTCACTGAAGATAGCTTTGAATGGTATGTTTGGTACTCTTGGTTTATCTATGTCTAATTTGAGAGGGCAGGGTTATGATGGGGCTTCAAACATGAGAGGGGAATTTCGTGGGTTGCAAAGATTGATCTTGGAGGGAAATCCTTATGCTCATTATATACACAATGATGCAGATAATGTTTCCCAAAGAACCACAGCCGCAGGGTTGATAAAGCACGTGGAGTCCTTCGAATTTGTTCTCATATTGCATCTTATGATTAGATTATTGGGCAAGACTAACAATCTATCACAATGCTTGCAATTGAAAAATCAGAATATTGTACGTGATGTGGGATTGATTAAAACCACGTTAGATGATATTAAAGAGATAAGGCCGAATGGTTGGGATGAGCTCTTTAAAGAGGTAACAGACTTTTGTGTCAAATACAACATTGTAGTCCAAATATGGAAGATACAAGAACTGCGAATGGACGTTCAAGGACTTGGGGTGGGCAATTGGTAACTTACAATCATCATTTCAGAATCAAAATATTCAATGAGTTGCACGATCAACTTATTGTGGAGTTAAACAACCGCTTTGCTGAAAGGTCTACTCAATTGTTGAGATGCATTGCTTGTCTTGATCCCAAGAATTCATTTGCCAATTATAATGAAGACAAGCTAGTAGATCTTGCTAATATGTATGCTGCTGACTTCTCTACATATGAAGTTACTTTTGTCCTTAGAAACCAACTAGACTCATTCATTCGGGAAGCAAGAGCTGATCCACATTTGATGAATTGCAATGATCTTGGTCATCTTGCCATTAATATGGTTAAAAGTGGTATGCACATAACTTTTCCCTTGGTTTACCGTCTTGTTGAGTTAGCATTGATTTTAACTGTTGCAACCGCAACCGTGAAAAGAGCATTCTCAACAATGAGTATTATCAAGACTGGATTGAGGAACAAAATGGGTGATGATTGGATGAATCATAGAATGGTATGTTACATTGAGCGAGATGTATTTGTTAGTATTGAAGAATCTAAGATCATCGAGCGATTTCAAGGTTATCGCTCACGTAAAGGCATTTTGTCTCATCCTATACGTAAGTTTTCACATTTTGTATGTATCGTTAACTAGTTTTACCTGCTATATTATGCACTGATGAAAGATCGTGGATGTCGCCTAGAGGGGGGGTGAATAGGCGCTTTAAAATAATTACGGTTTAGGCTTGAACAAATGCGGAATAAACCTAGAGGTTAATTTGTCAAGCACAAAACCTACAACAACTAGGCTCACCTATGTGCACCAACAACTTATGCTAAGCAAGATAAACAACTAGGTGATAGCAAGATATATGACAAGAAACAATATGGCTATCACAAAGTAAAGTGCATAAGTAAAGGGCTCGGGTAAGAGATAACCGAGGCACGCGGAGACGACGATGTATCCCGAAGTTCACACCCTTTCGGATGCTAATCTCCGTTTGGAGCGGTGTGGAGGCACAATGCTCCCCAATAAGCCACTAGGGCCACCGTAATCTCCTCACGCCCTCGCACAATGCAAGATGTCGTGATTCCACTAAGGGACCCTTGAGGGCGGTCACCGAACCCGTACAAATGGCAACCCTTGGGGGCGGTCACCGAACCCGTACACTTTGGCAACCCTTGGGGGCGGTCACCGAAACCCGTCAAATTGCTCGAGGCGATCTCCACAACCTAATTGGAGACCCCGACGCTTGCCCGGAGCTTTACACCACAATGATTGAGCTCCGAACACCAAGGTTGGGGCTATCTCCCCAACGACACCACGAAGCTTCACCACAATGGAATATGGCTCCGAGGTGACCACAACCGTCTAGGGCGCCCAAGCACCCAAGAGGAACAAGCTCAAGGGTACCAAGCACCCAAGAGTAATAAGCTTCTCAACATCACTTCCACGTATCACCGTGGAGAACTCAAACCGATGCACCAAATGCAATGGCAAGGGCACACGGAGTGCCCAAGTCCTTCTCTCCCAAATCCCACCAAAGCAACTAATGCTAGGGAGGGAAATGAGAGGAAGAACAAGAAGGAGAACACCAAGAACTCCAAGATCAAGATCCAAGGGGTTCCCCTCACCTAGAGGAGAAAGTGATTGGTGGAAATGTGGATCTAGATCTCCTCTCTCTTTTCCCCCAAAAACTAGCAAGAATCCATGGAGGGATTGAGAGATAGCAAGCTCGAAGAAGGTCAACAATGGGGGAAGAACACGAGCTCAAAGGATAAGGTTCATTGGGGAAGAAGACCCCCTTTTATAGGTGGCGAAAATCCAACCGTTATGCTCACAGCCCGCACAGAGCGGTACTACCGCTCCAGGAGCGGTACTACCGCTAGGGCGGTAGTACCCCTTTGGAAAACAAAAGCGAGGAGGCAAAAAGGCCAGAAAAACCGTCGGAGCGGTAGTACCGCTTGACCTCACGGTACTACCGCTAGGGGTAGCGGTAGTACTGCTAAGGGTAGCGGTACTACTGCTTGCGAGCGGTACTAAAAAATTACATCCGTGCCTACCACCGCTGGACTTGTGACGAGTTTTTGGTCCCGAGCGGAAGTAGCCACGGAAGTAGCCGCGGTAGTACTGCTCCAAGCGGTAGTACCGCTCCCGAAAGCGGTAGTAAAAAATAACTTCCGTTCCAACCCGCGGTAGTACCGCTGCAGCCTTTTCAGTACACCAAAATGACAATAACTTTTGCATACGGACTCCGAATTCGATGAAACCAAGTTTGTTGGAAAGCTAGAGACAAGGGCTAACACAATCTTGATAGAAATATCAATAAGAAGCAAATTAGAAAAGTCCCATAAGAAAATGGTGAGAACCCTTCCTCGGATAAGACCGGTAAAACCTCCAACACCGAAAACATCATAGAAGACGCATGTGAACTCCGTTTTCGATGAACTCAAGCTTGTCATCAAGATGACCATAAGCTCTAAGACTCACAAAGAGAACCAACCAAGAACCAAGAAACATGATGCAAGGATGTAATGGTTTGAGCTCTCTACTAACGATACGATCAAGCTGCCAACTTGAGAGCCCCCCTTGATAGTACGGCAAACGATCCTATAACTCGGTCTCCCAACTACCACCACGAGACCGGTAAAATAGAAAACCTATCAAGGGCAAACCTTTGCTTTGCACAAAGTCCACTTGAGCTAGATGTAGACGATCTTGACTTCCTCAAGTTGGACCATCTTTCTTGATTGCGTTGTCTCGGTGAAGACTAGTAGATTGCTCCCCCATACTCCACTATGGGTGAGCCACTCTTCGGCATATCTTCACAAGTCCATTGTCACCACAATGGACGGCAAGCTTCAAGAACTTGATCTCTTCGTGATGCTCCACTTGAACTTGCACACGGCAACCTAACCCCACAAAGAACTCTCACGAAGACCATGGGTTAGTACACAAAGCGTGATTGACAATGCTTACCATACCATAGGATTGCTTGATCCCTCTCGGTACATCTTCTACACTTTCTGTGTTGATCAACTTGATTCATTCTTTGACTTAGTTGTGATCAACCTTGAATCTTTCCAACTCTCTTCATTTGGATGATGTCTTGAAGGTAAACATGAATGATCACAAACTCTTCTTCTTCAAGACATGCTTGCAATAAGCTCAACACCCACAAGACCAATCTTTGGATAATTCCTTAAAAGCACCTTGGTCATCACAAACTCTCCTTGAAACCAACAAATGAACTCCAAGAAAAGCCTATGGACAAACCCTTCAAATATAACTCAAGGCAACCATTAGTCCATAGAGATTGTCATTAATTACCAAAACCAAACATGGGAGCACCGCATGTTCTTTCAATCTCCCCCATTTTGGTAATTGATGACAATCACTTTCAAGAGAGTTTATATAAGGAATTATGCATCACCATACCATGCAACAATAATGTATGCGCATGAGATGCAAAAGCTTAGGAACAAAACCAAAGCAAGAAGAGCGAAGAGACAACTCTCTAAACTTCCTCACAAAACTAAACTCTCTGAAACTTCTCCCCCATTGGCATCGATTGCCAAAATGGGCGAATAGCTTAGAAGGTCAATATAAATTGTGTTCCTCCATAAATTATGTATTCCTCAAATAGAGAGTGGAAGGCAATACTGTTGGAGATATGCCCTAGAGGCAATAATAAAAGCATTATTATTATATCTCCTTATTCATGATAATTGTCTGTCATTCATGCTTGAATTGTATTGTACAGAAACAGCGATACATGTGTGAATGCACAGATCACAATGAGTCCCTGGTAGGCCTCTAGTAGCCAGCTCGTTGATCAACAGATGGTCATGGTTTCCTGACCATGGACATGAGATGTCGGTGATAACGGGATCACATCATTAGGAGAATGATGTGATGGACAAGACCCAAACTTGAGCATAACACGAGATCGTATAGTTCGTAATGCATAAGCTTTTCGGTGTCAAGTATTTATTCCTTAGACCATGAGGTTGTACAACTCCCGGATACCGTAGGAGTGCTTTGGGTGTGCCAACCGTCACAACATAACTGGGTGGCTATAAAGGTACGCATCGGGTATCTCCGAAAGTATCTGTTGAGTTGGTACGAACCGAGACTGGGATATTGTCACTCCGTGTGACGGAGAGGTACCTCTGGGCCCACTCGGTAATACATCATCATAATGAGCTCAATGTGACTAAGTAGTTAGTCACGGGATGATGAATTACGGATCGAGTAAAGAGACTTGCCATAACGAGATTGAACAAGGTATTGGGAATACCGACGATCGAATCTCGGGCAAGTACCGTATCGATGGACAAAGGGAATAACATACGGGATTGAGTGAATCCTTGACACGGTGGTTCATCCGATGAAGATCATCGAGGAACACGTGGGAACCAACATGGGTATCCAGATCCCGCTGTTGGTTATTGACCGGAGAGTGGTCTCGGTCATGTCTACGTGTCTCCCGAACCCGTAGGGTCTACACACTTAAGGTTCGGTAACGCTAGGGTCATAGAGATTAATGCACGTGGAAACCCGAAAGTTGTTCGGAGTCCCGGATGTGATCCCGGATGTCACGAGGAGTTCCGGAATGGTCCGGAGGTAAAGATTTATATATGGGAAGTCCAGTTTCGGCCAACGGGTGATCTCCGGGGGTCACCGGGAGCGTCCCGGGACCACCGGAGGGGCCCCGGGGGTCCACCGGGTGGGGCCACCCATCCCGGTGGGGCCCCTAGGTCACGAGGGGATGTGACCAGCCCTCTGGGCTGGCGCACCACCATAGGGGGCCTACCTCCCCTGCGCCTAGGGTTCCAACCCTAAAGGGGAGGGGGGGCTCCACTTGCCTTGGGGGGCAAGGAACCCCCCCTTGGCCGCCGCCCCCTTGCAGATTGGATCTGCAGGGGGTCCAGGCGCCCCCCTGGCCCCTATATATGTGGGGGGGAGAGGGCAGCCGCACCTGATCCCTGGCGCCTCTCCCCCTCCCGTCACACCCCATACTCCCAACGCAGGGCAGCCCGGCGAAGCCCTGCTGCGACATCCACTGCATCCGTCATCACGCCGTCGTGCTGCCGGATCTCTGACGACTTCTCCTCCCCCCTTGCTGGATCAAGAAGGAGGAGACGTTGCTGCACCGTACGTGTGTTGAACGCGGAGGTGCCGTCCGTTCGGCGCTAGATCATCGGTGACGAAGAACGTGAAGAGTACGACTACTTCATCCTTGCTTCGTTGAAAGCTTCCGCACGCAATCTTCATAACGGTATGTAGATGCACTCTAAGTTACTCGTTGCTAGATGTCTCCATACTTGGATCTTGGTGAAGACGTAGAAATTTTTTGATTTATGCTACGTTCCCCAACAAATACATATATCCAACTGTAAATACTTGGAGGAAGACAAACTATATTGAGGCCCAAAGATTGCAAAAGAATGATATGCCACAAAGGCATAACAAAGGGAAAAAAACACGCAATCAAGCAATCAAAGGATACCAATTGAATCAAGCTATCAAAAGATACCAATTGACCCAACTAGACCAATGATCCTACATGCCAAATGAATAAAAGATATTATAATAAGAGCAAAGGAGTGTTCTAGAGAAACTAGAGAAGCTCCCCATGATTTGTGCACAATTTAGTTTTGTATTTGGATACAACGAGCACAAAATAGGATCGTCGCTCCCCCAAGATCAATAGAACCTCACGACATAGCAACGGAGTGCTCTAAAGACACTAGTGAAGCTCTCCATAATTTATGCACTCCTTAGAATATTTTCATTAGGATACCAAGTGCACAAAGTAGGATCATCACTCCCCCAAAATCAATAGACACTCACACCAAGTGCAAGTGAGCATGAAGGAAACAAAGCCTAGCACTTGCAACAAACAACTGGTTGAGCAATATATAAAAGAGTCAACTTAAGAGTAGGCTCAACCAAAATGATGTGTGTGAGTCATGTCAAAGCACTTGAGAAGATTAATGTATGGATGAACATTAAGCATCAATATACTCTTGAATGAATGAGATACACAGTTCAAGGCCTATCATTCCCACACACAACAGCAAATGGGTTCACAAGCTCACTATTAATCATATAAATAACCTATGCTTGTGACAACCTGTGGTGAAGATATAAAAAGGATAGCTTTGTCATGAGGAGGGATACCAATAGAAATGGCAAAGCCTCATCAAGACAAGCAAGAGAGAATGATCTTCACCACAAAAGAGTGCATCAAGATGAAACAATATAAGATCCGCACTCGAGACACACACCTTCACGGAGCCACCAAAGAAATAAAACAGGAACAAAAAGGTGGACGTGAAAGAAGGGGATATCAAATAGATATGCAACTTCTCTCAAGTGTATAAGATTCTAGGTAGATGAAGATCATGATGATATCAATCCACAAAGAAGGATGTACGCACAAAATTGTTGCAAAAAGGAATGAATAAGATATCCCCAAGGAAGTCATAAATATACCAATAAGATATTTGCTTGAAGGCATAGCACATGGCTAGATATGTTCTTATTGTATATAAATGAGTTCCAACCACACGAGCATCAAAGACATCACAACTAGCAACAAGAGATCATTGTTGGGATGCTTTGAGAAAGGAAACAAGTATCATTAGAAGGAATGACTAACATGCCATGATACAACCTACACATGGTTGGTGCAAGAAATGTGTGCATGAAGTAGATGGTGATACTTGTTACCGAGATACCATTGGAAGGATGTAGTAGATACCAATTGAAGGTAGATAGTAGTTCATTGATCATCCTAGCTTGACTACAATAAGCATATGGTGACACCACCTTCCTTTTGAATGAGCCGAGCATCCAATGCATCTCCAATTGACAACAACGCAAACAAAATGGTACCCAAACTCATTGGGACCAAAGAGTTAGAAACACCAATACATAGGACAAACTCCACAAACACATGTGCATTTATATATGAAAATGAATTTCATGCACATCTCATCCAAATTGAGACTAGGTGGAGTTTCCCCTATATATTGGGTTAAAGAAAGAAAGCATGCCAAAGAAAATACATGAAGTAAATATGCATGCTCAAGACTTTCAAGAAACGAAACGAAATGAAAAAGAAATACCAAGTGAAAATAGGATACCAAATGGAGAAATCATCACTTGGAAGATATCGATTTAGAATATACATCAAGGAATGAGATATCCATTGATACACGCAAAAGGAAAGATATCGGACTCCCAAAAGAGAGGACGGTTCCAAACAAACCAACCCATCTACAAAGTTTCATGATGGCACAAAGTACCAAAAAGAAACGGCTTGCGTTCCATCAATACACACTTGAAATGGATCACAATAAGAGTGTTCTATCAAAAATAGGATAGCTCCCCCAAGAATTGTGCATTATAGAGAATTTGAAGTTGAATACGAAATGCACACGATGGGATCACCACTTCTGCTATATCTATAAAACACTAGACAAGATCAAGAAAACAACAAGATCCACAAGTGGCACGGAAGGCAATGGGAGTTGATGCAATCTTGGAAAGAAATAGGCCGAACAAAAGCAAAAGCCAATGTAAAGATGATCAACAATTTCTACCACATAAATGATTACCAATTGTCAAGAGACAAGAAGTATTTGGGAACAATTGCCGGTGATAGATAGCAATGATATCCAACATCATCTTCACACCAAACACAAGCAAATTGGAACTTATAGAGCTAACATGTCACCTAGGAACAAGATAATTTACAATATCAATTCTAGGTGAAAATATCTCAAATGTACACATTTTATAGGCTAGTAATATGCACATAGCACATTACTCCCCCATTATGTGATACCAAAGAAAACTTAAACAAGAGGCAATAAGAGGAACCAACAAGAGATAATTAATGGACACTTTCGAATTTGAATTTCTCATGAGAAGATATACCACATAGTGACTAGATAATCTTGTAATATCAAAACTAGATGGTATTCCTCATATACACACATTTTTAGGATTGTGAGGTGCACAAAGCACATCACTCCTCCAAAATGGGATGTTCCATTAATCTCTCACAAGAGCCAACTAAGATATAAACAAGATGCAAAAAGGCTCAACACACGATACACGCGTACATGATGTACAAACCAACATACACATACTTGATTTCTCAAGATAAGCAAATTGTAAGCACAACATATACAAGCACATGCAAGGTACAAAACCACAACATGCTAAGGGGCAAGTAACTTTCAATGTAAACAATTTAAGCACGAGTTACCGCAAGGAGGAACATTGGATATACCATAGAAAGATAATCCGAATGACTTTGCTTGAGACAATATGAATGATGAAGACCCCTCAAATCTTCATAATTTAGCCAAGTCTCCAATGCCCTCCAACATCACCTATTGATCAAGTTTGAGCTAGTTGATCCCCAACCAAGTTGGGTCCTAAGAGGTTAGTCACAATAGGCTTGGCTACCCAAATGGTTCTTTTCTTGACACCACTTTGAGTCCCAAGAAACTTGGCAAACACATTGCCAACCTTATCCTTCCCAAGAGAATAGACATCATCAATAATAATTGGGTTGGATAAGTTACCACTAGTGCATGAAGAAGCAAGGTGACCCTTCTCACGGCATAGGTAGCAACATCTACTCTTCACTTTCTTCTCATTTGATTTCTCAAAATGAGAAGCATTACCATGAGTCTTCTTGGGAAGCGGCCTTTCTCCAACTTGCGGTTGAACACGAGAATGAACTTGTGGCCTCTTCCCTTGTTGCTTGTCACTAATGGCCTTCTTCTTCAATGGGCAAGATCTGACATGATGCCCTTCAATTTTGCACTTGAAGCAAATAATCTTGGCCGAATTCTTGAGTTGTTCTTGGCCCTTATTGTTGTTAATGATCTTGGACCTTTTCTTCTTGTTGGAGTTGAATCCAAGTCCACCTTTGTCATTGGGGAATTTTTGCACACTCAAGATATTGTTGAGTGTGGACTTCCCTTCATGACAGTTTTCCAAGTCTTTCTTCAAAGAAGTGACTTGGGCCTTGAGCTCTTTGATTTCCTCTACATGGTTAGTATCAACAAAAGTACTAGAGGAAGTATAAGCTTCATTGTTAGAGCAACAAGGCAAGGAGAGCAATTCATCACAAGATGTACTAACATTGTGAGTAGATGAATTACGAGGACTAGCACATGGCAAGATAGCATTTTGACTTGAAGTAGTGCTAGTATCCACATGAGGTTCACTAGATGTTACCTTGATACTCATAGCCTCATGAGCTATCTTTAGCACATTATGGGATACTAGAAGATCATCATGAGAGCTTGTGAGCTTTACATGACTTCCTTCCAATTTCCCATAATTGCCAGATAGCAACTCAAGTTGAGCCCTTAGCTCAACATTCTCCTTCAAAATGGATGCTTCACTAGAAATAGAGTTAGTAGCACAAGCATCATCAATAATAGCAAGAGGAGAAGGCAACTTGGCAAGCTCCTTAGAATATGAAGCTTTAAGTTGAGCATGAGACTCGGTGAGTTTTATGAGCTCACCCTTAATGACCCTTGAGCCATTTTTGAGGTGCTCAAAATCCTCAAGGAGTTTAGCATGTGCAACTTCAAGCTTCTCATTTTTAGTTTCAAAATCATTAACCACCTCGAGAGCTCTATCACGGGATTCTTTTATTCTTGATAGTTCTAGAGCAAAAGTCTCCTCAAGAGATTCCTTGGTGGTTTGTTCAAGTAAAAGAGCTTGCGAGAGGTCGGCGATCTCATTAGCGTAATCACGCTCATGACCTTCCATTTTCTCAATGGTGACCTCATGCTCCTCTAGATGAGATTCCAACTCCTCTATATATTTCTTGCCCTCAATGGCAATAGACATGATTTCCATGAAGTTGGAACGAGCAATTTTATTCTTATGAAGAGCTTTAAAAACCATTTCCCCCTTAATTTTTAAGGAGGCAACATTATCATTTTCTTCATCATTTTCTACATCATCATCATTGTTATCATCACTATCATGACAAGATATATTGGGGTTCAAAGTGGGAGATACCTTTGAAGCCTTAGCCATAAGGCAAAACGCAATAGATGATGATGTAGGATCCCTTGAAACACCATTCAAGACTACATCTTGTTCCATGTGGTGTTGGGTTTCCTCTACATTGTTAGCACAACAATTCAAGGAAATAGATGCATTTTTATCATGACAACAAGACATAGCAAGCATATCATCATGAGTTTTAGTCAAGCAATTTCTACATGATATGCAAGGACTATCAACACAAGCATGTGAAACATGTAGGGTGCTCGAAGTGTTAAAGTCCAAAGAAGATGCATTGCAGTAAGATAGTGATGAAGGATCATCCACAATAAGCATACTATCATCATTCCAATGACCAACACTACTCACCATATCATTACCTTGTGGCAAACCACATGTAGGTGAAGTAGAAGAAGTTGAGAAGACAACACGACCGGAGGTGGAGGGAGAACAATCATTCCTACAATTCTTGGACACACCATATTTATCTTGAAGCTTTGTCCACAACTCATGAGCATCCCGGAACGGCATGAGTTGAAATATAACTACATTGCTCAAAGCATCAAAAAGCACATTAGAAGCTTGAGCATTGAGATAAGAGTTTTTCTCATCCTCTAAAGATAATCTTTGTGCATCCTTTGGAGGAGAAAAATCCATATCTACAATTCGCTCTGAATTTGGGTCCATGACCCTAAAGAGATTAAGCATGCGAATTACCCAAACATCAAAATTTGTGCCATTGAAACTAAGAGTGTCAGAGAATCCTAAACCCCTAGTCGACATCCTTACTCTCTAGGCGGTAAAGCCCTATAAATAGAGACGAGGCTCTGATACCAATTGAAAGATCGTGGATGTCGCCTAGAGGGGGGGTGAATAGGCGCTTTAAAATAATTACGGTTTAGGCTTGAACAAATGCGGAATAAACCTAGAGGTTAATTTGTCAAGCACAAAACCTACAACAACTAGGCTCACCTATGTGCACCAACAACTTATGCTAAGCAAGATAAACAACTAGGTGATAGCAAGATATATGACAAGAAACAATATGGCTATCACAAAGTAAAGTGCATAAGTAAAGGGCTCGGGTAAGAGATAACCGAGGCACGCGGAGACGACGATGTATCCCGAAGTTCACACCCTTTCGGATGCTAATCTCCGTTTGGAGCGGTGTGGAGGCACAATGCTCCCCAAGAAGCCACTAGGGCCACCGTAATCTCCTCACGCCCTCGCACAATGCAAGATGCCGTGATTCCACTAAGGGACCCTTGAGGGCGGTCACCGAACCCGTACAAATGGCAACCCTTGGGGGCGGTCACCGAACCCATACACTTTGGCAACCCTTGGGGGCGGTCACCGGAACCCGTCAAATTGCTCGAGGCGATCTCCACAACCTAATTGGAGACCCCGACGCTTGCCCGGAGCTTTACACCACAATGATTGAGCTCCGAACACCAAGGTTGGGGCTATCTCCCCAACGACACCACGAAGCTTCACCACAATGGAATATGGCTCCGAGGTGACCACAACCGTCTAGGGCGCCCAAGCACCCAAGAGGAACAAGCTCAAGGGTACCAAGCACCCAAGAGTAATAAGCTTCTCAACATCACTTCCACGTATCACCGTGGAGAACTCAAACCGATGCACCAAATGCAATGGCAAGGGCACACGGAGTGCCCAAGTCCTTCTCTCCCAAATCCCACCAAAGCAACTAATGCTAGGGAGGGAAATGAGAGGAAGAACAAGAAGGAGAACACCAAGAACTCCAAGATCAAGATCCAAGGGGTTCCCCTCACCTAGAGGAGAAAGTGATTGGTGGAAATGTGGATCTAGATCTCCTCTCTCTTTTCCCCCAAAAACTAGCAAGAATCCATGGAGGGATTGAGAGATAGCAAGCTCGAAGAAGGTCAACAATGGGGGAAGAACACGAGCTCAAAGGATAAGGTTCATTGGGGAAGAAGACCCCCTTTTATAGGTGGGGAAAAATCCAACTGTTATGCTCACAGCCCGCACAGAGCGGTACTATCGCTCCAGGAGCGGTACTACCGCTAGGGCGGTAGTACCCCTTTGGAAAACAAAAGCGAGCAGGCAAAAAGGCCAGAAAAACCGTCGGAGCGGTAGTACCGCTTGACCTCACGGTACTACCGCTAGGGGTAGCGGTAGTACTGCTAAGGGTAGCGGTACTACTGCTTGCGAGCGGTACTAAAAAATTACATCCGTGCCTACCACCGCTGGACTTGTGACGAGTTTTTGGTCCCGAGCGGAAGTAGCCACGGAAGTAGCCGCGGTAGTACCGCTCCCGAAAGCGGTAGTAAAAAATAACTTCCGCTCCAACCCGCGGTAGTACCGCTGCAGCCTTTTCAGTACACCAAAATGACAATAACTTTTGCATACGGACTCTGAATTCGATGAAACCAAGTTTGTTGGAAAGCTAGCGACAAGGGCTAACACAATCTTGATAGAAATATCAATAAGAAGCAAATTATAAAAGTCCCATAAGAAAATGGTGAGAACCCTTCCTCGGATAAGACCGGTAAAACCTCCAACACCGAAAACATCATAGAAGACGCATGTGAACTCCGTTTTCGATGAACTCAAGCTTGTCATCAAGATGACCATAAGCTCTAAGACTCACAAAGAGAACCAACCAAGAACCAAGAAACATGATGCAAGGATGCAATGGTTTGAGCTCTCTACTAACGATACGATCAAGCTGCCAACTTGAGAGCCCCCCTTGATAGTACGGCAAACGATCCTGTAACTCGGTCTCCCAACTACCACCACGAGACCGGTAAAATAGAAAACCTATCAAGGGCAAACCTTTGCTTTGCACAAAGTCCACTTGAGCTAGATGTAGACGATCTTGACTTCCTCAAGTTGGACCACCTTTCTTGATTGCGTTGTCTCGGTGAAGACTAGTAGATTGCTCCCCCATACTCCACTATGGGTGAGCCACTCTTCGGCATATCTTCACAAGTCCATTGTCACCACAATGGACGGCAAGCTTCAAGAACTTGATCTCTTCGTGATGCTCCACTTGAACTTGCACACGGCAACCTAACCCCACAAAGAACTCTCACGAAGACCATGGGTTAGTACACAAAGCGTGATTGACAATGCTTACCATACCATAGGATTGCTTGATCCCTCTCGGTACATCTTCTACACTTTGTGTGTTGATCAACTTGATTCATTCTTTGACTTAGTTGTGATCAACCTTGAATCTTTCCAACTCTCTTCATTTGGATGATGTCTTGAAGGTAAACATGAATGATCACAAACTCTTCTTCTTCAAGACATGCTTGCAATAAGCTCAACACCCACAAGACCAATCTTTGGATAATTCCTTAAAAGCACCTTGGTCATCACAAACTCTCCTTGAAACCAACAAATGAACTCCAAGAAAAGCCTATGGACAAACCCTTCAAATATAACTCAAGGCAACCATTAGTCCATAGAGATTGTCATCAATTACCAAAACCAAACATGGGAGCACCGCATGTTCTTTCAACTGACTTGCATTTCAAAATTGATGATTGAAGGTTTAGCTTCTTCTACTATTGAAGATGTAATCATGGGAGGCTCGGACCAACCAATCCTTTGATTTGGTATCAATCTTTTGTATCATCTATCCATGCTACATATTGTCTTTTGATTTATTTTGCTTTATTAGTTGACCCACCATGGAACAAATGCCGCCATTGAATATTATGTTTGATTTCTTATTAGTTATGCAACATAGGTTGATTTTTGTATGCCTTAAAACTGAAGTTTTTTCTGGGTAGTTTTTAGCCCTTAGTTTCTTGCCTGGGGCGTCAGTTAATCCTGGGTCCGCCACTGCATGCAACACAACTCAATTTTGCATGCTAGGTCTACAAAATGACTCCTCCCCCCGGCAAGAATAAATAAGTTTTTCCTCATATTTGTGTAGACCACTTGATCCGGAGAATCTTCCATAACCAATTGCATCATCCTTTTGTGGATGGTACGTTTCTTCCTGCCACGGGAATGATTACAAGAAGGCCGGATGGAAGTGTTTATTCAGTTGTAACAATGCGTTAGAAGATGAAATTCATGCATAAATGCAAGGCATAGCAACATATGACAACCCAATTGCGTCTTAGGATAAACCAATTGCGTCATAGGATAAACAAATTGCAAATGTCTCCAGCTTTTTGAGGGATCACCCTCTCTCTCTACCTATCTATCTATCTCTATTTATCTATATATCTATCTATCTAGCTTGATTTGCCTTCGATCTGTTGGTATGTGTCTTTCTTTCTCCCATCCAAAATTGGTGAAAAAGGTTGCTTTTCCTCATTTTTGTTCAGTTGTGCTTTTCTCTGCTACATGTATCCCTTTCATATTGTCCATCGGATCATCCTAACAACCACAAGTGTGACACGTTGGCTCATGAATGACCTTCTTTTCCCTTGGTGCAATATTTCCCTTTTACCTTTGTATATTTGATTAAAAAAGTGTTTATACACATTTTATCCGCTTGACCAAACACTCAAACATAGGTCATAGGTCAACAATGTGTGCATGCAGCCGGCTCAAGCTTGCTTATCAAGTCTATAAATGATTTGTTTTACCACTTGAGCCAAAGCATCTTCCCTAAACAATTGTGACAACTTTGGTCTCTCCGAACAAATAGTACTTCTCTAAATAATTGGGACAAGCCATCCTAAATTTCCTAATAATGCATGTCCCTCGGAATAATCCTCCTTCCCTTGTACTTTTGTTGACTTTCTAGCAAACGAAATTTTGGAGAGAGAAAAGAAGAAGATCTGAGGTGGTAATTTATTTTATTTGTTTTTTATACACGGTTGACATGAATGCATCGTTGCAAATTGCGCACGGATGTAAGGGGTCACGCTCATTTTCGAAGGTAAGTGTCGACACAAATATCAATGCAAGAAATTTCACACGGTAGAAATCACCCAAAGGAACAGGCTCCAAAAATTCGAACAAAATTCGAGAAATTTAAGTAAAATCCAATCGAGTTTATATAAACCAAGAAAAAAAAGTATAAACGGGAAAACGCGGTTGCAGGTTGCGACCCGCAAGGAGACGCGACCCGAACCCGCCGACGCCACGCCTGTTCTTCTTTGGCTGGCCCGCCCCCCTCCCTCTCCTCTCTCCTCCCCCTCCTCCCCTCTCCGCTCCACCCCCGCGTCTCCGGCGAGAGCGCAGGCCGCGGCCCCGTCGACCCGCGCACCTTCCTCGGGAGAGCGCCTCCTCCACGGGAGCAGGGGCCTCGCGGAGGCTTCCTTCTCCCCTCCCCCAAGGTTAGAACAGATCAGAGGAAGCCCCCCCTCCCTCCCGCGGATCTTTTTCGTTTCCGGTGGCGATTCTTGGGGGCTGGTGGGACTTTCAAGGTTTAATCCGGCATGATTCGAGAGCAGATTGGTTCCTCCGGGTGAAATTTTGCTTAGCCTGTAGGTATCGATGGAGAAATCGGCTTTGCTTAGAACAGAAAGAGGGCTTGTCCGTGGCTCAGATTTTATTACCAAGTCGCATGCTGTCAAATAGTGTTCGTTCGTTTGACGATTGTGAGAAGTAACTTTATTTCCCCGTCAATCGATTTGCAGGTCTGCGGCGCCGGATTGGCCTCGGCTCGAAGATCTCGATTTTGTTTCCAAGGAAGGACCCCTGGTCGCAAATCTCGATCTGTGGATTGGTGGGCAGAAAGACTCGCCTTTTATGGGGCAACGCCGTGAGAAACCCGTGCCATGATTGGGGCGTCAGGGGAGGAGAGGCGGTGGTAGGAGGAGATACAGCAGGAGGCAGGAGAAGAAGAGCAAGCAAGGATAGGCAGGACCAAGGAAAAGGAGAGGAGGGAGCTCTCCATGGGAGGAGAGCCCCTCCTCACCTCCCTCTCCATGGAGAACAGCAACAGCCATCCCTGCACCCTCCTCTCCATGGACCCCGCGGGGTCGCACCCGGCCTCGGCTGACTCCTCCGGCGGTGGCGGCGCCGTCAACGGGGTTGGCGCTGGCGCTGACAGGGAACTCTTCATCATTCCGCGGCACGAGTCTGTGCGTCAAGGCCCGCCGGACATCAACGTCCCGCTGTCAGCAGACCCCTCCCCGCCGCCTGCATTGTGGAGCCTTGACACGTTCGACATTTTCGATGTCGGCCTTGGCACGCACACCCATGAGTCTGAGGTTGCGCTGACGCTTCCAAAGTCGAGCGGCAACGGCAGTGCGGCCGCAGTCGGCGTCGGTGCGAGGAAGTGCGCTAAGAGGGGGGACAGCATTTGGGGGGCTTGGTTCTTCTTCAATCACTACTTCAGGCCTGCACTTGTGGAGAAGGCAAAGGAGAAGGTGACGCGGGACGCATCTGGGAGCATCACCGGCTTTGACAAGTCCGATCTCCGGCTTGATGTCTTCCTGGTGCAGCATGACATGGAGAACTTGTACATGTGGGTTTTTAAGGAACGGCCTGACAATACCCTTGGGAAGATGCAGCTCCGGAGTTTCATGAATGGGCATTCCAAGCACGGGGAGCCATCGTTTCCGTTCAGTGCGGACAAGGGCTTTTCGAGGTCGCACCGCATGCAGCGAAAGCACTACCGTGGTCTGTCCAACCCACAGTGCCTTCATGGGATTGAGATTGTGAACTCGCCAAACTTGTCGGCAGTTCCTGAGGCTGACATGAAGAGGTGGGCTGAGCTTACAGGAAGGGAGCTTAATTTCTCGATACCGTCTGAAGCGAGTGACTTTGAGTCATGGAGGAATCTTCCAAGCACTGATTTTGAACTTGATAGGCCACAGCCAGCAGTGTCAAAGAGCGTCGCACATACCTCTCATAATAATAATCACAAGAAGGCACTGAATGGTTCAGGTCTGAACCTATCTACACCACCGTCATCTGATGATGGGATGGACCTTTCACCAAAGTGCCACAAACGCCGCAAGGACTTCTTTGGTCATGGCGTAGAAGAGGATTGTGCGATGGCCAATAATTCCTGTTCCGAGAGAGAGCAAGAGGTAGAAGTACACACCGGCGAGCCGTCATGGATGCACGACTTCACTGGCGTGGCAAAGCACGCAAGTGGGCCTGTTACTGCTGCCAAGACGATATACGAGGATGATGAAGGCTACCTGATCATGGTGAGCATGCTCTTATCAGATCCGCACAGCGTGAAGGTCACCTGGAGGAACACGCTGACGCACGGCGTCGTGAAGATAACATGTGTGAGCACCGCCCGCATGCCCTTCGTCAAGAGGCACGACAGGACCTTCAAGCTGACAGACCCTTCCCC
Source organism: Secale cereale (assembly GCA_902687465.1). Lineage (NCBI taxonomy): Eukaryota > Viridiplantae > Streptophyta > Magnoliopsida > Poales > Poaceae > Secale > Secale cereale. The sequence continues at coordinate 70,083,946 of LR738711.1, forward strand.
TGAGCACTGCCCTCCCGGCGAGTTTGTGAGGGAGATACCTCTGGCCACAAGGATCCCAGAGAACGCCAAGATCGAAGCGTATTATGACGAGACCGGTACTGGACTGGAGATCATGGTACCGAAGCACCGGGTCGGGCCGGAGGAGCATGAAGTCCAGGTTTGCATGAGGCCCCCGCATCTTGGCGACAATGATCTCGTTTTATCATAATAGAACAGGAAAAAAAAATATTTTAGCCTCTTACTAGGTCCTCCGGTGTCATGCCATGAGACACCGGAGCATAGCAGCAACGCTATCATCATGTCCAACTTATTTGTCTCCCTTAGGTGGAAAATTACCTTCTCCCCTGTTAATCCCCTCTGTACTTTCTTTCTACACAGGTGCTACATCACTACATTGGTGGTGATCCCCCTGACTATTCCTTCCTGTGAAACATGGCAAAGCTAATAGTACTCGTATATATTCTGTCCCTGTATATTCCGAGGATCGGGTTCATAATAATGTGGACAGCTACTACTCATGAGCAGAGTCTGTCGATATCGCTGTTGTAATCATTGTCCTAGGCATCTTAGCATACTTGCATGTATCGTACTATATAGGTATGGCCTGGATCGCTCTCAGCATAAATGGGAACTTAAGGGACCGTTCGGAATCCCACCAGCTCCGGAGAGCTGCGCTCCACAAATTTCAATTATAACTCCATCAACTCCGGGAGTGGAGCTGAGGAGTGGAGTACCTCCGAACAGGGCCTAAGATTCTGTTGACTGAATCTGTGCTCCCACCTTGGTTATTCCTGGCGATGACCAGGGCTTGGTTTTCGGCAGCGGTGATACTGAATCTCGCCGCTCCTGGCTCGCTCTAGCACAAAATTCTGGGTGATGCCGTGTGAGCAAATAAGAAGATATGTGAGTACAAAGGTATATCTGCTGAGACTTGATAGAGGATCTTTCTTGACTGACATGTGGCTGAATTATTAGTGATGTTCAGAGCTCAGTTTTTTATCTCCTCTTTTTTGGGGTGAGAAAGAGCTCGGTTTTTGCAGCGGTAACAAAATCTCACCGTTTGTCGCTCAACTCGGGATGCATTTCTCGGTTTATCCTGACTTGTGGGTGATCTCTGGGTTCATCCTGTGTAAGCGAAGGAGACCATTTTCCCCACATCTGCGGTGCAAGGATACATATTCCCCTCGAGGCCTTGACTATTCCTTTCTTTGAAACATACTAGTAATGGCAGTATATATTCTGCCTGTGTATATATTCCGAGGATCGGGTTCATCATAATGTGGACATCTGCTTCTCATGAGCAGAGTATGTCGATATCTCTCTGTTGTAATCAATCAGTTGTCCTAGGCATCCAAGCATACATGTATGTATTGTGCATTTGTGCTATATATAACCCGGATCGGTCTCTCGGCATAAATGGTACCTGAATCTGTTCTTGCGCCTTGGCTATTCATGGTGCTGAACCAGTGATGTTCAGGGCCTGGTTTTCGCAGCGCTGATACTGAATCTTGCTCCGTTTCTTCTGGGGTGATGCTGCGTAAGCAAAGATGACATTTCTGCTTGTATTTCGCTGCCTTGGTCTGAAATGAAAATCTGCTATGTGACCTGAATTTTCACAGCAGTAATAATAGTAAAAAAAAGGAATGTCGCCGCTTCAGGCGCGTAGTGGTTTCTGGGTGATGCTGCGTGAGCAAAGAAGATGCTTCTAGTACTACATGGCATGTATATTTGCCTGCCAAGAGGCTGAGAGGTGATCTCTTTTCTTGACTGACTTGCATTGCATGTGGCTGGCAGGGAGCCATGCTGCTTCACCATTTCACCGGTGGCGTTGCAGTTGCAGGGTGACCGTCTCTGTCTCCTCTGTGTCCTCTTTGTGGCCAAGCACGAGCAGCGGCGAAGCAACTACTGATGGTGTGCCTGTCCGTTCTCGGTAATCAATCTTTTTTTTTTCTCTTAAGAAACGCAGACAAAAATACTAGTAATAAACTTGGTGCGCTCCCTAGGTTCTCTTTATCAGAAGAACGAAGCGAATCCCTAGGGTTTCTGTCAGCTGGATAGCACTGCCTTTTTTTTTTTGCTTTCAGCTAGGTACTGTACTTAGCACGAGAGAAATGCTTTGCACATTTTGCTAGTGCGCAGAGGTGCTGGTCAAGAAATCGGAATTAGGGCATGTCCAACGGGTAGCCCTAGGCGTGCTGCCCCATAGGGTCGGATGGTCCAACTAGGTTCGGGTGATGCTCCAAACATGTCAGGGGATCTTCTGCAGGAGGCAGCCTCTTGGGCAGAAAAAGTGAGGAGAGATGAGAAAATGTGAGAGCAAAAGCTAATGACATTAGGGTCCACAGCATGGAAGACATGAACTTTTGGTCATGTGATTGAAAACCCCATTTTTCCCATACCTAGCTGGATGCATCGGGGGCGGCAGCTACCGCTGCCCCCATTGCTCATGCCCTTAACCCCCTTGCTGCTTTTCCCCAACGGCTGAACTGAACTGAGCCAGCGAGTGGGGCGCCGGCAGGACGAAACCACTCGGAAACAAGCGGTGTTGACGTGTTACCCTCCCGACGGCTCGTGCGGTGCCCAGTTACACGGTTGAAATGCACCCCAGCTATGTGTTCTTCCTCCTGGTTGGTCGTCGATGACACGGTGTGTCTTCATAACATTCCCGACGCGTAGATTGAATATACTCTTACCCCCTTTTTTTTTGCGAAAGAATATACTCTACCTGCTCTTCTGTAAATACCGCTCCCTTCAATCCATATTAATTGTCGCTGATTTAGTATGATAGGTTTTTTTTTTGAAACTCGACCCGTACATTGATTAAAGACCAAGATTCATACAATCATTCCTTGCATAGTTTGCCACGCAGGGCGGAACACTATTACATAACACGCCGTCACTCCTACTATCAAAACTAAACTTCGCAATCTCATGTGCCACCTTGTTTGCCCGCCTGTCAATCTTCACAATCTTGAAATCTTGAATAAACTTAGAGACGCTCATCGCTTCTTTTTCTAGATCCACGAGAGGAGATCTGTCACTGGAATCTTTTGCTAGAAAAGAAACAACGAACGAGCAATCAGTTTCCAAAATAATTGGTTTGTGAAGTGTAATACCAATGTACATCCCGGCGAGGCAAGCACGGAGTTCCGCTTCATCCACAGAGGAGCATGACTGGATAAAATCCCACGAAGAAACCACTACTTCGCCCAGATGATTCCTAGCGATCACCCCAACACTAGCCGATTTTAAATTTTCCACAAAACTAGCATCAACATTTATCTTTATGAACTCAGGCTCCGAAGGCTTCCAAACAACATAACCATTCGTGGGAGGGATCACGTACCTCCAATTATCTATCACCCCCTTACCCTTGTTGCTTAAGTCCACTCGCACACCATTGTTGGCTGATGAGAAGGTTTTCCAATAATTTTCCACATAACTAACCGAGGCGGACAGAGAATCCTTCCCCCTTCCAAAAATTAAATCATTCCTGAGATGCCAAGCTCTCCAGAACATGAATAAGACTTGCTCGCGACACGTTGACCCAAGTTGGTCTAGCAGGATAAGAAACCAATCCGGACCTGTAAATTTGAAAAACTCCTCTTCCGGAATATTCCACACTTCTCCCAAGGCGAATCGCCAAGCCCGCACCTTAGGACAGGTCACAAGGGCATGAAAGATAGTTTCATCCTCAATACCACATATAGAGCATAAACCTGATAACGTTTGGTGGTGAGCGACTCTATTTACCTGTACTGCCAGGCTGTTGGTCGCGGCACGCCAGGCAAAAATTCTAATTTTCTGTGGAATATTGGCCTTCCAGATAACATCCCACAGCCTCCTACCGTCATGATCGGCATTACTAGGCGACCCTGTATCATTCTTACACTCTTGGAGATTTAAGGCAAGTTTGTACGCACTTTTGACAGAAAACATACCATTTTTCTCATAGTGCCAAGCAATTAGATCACCTTCTCCCACGGACTGAATGCGTAAATTTAGGATTTCCTCAGCATCGTGGTGATAGAACAAATGCCTAATCAAATTTTCATCCCATGTTCTTGTCCCGCTGTTGAATAATTCAGACACCCATTTCAGTCTAGTTATGACGAAGAGGGAGAACAAACAATCATAGAACAATTGTCGTGACAGGGAGACGCCAAAAGTAGGCCACAACCTCGTCTCTGCCACAAAGACGGTCAAGGGGAAATCACCCCCGTTTCCAAGGGTTGGCCTTCTGCCATCGAAGTCGCTGACTGCCCGCACCACCACCACCACACAAAAAAAAAAACTCAAAGAAGAGGATCATTACCTCGACACTAACACCAAGATACACGAAGCGCCTGGCCCATATATGAAGGACGTGAGATGGTGTAGATACCGCCTCCTATATCAAGCATCAATATATGAGGAAATCGCTGCTTCGATCTCAGATATGGAGGGAACTTATTTAGTGTTGCCATTGCCAGTGTCGAAGCCGAATACATTTACCGCCAAAAACCTAATGAAGACATTAGATTACTAAACACAAGCTGAAACACAAAAGTATCTGAATTCCCCTTCTTTCGTCATCGCCGGAGCGGCATGGGGACGTGCATTATGACGTTTGTGTTTCTGGGTTACGTGGGCTGGGAGGAAAGACCCGTGAACCTGATATTGCATTTCATTTCAAAAATCACTGTCTCGGCCTTAGTAGCCTCCTTTAAAATGCTAATGTTTTTTGCCGGGTGCATTTGAAAATTAGACAATTTGCAACGAATTTCTCTCAAACCGGTCCCAAAAAACATTGGAAACTTCGGTGCGCCGAGTCCACAAGCACGGAGAGGATAAAGCATCATCGTCCACCTCTCTCTCCAACGACCGGCCCCCTCTTCCACTCCTCTCCGCTGCTGCTCCCACGCCACCTCCACCACCACCACTCGCTGCCCCCGGAACTCCGCGCCGTGCATGAAACCCTAGCCCCGCCTTCGCCCCACCCCACCCCAGCCCAGCCCCGCCCGCCCGCGATGGCCAAGGCGCTCCTCTCCTCCTCGCTGCTCCCCTCGCTCCCGCGCGCCGTCGCGGGCGCCGGCGCCGCGAGGCTGCCGCCTCTCCCCTCGCTGCGCCGCGGCGCGTGCCGCCGCGCCGCGGGGTGCCGGGTCAGGGCGGGCCTCCACGGGCTCGACTCCGTGGGGGGCCTCCACGCGGCGCTCGAGCGCGCCGAGGCCGCGCTCTACACGCTCGCCGACGCCGCGGTCGTCGCGGCCGACTCGGCGGCCGGGGCGGCCGGAGGGGGAGCGGACGCCGACACGGCCGTGCAGAAGAGCGGCGGCTGGTTCGGGTTCATCTCCGACGCCATGGAGGTCGTGCTCAAGGTAAGCGTGTGCGCGCTGGACCCGTAGCCAGCGACTTTGTTTGGGTAGAAATATTATTGCCATTGGATTATGCAAGTTCCTGGTGAGTCTGACGGACACTTGTGGTGCAAGCACTCTGAAACTTGCTAGAACTTTAGTTGCTCCATTTTGGGGTCACTTCCAAATGGAAACAGTGTCCTGTGAGACGACTATGCTACTCAGAGTGCGTTTCTTAGGCATCTGATAGCTTTAGCTGACATTAATCTCGAATTCTAGAATTTGGGAGTTCTGGGAGCTTAGCAGTGGTTAGGAGCTAAGCATTCGTTAACTTCGGGAGGCTGGATTTCTGATGCTATCTGATATTCGCCATACAGATTCTGAAGGATGGTCTCTCAGCAGTTCATGTGCCGTACGCTTATGGATTTGCCATCATTCTGCTCACCGTCATCGTGAAGGCTGCGACATTGCCTTTAACAAAGCAGCAGGTGGATGTTCTAACTTGATTTGAGTTATAAACCAGATTGGCATTCCTTAATTACCTATCTATGAATAGAATTCAACAGTGCTGCTTATTTGTTTTTAGGTCGAATCAACCATGGCGATGCAAAATTTGCAGCCACAGCTCAAGGCAATTCAGGCGAGATACGCTGGCAATCAGGTTTGTCTTGTTTGACTGAAACTTCTATCATGGATATACATTAGGGAGGTTTATGCTTTGGTTCCATACATATATCTGCATAATGCTACGATATGCATATGCTTCCCTTAGTGAGACTGCTTCGACTTCATCTTTTCAAGCGTGTTTCTTTGGTCAATATCTGATCCATCGCTTCTACATAACTTTATTAGGAAAGGATACAGCTTGAGACTGCCCGTTTGTACAAGCAAGCTGGAGTCAATCCTCTAGCAGGTTTTTGCTTTTTTGTTTTCATCCTCAACCAAGTTACTTCCATTGTGAAATGACTCCTCTGGCACATCTTTTATTTTTAGTATTATTGCCTTCTGAAAGACATCATTTGTTATAACTGAGTTTCAAATGAAAATAACCCATATTAGCTGATAGCATTTTCTATACTAATTTTTTCTGATTGATTGCTATTATTGCTGTCACTGAGTTGGAAAACCACTTAGCTTTTAACTCTGCTTTCTGTTGTAACGCAGCGTCTTGATCTCAATCTTTTCTCTGTCAGGATGTTTGCCGACTTTGGCGACAATTCCAGTCTGGATTGGACTTTACCAAGCCCTTTCAAATGTAGCAAATGAGGTATGCCAGATCCTACTTCTTGAAGTTTGCTTCGTTAAGATTATTTTAGACTGAGTGGATTTTCTGGCATGAAGGGTTTGTTGACAGAAGGATTTTTCTGGATTCCATCTTTGGGAGGCCCTACAACAATTGCTGCTCGTCAAAGCGGTGCTGGCATTTCATGGCTCTTTCCTTTTGTGGTAATAAAATTGGTTGTTTATTGATGTATGTCAAACTGCTTGTTCTAGGATTGATTTTGCCTATGTCGTTCCTCTATGCTCCTCACTTAGATGTTGGCAATATGATATTACTGGAACATTGTACTCAAGTTACACCAGTGGCGTGTTGCTACCCATAGCCACTTAGGCAGCACATTTAATTATACTCAACCAACAACATTGTTTTTGGTGGTGCTGTTGAGGAAACAACATGACTTGTTATGTGCAACTTTAAATATGTACTTTAGCACCATGACAGAAAACGTTGGGCTCGGGCATGTAGCATATCAACCTTGTTTAAACGATGTAACATTTTATTTTCTCAGCTTCTTCTTGTAGAAAAATGAGAATGCACTAGTTTATATGCGTGCATGATTAAGATATGCTAATTTAATACTAACTTTTGAAATGAATTGTGCAGGACGGCCATCCGCCAATAGGCTGGCATGACACAATATGTTATCTTGTGTTGCCTGTGCTACTCGTTGCTTCTCAGTTCGTCTCCATGGAGATCATGAAGCCACCCCAGGTGAATGCCTCTTTAATCTGCCATAGCTTTGTTATTGGACCTTCTAGCGTTTTTAACCTTGTTGCTTCTGTTTCCTGCAGAGTACTGATCCTTCGCAGAAGAATACACAACTTATTTTGAAATTTCTTCCATTTATGATTGGTTACTTCTCTTTGTCGGTGCCATCAGGATTGTCCATTTATTGGTACGTGCATCTTCTGTTTATTCTATGACTCTGCTCAGACATGGTTTTTGATGTAGTGCTACATGTACATAAATCACAGATATTGTATGATGCCTTCCTTGCTCACTCTGTTTTTACAGTTGATCAATTTGTAACCCGTGTGTTGATTCCATGTAGGTTTACAAACAATGTCCTCAGTACAGCCCAGCAGATATGGTTGCGGAAACTGGGAGGGGCAAAGCCTGCTGTGAATGAGACAGCAAGTGGAATCATAACTGCAGGACGAGCGAAACGTTCAGGTGGTCAATCGGGCCAGGGCGGAGAAAGGTGCCTTTGGAATTCATATGACATTTAATTTAACAATACTATGTTCTGGTTGTATAAAAGAATCAACAATGCTCTGAGCAGGTTTAAGCAGCTAAAAGAAGAGGAGAACAGGAGAAAAGCTGTGAAAGCACTTGGCGCAGGAGATTCAAATGGTTCAGCTACATCAGAGGATGAAGACTCGGACGATGATACTACAGAGGAGGTACTATTTTTTTTTCTTTCATTCATCCGTATCGCTAGATCATTGTCTCTAGACGAGCGGTGCTGGCCATTTGAGATTTCTTTTTCGACAGTTCATGCAAATATATGGAATTTCGGTTACTGATGTAAACCTGACAACAGGGAGGACCTGTAGAGGAAACATTCGCTACTGGCAACGACAAGAAACTCCCTACTTACTCTGGGAAGAAGGGCAAAAGGTCAAAGAGGAAGCGCATAGTGCAGTAACGTGACAGAGCCTAATTGGAATTCATTTTTGTCAAAACTGGTAAGCACTGTTAGCAAGCTGCCCATAGAAAAAGGGGGCCTGGTTACAGTGGGCAGATTGCCTCTCTATCCCCGTCTTACCCGTGTAATCCTTGCAACCACAGGTTAATTCAGTTGATAATCCTTGCAACCACAGGTTAATTCAGTTGACCAGTGGGCTTCCGTAGATGATCTCGGATACAAATTTTGATGGTCACCTGCATGGGAGGCCAGATCTTCAGATGGGGATAGACAAGGTTTTACTACAGGTGTTTACTGGGAAGCTGTAAGATGAAAATAGTTGGGTACAGTCAGCACGCACAGTATGTTACGGTAGGATCGCGAGGTTAATGGATCAGGCAAGCCTGTTCCAGCCGAGGAGAGGGTATGTAGAGAAGAGGTACATAAACTTTCTTGTGCTGTTCTGTAAGGCGGGCTCGGAAATCGGGCAGGAATTGCGTACTTTGTACAATGTGTATTTTTCCTATCCCTCCTCTTGTTGTAATAACCTAATAACATTGTAGTTCTTGGGAGTACATGGTATGCGAATCGTACAAATTAGTCGGATGGAACTGCTGCGATTTCGTCTCGTCGCAAGTGTAAAGAGACGAGACAAGGCAATGACGACTGACGAGCATTCTCGCGAGTTGGACTTGACTTGCTTGGACGACTTCCTTTTACTTGAGTAGAAAGGGTTGATGTTGGTTTGCTTTGGTTGGATTGGAGGGGAAGATTTGGTGAGTTGAGCTGTAGCTTGTCATTGCAAGTTCTCATTGCCTCCCAATCTTTTCATGCGGATTTTGCACCCTTTTTTCTGTCGTCTGCTCTGCTCGCCCAACCACTGGGCTGTCACGCTCCTCATCCTAGTTGACAATTTGGATGTGAATCATGTGCGCTTTGTGTGTTGTTTCTGAAGGTAATGTGTTGGATACATATACTCTTGGTGACTTGGTGTGGGAGTCTTCGATTTCAGTTGGCCAATCAGGGGCCAAGTTAGATCTGGGAACTCCTGTTTTACAAGGAACGAACCATCAAGATCCAAAAGGGGTAGCCAGTTCATTGTTTGAGATTCAGTGTTTGGCTGGTTGATCAATATAGTACATAGGTCGTGCATTGTTTGGCAAGATAATGCGTATATCCTGGAGTTTTGCAACAGGGAATCCGATGAAAATTCTACAAGAGTATAAGGCCCTCCTCGACTATGTAGGCTAAAATGAATGCCAAATTCACTATCTAGTCTTTGGGCACTGATGCCCTACATAGCCCAGCCGGCGCCACCATTTTCTCTTCTAGACATCGCTTGCTCCGATGCCAAATTCTTCAAAGCTGGCTCAAAGGGCACTGGCAGCTGGATCAGTGGACTTGTTTATCAATTCTTTTAAATGGGCGGTGCCCTACACTCTGGATTTGGTGCCATAAATTTTTCTTCAGGCATCGGTGATGCTGTCACACCGTTTTGACCAATATGACACAGGTAACATAGTGGAAGGCCTTAATAAGTTGGTGTTTTCAACGGGAGGGAAACGTTCCCAAATCCCAAACGACGGCTATATAGTAAAGAATAGGGAAATTTGCATGGTCGAGAGGAAATTCGATGGCACATGAAGGGACATCAAGGGCCGTCTGAATTGACGGTTAGGGGCCAAGAGGCCTGATCTCAGACACATGCAAGGGCCACCTTTTCTTTAAGCCCAGACACCCTGCTTATAATTGGCCTCCGTATATAACTAATCCGCCATCGTATTGTAGACCCAGTATACAAATTTATATTTTTACGCTCGTCAAGCATGTTTTAGTCCCACACGGGGAGTTTGGGCCGCTGGCGACGCGCGTGCGCCTGCCTCGCCGGGCCTGGTGGCGCGGGCCTGTCACCCCACGCTTCGGGGGGCAAAAGACTGGCCAGGTCGGGCGAGCTTGATTTCATGCCAACTCCACCGCACCACACTGTCGTGTCCGCCCGCGTCCTTCTGGCTTAAAAGAGACAAACGAGGCGGCCCAGCGCGCGGGAGTAAACGGATTTTTGTCCGTTTTCTGTCCGCTTTCGACCCATCCTGACCCAAGTTTGCGTCGATTTTGGGGTGAAACGGACAGCGCGCGGACGGGCGGGACGCGCGCGCTTGTCCTCCCCTAGCCCGTCTGTCGGTGGCACAAAGCAACCCCTCC
>LR738711.1:70094605-70139605 GCA_902687465.1 Secale cereale
TGGCACCATTTCCTCCAAACCCTCCCACGTCCTTCCCGCCACACCCTCCCTCCCCCGTCCATGGCCGACGCCCAGCCGAATTCCGGCGGCCTGGCCGTCGACCCGCCCCCAAAGGTGAAGAAGAAGGCGGCCAAGGCGCCAAGGATGCCGTGGTCGGAGTGCACGCCGGAGGAGATCGCCAAGTTGGACGCGGAATCGACGAAGAGGAGGAACCGGAGGGCGGTCGTCAAGGGCAATGCCGCCGCGGCCAAGTTCGCCGCCGAGCGCGATGCGAGGGAGGCCGCACGACGCAAGGCCGAGGTCGGCGAGAAGGAGGACATCGTCAACAAAGCGCACGCCCTCCTCATGCTTGACATTTGCCGTCCGGCCGGTTTCCCTGCAGCGGCCGTCGACCCGGCGGGCACAGGCTCGTCGGTCGCCCGGCCTCTGCACTGCCAGTCGCCGACGTCGCGGACCACGCCTATGTCGCCCGGCTTTCCTCCGCCAAGGCACGGCGGGCAGACCCGTTTCTTGCCGGACGTTGGCGTGATCGCACCGTCCACCCCGCGCCCCTCGGCCGTCATCGACCTCAACGTCACGCCTTGGTCCAGCAGCGGCGGCCGGCCGTCCGTGGAGATGCAAAGAAAGCAAGCACGATCAGCGTTTACGGGCACCATGCCGTCCCCCCGAGTCTTGTTCGACGGAATGCCAACACCAACGCCACCGGTCGACGACCCCTTCTACAACCAGTTCATGGAGGATGTGATCTACGAGGGTGGGCAGGGCCATGCCTACGACCCCGACGAGACCCAAAGTCAGGATGGCCGCGCCCAGTTCGTTGCCGATGAAGAGGCCGACGACCGTGCTGACTACGACCATGGTGATTCGTGGCATGAAGACGATGACATCTACGTCGAAGGTGATGGTGATGAAGAACAAGTCATTGATATTGATATTCATCGACGAGCTCACCCAAAGAGCAGAAGCACAAAAGAGGAGGAAGAGCATTCACACGGGTTCATATACCCAAAATGAGGACAAGTTGATTTGCCAATGTTGGATGGAGATTAGCCAATATCCGAGGACCGACGCGCAACAAAAGGGCCTTGTTTTTTGGACGAGAGTCCACAAAACATTCCATGAAAGGAAGATGTTTGAGCCCTACCAAATTACAAGCAACCGTGGCATCACCTCGATTCAAAAGAGGTGGTTGTTCATCCAACAAGAGTGTAACTGTTGGGGAACGTAGTATTTTAAAATTTTCCTACGATCACACAAGATCTATCTACCAGATGCATAGCAACGAGAGGGAGAGTGTGTCTACGTACCCTCGTAGACCCGGAGCGGAAGCGTCAAGTAACGCGGTTGATGTAGTTGAACTTTCTTCGCGATCCAACCGATCAAGCACCGAACGTACGGCACCTCCGCGTTCAGCACACGTTCAGCTTGATGACGTCCCACGAGCTCTTGATCCAGTTGAGCTTCACGGGAGAGTTTCGTCAGCACGATGGCGTGGTGACGGATATGATGAAGTTGCCGGCGCAGGGCTTCGCCTAAGCACTACGACAGTATGACCGAGGTGTGTTTCTGTGGAGGGGGGCACCGCACACGGCTAAAACAATTCAACTTGTGTGTCTTTGGGTGCCCCCCTGCCCCCGTATATAAAGGGGCAAGGGGGGAGGCCGGCCGGCCCCTATTGGCGCGCCTAGGAGGTGCAATCCTACTAGGAATAGGATTGCAATCCTATTCCTAGTAGGAACTACCAAAAGGGAGAAGGGGGAAAGGAAGGAGAGGGAGAAGGAGAAGGAAAGGGGCGCCGCCCCCCTCCTTCCTTGTCCAATCCGGTCCAAGGGGTGGGGGGCATGCGGCCCAGCCCTGGCCCTCCTTCCCTCTTTCTCCTACGGCCCATTAAGGCCCATAGCTTCCCCAGGGGTTCCGGTAACCCCCCCGGTACTCCGGTTAATTCCGAAACTTTACGGAACATTTCCGATGTCCGAATATAGTCGTCCAATATATCAATCTTTACGTCTCGGACATTCTGAGACTCCTCGTCATGTCCGTGATCTCATCCGGAACTCTGAACTACCTTCGATACATCAAAACTCATAAACTCATAATACCGATCGTCATCAAACGTTAAGCGTGCAGACCCTACGGGTTCGAGAACTATGTAGATATTACGGAGACTCATCTCCGATCAATAACCAATAGCAGAACCTGGATGCTGATGTCTACTACACGCTTCTATTCCTGTAGACAGTGTTGGGCCTCCAAGAGCAGAGGTTTGTAGGACAGCAGCAAATTTCCCTTAAGTGAGTAACCCAAGGTTTATCGAACTCAGGGAAGTGGAGGTTGAACGTACCCCTTTCAAGCAACCCTGCAATCAAGATACAAGAAGTCTCTTGTGTCCCCAACACACCTAATACACTTGTCAGATGTATAGGTGCACTAGTTCGGTGAAGAGATGGTAAAATATGGATGATAGGAGTGGCAAAGCAAAGTAATATAACTCTGTAATAAAAAGTGCAGCAAGCAAACAAGTGGTAAACGTGAGCACAATTGGTATTGCAATGGTGGAAACAAGGCCTAGGGATCATACTTTCACTAGTGGCAACTCCCAACAACATTAACATAATCGAATCACATGATATTTCCCATAAAACATGCAATGGAGACGCACTCGGAGGTCATTCCTTTGTGGTCAAGACAGGACGAGAATTACGTAGGGCTACAAAAGCACACCTCAAAGTTCGTAGTTCTCTATCTATGGATTTCCCAATGTCACCGCGGCCATCCAAAGAGAGTACCACAATCACCACAACATATCTCAAGGATAGTCAAAGACAAGCACCAAGAGACTCTCAATCTTCAATCAACACACAAAAGAGGAAATCACTCATGAAAATATTCTTCTAATCCATGTCCAATAGACCGCTGTCACCTTGGTCTCGGGGATTATACTAGATAAAGACAAGTGAGTACATCAATCTAATACATAGAGTAAGGGGAAATATCATGGGATCACCCTAGATTAACATAGCCTATGATCACAACGAAGATCACATCATGGGAGAGAGAATTGACCACATAGCTACACGTACAAGCCCTCAGCCCCGGAGAAGACTACTCACACATGGCCATGGTGAGCAAGAGATTGATGGTGGTGTTGATGGAGAGGTGCAGCCCGGAGAGGAGGAGGCGGCCGGCGGCAGCCGTGGCGGCGGCGGCAGCCCTCCGGGGCGGCGGCTCCTTGGCCCCCCTTCTTCCTTGTGGATGGTGCTGCAATGGTGCTGGTCCTCCCCTCCAAGACGGCGGCTTGGGAGGAGGAAAATTCGTGGCCCTTGGTGACCTAGGTTTCCTCTCTTTATATAGACTCTCGGATTCCCGTCATCAGATTTTGGGCTTCAGTATAACGGGCTTTTCTCGGCCGTCCGGACTCCGATTTGGACGAATTTTATATCCAGAAGCATCCTCTCGAAATTCCCCACAACTTTCGCAACTAGGCTTTTTCCGTTTTTACGTCGTCTTTGGGCCGGAACGTGACCATCTTCTAAAAACGTTCTCAGACAGATTTCAGGAAAGTCAGAGTCCTACTCCAATACGACTCCTTTTGCGTTTTTTGTCAATTTCCAAGTAATTCCTACACAATAAAGTGTAAAACAAGAACATTGTGCACTTTTGCAACCATTAGTAGGTTAGTCCAATAAATGCCTAAAAAGATAGAAAACTTTGATATAAACATGAGACAATGATGCAAAACAAGCATGTCACAAGCAAAAATTATGGATACGTTTGGGACGTATCAACATCCCCAAGCTTAATTCCTACTCGTCCTCGAGTAGGTAATGATAACATAGATAATTTTTGAGGTGACATGCTACTAACACAATCTTGATCAAGTAATAAGGTAAAGCATATGGACTGAAATAAAGTGAACCAAACCAATTGTCTATAGTTGGAAGCAAGTAAACAATGAATAACCAAGTGATCATCTAAGTAAATTCTTTTCATGAATAGTACAATTGAAGACATGAAACTATAAAGTTAAGCACAACTATTAGCCCCAAAGGAGTTCTCTCATCAAAAGCATTCTAGTTAACACAAAAGGAAGATAAAGTTTCAGCAATGCTTTCCACTTTTCAACATTTTATCTCATGGATAAGTTCAATGCACAAGGATTATATATAACTAAGCAGATATTTTGAACATAATCAACTTGAACCCAGGGTTAACACTAGATGCTTGCTTATGGTGGAGGAAGAAAATTAGAACATAGGAAAACTGACTCAACATTTAAAAGTAAAAGATAGGCCCTTCGCAGAGGGAAGCAGGGATTACTCATGTGCTAGAGCTTTTTATTTTTGAAAACATAGAGATATAAAAGCAATTTTGAGAGATGTATGCTTATGTCAACGAATGGTAATAAACAATGCACTACTACTCATGCCAAACAGAACTTAAGAGCGGCTCCCATAGAGGAATGATAACACCCCCCTTTCTCCTTTGTTTATCACTAGCCAAAGTTTGTCTGATTTCTCAGGTACGATGTGTGAAGGAGGTTTTTGATATTGATATTGATGACATGTAAAGTGGGCTGGGCATACCCTTTTGCCAGCTCTTTTTGCAAAATTAAGGACATGCACATTATTCATGCACGTCAGGGGTCGTTCTGTCCAACACAAGTAATAATGAACTATCTACCACTTCCTCATGAGCTAAAACAGAGACACAAATAAGGATAAATTTTGAAGGTTTTAAAGGTAGCACATGAGCAATTTACTTGGAATGGCTATTAAATACCATGCATAGGTAGGTATGGTGGACACATATGGCAAAATTTTGGCTATGGAATTTGGATGCACGAGCAGCATTCCCACTCAGTACAGAGTTTTTGGTTTAGCAAGTTTTTAGCAAGCACATGTTAACCGGTACAAGAGAATTATAACATCCTTTCAGCATAATTATAAGACTTCTACACTGTCTTCCTTGTCAACCATCTTACTTCTAAAAAGAGAACAAGAACTTTAAAACTACCAATGGTGAAAAACTAAACAATTGCAAACTTCAAAGTTATTTCTTCACTAATAAGATTTTATTAAATGATCTACATGTTTAGGCATAACTACTTAATTTCTCAAAACAATTGATAGGGATCAAGTTACTCAATGATCTTCAAAACTATGCAAGCTTTTTATTCTTTGCACCACGGCCACACTTGGCATTTTTCAGATCCAACATATTATTTAGCAATTCAAACCAATCAACTCTCCAAATAGATATAAGTGAAGCAAGAGAGTACTTTCTATAAAAGAACTAATAGCTCTGAACATGATATGAAATAAAAACAAGAGCTAGAAGCATATAACAAGGTAGCTAAAACACTCAAAAAGATATAAGTGAAGAACATGAGTGTTTCATGAAAAAGCGGAGCGTGTCTCTCTCCCAAATAAGAATGATTAGATGCAACTTATTTAAGACCAGCAAATAAAATAAAACAAAACTGAAAACAAAACAAAAAGACGCTCCAAGAATAGCACATAACACATGAAGTGATTAAAATATAGTGGAACGAAAGACGAACTGATAATTGTTGATGGAGAAGGGATGCATGGGGGCATCCCCAAGCTTAGACGCTTGAGTCTTCTTGAATATTTCTTGGGGGTGCACGGGGGCATCCCCAAGCTTGAGCGTTTGACCCTCCTGAGTCTTCTTTTATCATCTTCCCTCGCACACTTGAAAACTCCCTTCATACATAACTCATCATAATCTGATTAGCGAGGTTAGTACCCACAATAAAATAACTTTTCCCTACTGGAAATAAAGATAATCTTGAAGAGCTACTGTTTCTCAAGATTGCCAAAAGGTTTTTGCAAAGAAAAAGCAAGCACAAGGTTTGCAAAACGAAGAAAAGGCAAAACATGACAGAATCTGTGAAAAACAGACCAGCAGGTAGTAAATAATTTTTTCGGGGCACTTCTGCAACTCAAATCAAAAAACTCAGAACAGATGCTCGAAAGCCAATTGTATAGAGCACGCTGTAAAAAAAAATTCAGATCAAAAAGATGATCTGTTGATTTTATTCGAATTTTTCTGTCCAAGGACAGAATCTGTTTTCTGGACAGCACGTCACAACTTTTGAACTTTCTTGCAATCGGAGGCTAAACTTGGCACAAAGCTGAAAAATAAAGATACAATGATGTTGCTACAGTAGTAACAAACATCAAGACCACTAAAAACTGAAAGAACAAACTGAAAGCAAAGATAACAAGGGTTGTCTCCCTAGAGCTCTTTCTTTATAGCCATAAAGATAGGCTTAAGACTTTAATGATGCTCTCGTAGGAATAAGAGTTGAAGAACAAAAGAGAGCATCAAGAAGCAAATACCAAACACATTTAAGCCTAACATGCTTCCTATGCATGGGAATCTTGTAAGAAAATAAATTATTGAAGCATAAAGCAACTAGCATAGGAAGGCAAAACAAGCATAACTTCAAAATATTCACCATAAAGAGAGGAAACTTCTTATTATTAAGATATTTAGAACCATGTCTCCCTCTCTCATTATAAATTTCAGTGGCATCATGGATGAACTCAACAATATAACTATCACATAAGGCATTATTTCCATGATCCAAAAGCATAAAAGTATCATTACTCTTCATATAAGCAAAATCTTTCTTAATAGGAATAGTGAGAGTAAAGCAATCATAACCATCATGGTAATCATCATATTTAGGAGGCATATCATAATCATAATAAATTTTATCCTCAATAGTAGGTGGAATAAAAATCTCACATTTATCATTGTAATCATCATATATAGGAAGCAAAGTATCATCAAAGTAATTTTTCTCTTCAAAAGTTGGGGGACTAAAAATATCATGTTCATCAAACGTGTCATCCCCAAGCTTAGAGCTTTCCATGTCATTAGCAATATTGATATTAAAAAAACATACTAATAACATCACCACCATCATGATTGTTATGCAAATAATAAAGTTCCAAAGGTTTTTTAATTTTCTCTTCAAACACATCATGTCCAAGTTCAAGGTAGAGCTTATAAAGCTCTCTCATATTTTTGTTGTTTTCCATTAAGCAAAACTAGTGAAATAAAAACAAGAAACAAAAAGATTTAATTGCAAGATCTAGAGAAGGTACCTTCACTTACCTCACTTCCCCGGCAACGGCGCCAGAAATAGCTTGATGTCTACTACACGCTTCTATTCCTGTAGACAGTGTTGGGCCTCCAAGAGCAGAGGTTTGTAGGACAGCAACAAATTTCCCTTAAGTGAGTAACCCAAGGTTTATCGAACTCAGGGAAGTGGAGGTTGAACGTACCCCTTTCAAGCAACCCTGCAATCAAGATACAAGAAGTCTCTTGTGTCCCCAACACACCTAATACACTTGTCAGATGTATAGGTGCACTAGTTCGGCGAAGAGATGGTAAAATATGGATGATAGGAGTGGCAAAGCAAAGTAATATAAATCTGTAATAAAAAGTGCAGCAAGCAAACAAGTGGTAAACGTGAGCACAATTGGTATTGCAATGGTGGAAACAAGGCCTAGGGATCATACTTTCACTAGTGGCAACTCCCAACAACATTAACATAATCGAATCACATGATATTTCCCATAAAACATGCAATGGAGACGCACTCGGAGGTCATTCCTTTGTGGTCAAGAGAGGACGAGAATTATGTAGGGCTACAAAAGCACACCTCAAAGTTTGTAGTTCTCTATCTATGGATTTCCCATTGTCACCGCGTCCATCCAAAGAGAGTACCACAATCACCACAACATATCTCAAGGATAGTCAAAGACAAGCACCAAGAGACTCTCAATCTTCAATCAACACACAAAAGAGGAAATCACTCATGAAAATATTCTTCTAATCCATGTCCAATAGACCGCTGTCACCTTGGTCTCGGGGATTATACTAGATAAAGACAAGTGAGTACATCAATCCAATACATAGAGGAAGGGGAAATATCATGGGATCACCCTAGATTAACATAGCCTATGATCACAACGAAGATCACATCATGGGAGAGAGAATTGACCACATAGCTACACATACAAGCCCTCAGCCCCGGAGAAGACTACTCACACATGGCCATGGTGAGTAAGAGATTGATGGTGGTGTTGATGGAGAGGTGCAGCCCGGAGAGGAGGAGGCGGCCGGCGGCGGCAGCCCTCCGGGGCGGCGGCGGCCCTAGGGGCGGCGGCGGCCCTAGGGGGCAGCGGCTCCTTGGCCCCCCTTCTTCCTTGTGGATGGTGCTGCAATGGTACTGGTCCTCCCCTCCAAGACGGCGGCTTGGGAGGAGGAAAATTCATGGCCCTTGGTGACCTAGGTTTCCTCTCTTTATATAGACTCTCGGATTCCCGTCATCAGATTTTGGGCTTCAGTAAAACGGGCTTTTCTCGGCCGTCCGGACTCCGATTTGGACGAATTTTATATCCAGAAGCATCCTCTCGAAATTCCCCACAACTTTCGCAACTAGGCTTTTTCCATTTTTACGTCGTCTTCGGGCCGGAACGTGACCATCTTCTAAAAACGTTCTCAGACAGATTTCAGGAAAGTCAGAGTCCTACTCCAATACGACTCCTTTTGCGTTTTTGTCAATTTCCAAGTAATTCCTACACAATAAAGTGTAAAACAAGAACATTGTGCACTTTTGCAACCATTAGTAGGTTAGTCTAATAAATGCCTAAAAAGATAGAAAACTTTGATATAAACATGAGACAATGATGCAAAACAAGCATGTCACAAGCAAAAATTATGGATACGTTTGGGACGTATCAGATGCTGATATTGGATCCTACATATTCTACGAAGATCTTTATCGGTCAAACCGCATAACAACATACGTTGTTCCTTTTGTCATCGGTATTTTACTTGCCCGAGATTCGATCGTCGGTATCTCTATACCTAGTTAATCTCGTTACCGGCAAGTCTCTTTACTCGTTCCGTAATACATCATCTCGTGACTAACTCATTAGTCATTTGCTTGCAAGGCTTATTATGATGTGCATTACTGAGAGGGCCCAGAGATACCTCTCCAACACTCGGAGTGACAAATCCTAGTCTTGATCTATGCCAACACCACGAACACTTTCGGAGACACCTGTAGAGCATCTTTATGATCACCCAGTTACGTTGTGATGTTTGATAGCACACAAGGTGTTCCTACGGTATTCGGGAGTTGCATAATCTCATAGTCATAGGAACATGTATAAGTCATGAAGAAAGCAATAGCAGTAAAAACTAAACGATCATAGTGCTAAGCTAACGGATGGGTCTGGTCCATCACATCATTCTCCTAATGATGTGATACCGTTGATCAAATGACAACTCATGTCTATGGCTAGGAAACATAGCCATCTTTGATCAATGAGCTAGTCTAGTAGAGGCATACTAGGGACATACTATTTTGTCTATGTATTCACACATGTACTAAGTTTCCGGTTAATACAATTCTAGCATGAATAAAAGACATTTATCATGATATAAGGAAATACAAATAACATCTTTATTATTGCCTCTAGGGCATATTTCCGTCAGTCTCCCACTTGAACTAGAGTCAATAATCTAGATTACAAAGTAATGATCCTCACACCCATGGAGTCCTGGTGCTGATCATGTTTTGCCCATGGAAGAGGTTTAGTCAACGGGTCTGCAACATTTAGATCCGTATGTATCTGGCAAATCTCTATGTCTCCCTCCTTGACTATATTGCGGATGGAATTGAAGCGTCTTTTGACGTGCTTTGTTCTCTTGTGAAACCTGGCTTCCTTCGCCAAGGCTATTGCTCCAGTGTTGTCACAAAAGATTTTCATTGGACCCGATGCACTAGGTATTACACCTAGATCGGATATGAACTCCTTCATCCAGACTTCTTCATTTGCTGCTTCCGAAGCAGCTATGTATTCCGCTTCACATGTAGATCCCGCCACGACGCTCTGCTTGGAACTGCACCAACTGGCAGCTCCACCGTTCAATAAAAATACATATCCGGTTTGTGACTTAGAGTCATCCGGATCAGTGTCAAAGCTAGAATCGACGTAACCATTTATGACGAGCTCTTTGTCACCTCCATACACGAGAAACATATCCTTTGTCCTTTATAGGTATTTCAGGATGTTCTTGACCGCTGTCCAGTGATCCACTCCTGGATTACTTTGGTACCTCCCTGCTAGACTTATAGCAAGGCACATATCAGGTCTGGTACACAGCATTGCATACATGATAGATCCTATGGCTGAGGCATAGGGAATGACTTTCATTTTCTCTCTATCTTCTGCAGTGGTCGGGCATTGAGTCTTACTCAACTTCACACCTTGTAACACAGGCAATAATTCTTTCTTTGATTGATCCATTTTGAACTTCTTCAAAACTTTATCAAGGTATGTGCTTTGTGAAAGTCCAATCAAGCGTCTTGATCTATCTCTATAGATCTTGATGCCTAATATGTAAGAAGCTTCACCGAGGTCTTTCATTGAAAAACTTTTATTCAAGTATCCTTTTATGCTATCCAGAAATTCTATATCATTTCCAATCAACAATATGTCATCCACATATAATATCAGAAATGCTACAGAGCTCCCACTCACTTTCTTGTAAATACAGGCTTCTCCAAAAGTCTGTATAAAACCATATGCTTTGATCACCTCATCAAAGCGTATATTCCAACTCCGAGATGCTTGCACCAGTCCATAGATGGATCGCTGGAGCTTGCATGCTTTGTTAGCACCTTTTGGATCGACAAAACCTTCTGGTTGCATCATATACAACTCTTCTTTGAGATATCCATTCAGGAATGCAGTTTTGACATCCATTTGCCAGATTTCATAATCATAAAATGCGGCAATTGCTAACATGATTCGGACAGACTTAAGCATCGCTACAGGTGAGAAAGTCTCATCGTAGTCAACTCCTTGAACTTGTCGAAACCCTTTTGCAACAAGTCGAGCTTTGTAAACAGTAACATTACTGTCTGCGTCGGTATTCCTCTTGAAGATCCATTTATTTTCGATGGCTTGCCGATCATCGGGCAAGTCAGCCAAAGTCCACACTTTGTTCTCATACATGGATCCCATCTCAGATTTCATGGCCTTAAGCCATTTTGTGGAATCTGGGCTCATCATCGCTTCCTCATAGTTCGTAGGTTCATCATGGTCTAGTAACATGATTTCCAGAACTGGGTTGTCGTACCACTCTGGTGCGGAATGTACTCTGGTTGATCTACGACGTTCAGCAGAAACTTGATCTGAAATTTCATGATCATCATCATTAGCTTCCTCACTAATTGGTGTAGGAATCACTGGAACAATTTTCTGTGATGTACTACTTTCCAATTCAGGAGAAGGTACAATTACCTCATGATGTCTACACACGCTTCTACTCTTGTAGACTATGTTGGGTCTCCAAGCGCAGAGGTTTGTAGGACAGTAGCAATTTCCCTCAAGTGGATGACCTAAGGTTTATCGAACTCAGGGAAGTAGAGGTTTAAGATGGTCTCTCTCAAGCAACCCTGCAACTAAGATACAAGAAGTCTCTTGTGTCCCCAACACACCTAATACACTTGTTAGATGTATAGGTGCACTAGTTCGGCGAAGAGATGTTAAATGGCAAGTAATATAGATGGCAAAACAAAGTAATATAATTCTGTAATAAAAAGTGCATCAAGCAAACAAGTGATAAACGTGAGCACAAATGGTATTGCAATGGTGGAAACAAGGCCTAGGGTTCATACTTTCACTAGTGGCAACTCCCAACAACATTAACATAATCGAATCACATGATATTTCCCATAAAACATGCAAAGGGGACACACTCGGAGGTCATTCCTTCGTGGTCAAGAGAGGACGAGAATTATGTAGGGCTACAAAAGCACACCTCAAAGTTCGTAGTTCTCAATCTAAGGATTTCCCAATGTCACCGCGGCCATCCAAAGAGAGTCCCACAATCACCACAACATATCTAAAGGATAGTCAAAGACAAGCACCAAGAAACTCTCAATCTTCAATCAACACACAAGAGAGGAAATCACTCATGAAAATACTTTTCTAATCCATGTCCAATAGACCGCTGTCACCTTGGTCTCGGGGATTATACTAGATAAAGACAAGTGAGTACATCAATCCAATACATAGAGGAAGGGGAAACATCATGGGATCACCCTAGATTAACATAGCCTATGATCACAACGAAGATCACATCATGGGAGAGAGAATTGACCACATAGCTACTGGTAAGAACCTCAGCCCCGAGGAGGAACTACTCCCGCATCATGGAGGGAGGAAGCAACGTCGATGGAGATGAATCCGGGGGCACTTCCCCGTCCCGGCAGGGTGCCGGCGCAGGAATTCTGGTCTCCCGAAGCTTGATGGCGATGGCGGCGGAGATCGGAATCGCGTCTGGAGAAAAGGGGTCTGGAATCAGGGTTTCCTCGACGGACCTTAAATATATGCCAAAGGGGGTCACCAGAGGGGGTCAGGGGTGCCCAGGCGCCCCCCCGGCGCGGCCCAGGGGGGGGGGGGCGTGGGCAGGCCGCCTGGAACCCCTGTGGGTCCCCCCCGGCTGTACTTTAGCCGCACGGTAGCTCCCGAAACGCTGATTTTTATATATTTTTTCTGGATTTTTCTGGGCAGTTCTCGAAACGTGAAAACCTGAAATACAAAAACAGCCGAAAACAGAAACTGGCACTGGGGTGCACTGGATTAGTAAGTTAGTCCAAATATGATCAAAAGTGTATGGAAGTGTATGAATATCATAGCAATATCACCCAAAAGTGGCATGGAGCAAGCAGAAATTATAGATACGTTTTGGACGTATCAACATCCCCAAGCTTAATTCCTGCTCGTCCTCGAGTAGGTAAATGATAACAAGAATAATTTCTGTGGTGACATGCTATTAACCATATAGGACTTTTTCATAGTCATATGACAAAAGCTTACTGAGACAATGATTCTATAGTAATTAAGTTGCCTCATGAGAAAATCACAAATGACTGAAAGTTTTACAATATGAAACTGAAACATCAAAAAGATTTGCAATGAACATGATGTGCAAATATGACAAAGTGATATCTAGCTTGCCCCCTTTAGTGAAGCAAAACATAAATGCAGGGGCACCTTCAAGGTTTAAGTGATGACTAGATACAATCATTTTAGAATAAACGATATCACAATCATGCAAAAGACAATGCTACTTTGGGACAATGCACATTACACTCAGAATGACAATCATGCTCTCAGTAGTTGGTGCTTCAACATAAAAGTAAAAGGATGGTTATGTGCTAGAGCTTTTTATTTTGAAAACATGGAAGCAATTGTGTCAACGATAGTAGTACTTCATATGTGTCATGCATAAGACATCCTATAAGTTGCAAGCCTCATGCATCGAATACTAATAGTGCTCGCACCTTGTCCTAATTAGCTCGGATTTCCATGGGTTATCATTGCATTGCATATGTTTCAACCAAGTGTCACAAAGGGGTACCTCTATGCCACCTGTACAAAGGTCCAAGGAGATA
This sequence comes from Secale cereale, assembly GCA_902687465.1. NCBI lineage: Eukaryota > Viridiplantae > Streptophyta > Magnoliopsida > Poales > Poaceae > Secale > Secale cereale. The sequence continues at coordinate 70,108,119 of LR738711.1, forward strand.
GATCGCATTTGATTTGTTGTTTTTGATAGATCTCAACTTGAGGACATCCATACCGGGACAACATAGAAAATAGATGATGGACTCCTCTTTAATGCATAAGCATATTCTCATGAGAGATTGAGGATTAAGGTCCAAGCTAAAACTTCCACCATGATGCATGGCTTTGGTTGGCGGCCCAATGTTCTTCTCTAACAATATGCATATTCATTCAACCCACGGCAAATCACCCTTACTTCAGACAAGACGAACATGCATAGCAACTCACATGATATTCAACAAAAGTGTGACAGTTGATGGCGTCCCTAGAAACATGGTTACCGCTCAGCAAGCAACTTATAAGAAATATGATACATAAGCAACATACTCTTTACCACAATAGTTTTTAGGCTACTTTCCCATGAGCTATATATTGCAAAGTTAGTTTGCTTAGTACAGGTGGTGGTTAGCAAAAAGACTGGGAGCGACCAACTAAGAGAGCAATGACGGTCATAATCATGCAGAGCGACAAAGCAATATTGAATCAGGCATGGAAGTTATATCGCTACTCAGAAATAAAATATCATCAAGGCTTGACAGACTTTCTTTACAGTCTTAAATATGCGTGAGCATACGCCAAGTCAATCAAAATAAATTCTCGAAGGAAGATATTACTAAACCATACCACATCATAGGCAAACAAATCAAGTTGGTACTCCAATAACACATTGGGAACCCCCCAACTATTTGAGATTAACCATAAGAAAACCTGAACTACTAAGCACCATCATGCAAGTAGCATATTTATCATAGACACATTAACCAATGCAACGGAAGCAAACTCTCTTAATAAGGTGAGCATGATAATTAAAGAGAGTTCAAGCAACCAACTAAATAAAAGCTCTTGAAAAGATAAGCATGAATACTAAGAGCAGAGCACGATAGTAGCTATTAAAAGACAAAGAACACACACAACATAGATAGACATGAAAATTCTATGTTATGTTCTAGGTAGAAGTGGAGCGTGTTTCTCTCCCACATAAAGAATGCTGAGTTCCGACTCGTTATGAAAAACTAAAAAGAAAACTAAAAGCAAGACGCTCCAAGCATAGCACATAACACATGAAGTGATAAAAATATAGCGGAACGAAAGACGAACTGATAATGTTGATGGAGAAGGGGATGCACGGGGGCATCCCCAAGCTTAGACGCTTGAGTCTCCTTGAATATTTCTTGGGGGTGCACGGGGGCATCCCCAAGCTTGAGCGCTTGACACTCCTGAATCTTTTCTATCATCTTCCCTCGCACACTTGAAAACTCACTTCATACATAACTCATCATAATCTGATTAGCGAGGTTAATACCCTTAATAAAATAATTATACCTTGCTGGAAATAAAGATATTCTTGAAGTTCTACTTTTTCTCAAGATTGCCAAAAGGTTTTTGCAAAGAAAAAGCAAGCTCTTGATTTGCAAAATGAAAGAAAGGCAAAACAGGACAGAATTTGTGAAAAACAGAACAACAGGTAGTAATTGATCTGTTCGGGATACTTCTGCAACTCAAATCAAAAAACTCAGAACAGACGCACGAAAGACAATTATATAGAGAACGCTGTCGAAAAAATTCAGACAAAAAAGATGATCTGGTGATTTTATACGAATTTTTCTATCCAAGGACAGAATCTGTTTCCTGGACAGCACCTCACAACTTTTGAACTTTCTAGCAATCAGAGGCTATACTTGGCACAAATATGAAAAGTAAAGATACAATGATGATGCTACTGTAGTAACAACATCAAGACACAACAAAAGTCAAAATAAAATTTATTCATGTGGGCTGCCTCCCAAAAGCGCTTTCTTTTATGCCTTTAAGCTAGGCTTAAGACTTTAATGATGCTCTCGTAGGAATAAGAGCTGAAGAACAAAGGAGAGCATCAAGAAGTAAATACCAAGCACATTTAACCCTAACATGCTTCCTATGCATAGGAATTTTGCAATAGAATAATTCATTGAAGCACAAAGCAACTAGCATAGGAAGGCAAAACAAGCATAACTTCAAAATATTCACCATGAAGAGAGGAAACTTCTTATTATTAAGATATTTAGAACCAAGCCTCCCTCTCTCATTATAAATTTCAGTGGCATCATGGATGAACTCAACAATATAAGCATCACATAAAGCATTGTTACCATGATCCACATGCAAAAAGGTACTCTCACTCCCCACATAAGCATAATTTTTCTCATTGGTAATAGTGGGAGTAGGACTATCATAAACAACTTGAACACTATAGATTGGAGTTATAACATCATCATGGTAGAGAAGAGCATTATCATTGCTAGCAACTATATTTGTAAACATGTTGTCTTTATTCTTACTAGCAAGAGAATTATCAATTATTACATCACTAGTGGGGATAGGATTTGCAATCCTATCATCCCCAAGCTTAGAGCTTCCCATATCTTCACTTTCAGAGTTGGTACCAAAAAGATTTTCAAGATCATAAGCAGCATTATCATCATTTTCCCAATCACAATAAGTAACATGCATATCATAATCAAAATCATCTTCAATAGTACCTACGGACGTATCATCATAAACTTCACCTTCTTCTTTAAACTTACAACCGTTAGGATAAAAGTTGATAGAAGGAATATGCTCAGGCCAGGTTGATACCCATTCTTCTTCCTTCTTGCTCCTCCTCCTCCTCCTCCTCTTCTTTTTCTTCTTCTTCACCTTAGGAGGGGGTGGTTGGAGATGAAGCTTCTCCACATATCCTGGTTTATCATTAGAAACAATAGGGGAAACTTGGGAGGAACTCTCCTTTTTATTAGCAGAAATATAAGAGACATTTTTATACTTTGGTAAAGTTCCCTCCTTTCTAATCTTACTTATGTAATCATTTTCATGGAAATTAACAACACAATAGAGATGGCAATTTTGCAAAGTGTTTTTTATTCCTATGGCATTATCATCCAGCCAAGAAGTCTTTTCTGATAACTCCTCACACATCAAAAATAACATAAGCTCATCATAAAGATCAGTGGTGATCATGTCATCACACAACCGGTTAACAGTTATGTTTTGAAAGTTCATGCATTGAAAATTAAAGTGACCCTCTATACGGCAAAGTTCACAAGTAAAAGGATAAAGGTCACACAATTCTCTAGCAATTTCATTTAAATCTTTGACCCAAGTGATTGTTCTTTCATGCTTATGTTGCTTACAATACTTCTCTTCTTCAATCATAGGCCTTTCACAAGGTCTATCCACTCCACAAAAATGAACATGCTTATATAAAACTTCATTTTTAGGAATTGGATCATGCGTGTTGCAATCATCATGTACAATTTCATTTTCTATGCAAGTCTCTTTAAAAGGTTTATGATGCTTGATCCAATCCTCCTTAGGCATATTAAGATGTGAAGCAAAAGATTTGAGGAAATCAACAAGGAGTTGAGAATCAAGCCCAAACTTAGCACTAAACTTATTAAAACTTGTAGTTTCAACAAAAGACTTAATGCAATCATACTCATAAATTATACATGACTCTTTACCTTTGTCGATCTCCCAATCTTCAGTGTTGCGTTGAATTCTTTCAAGGAGTTCCCATTTAGCATCAATCTTTTTGTTTGTGAAAGAACCCATAGAGGAAGCATCGAGCAAATCTTTATCCTGTCGAGAGAGCCTCGCATAGAAGTTAGTAATAATAATATCTTTGGGGAGCCCATGGTTAGGACATTTTAGCATTAACGTTTTCAGTCTCCCCCAAGCTTGAGCTATGCTCTCTCCGTCATGAGGATAAAAAATATAAACATAATTCCTATTCTTATGGACTTCATGAAGAGGATAAAATTTGGAGTAAAAGAGAGACTGGATCTCTTCCCACTCCAGCAGGTGAGAGTCATTTAGTAGCCTATACCATTCCAATGCTTTTCCTTTCAGTGACAAGGCAAATAATTTCCTCATGACAAACTCCCTCGATACACCTGCAAGCTTAAATAATGAACATAGTTGTGACAGATATAGCAAGTGTTCATCGGGATGTCTGTCTCCTGCATAACGATTAGCCAAAACATGATCGATAATACCGGTCGGTATTTTATAGGGCACAATTTCAGTAGGAGGAGGAGCAACCACCACAGGTGTGGGGCGTCCTCCCGCAAGCAACGATCCAATAGCAAGGTTTTCCATAAACATAACTAGTGAAATAAAAACAAGAAACAAAAAGATTTAATTGCAAGATCTAAAGATATACCTTCAAGCGCTCACCTCCCCGGCAACGGCGCCAGAAATAGCTTGATGTCTACACACGCTTCTACTCTTGTAGACTATGTTGGGCCTCCAAGCGCAGAGGTTTGTAGGACAGTAGCAATTTCCCTCAAGTGGATGACCTAAGGTTTATCGAACTCAGGGAAGTAGAGGTTGAAGATGGTCTCTCTCAAGCAACCCTGCAACTAAGATACAAGAAGTCTCTTGTGTCCCCAACACACCTAATACACTTGTTAGATGTATAGGTGCACTAGTTCGGCGAAGAGATGTTAAATGGCAAGTAATATAGATGGCAAAACAAAGTAATATAATTCTGTAATAAAAAGTGCATCAAGCAAACAAGTGATAAACGTGAGCACAAATGGTATTGCAATGGTGGAAACAAGGCCTAGGGTTCATACTTTCACTAGTGGCAACTCCCAACAACATTAACATAATCGAATCACATGATATTTCCCATAAAACATGCAAAGGGGACACACTCGGAGGTCATTCCTTCGTGGTCAAGAGAGGACGAGAATTATGTAGGGCTACAAAAGCACACCTCAAAGTTCGTAGTTCTCAATCTAAGGATTTCCCAATGTCACCGCGGCCATCCAAAGAGAGTCCCACAATCACCACAACATATCTAAAGGATAGTAAAAGACAAGCACCAAGAGACTCTCAATCTTCAATCAACACACAAGAGAGGAAATCACTCATGAAAATATTGTTCTAATCCATGTCCAATAGACCGCTGTCACCTTGGTCTCGGGGATTATACTAGATAAAGACAAGTGAGTACATCAATCCAATACATAGAGGAAGGGGAAACATCATGGGATCACCCTAGATTAACATAGCCTATGATCACAACGAAGATCACATCATGGGAGAGAGAATTGACCACATAGCTACTGGTAAGAACCTCAGCCCCGAGGAGGAACTACTCCCGCATCATGGAGGGAGGAAGCAACGTCGATGGAGATGAATCCGGGGGCACTTCCCCGTCCCGGCAGGGTGCCGGCGCAGGAATTTTGGTCCCCCGAAGCTTGATGGCGATGGCGGCGGAGATCGGAATCGCGTCTGGAGAAAAGGGGTCTGGAATCAGGGTTTCCTCGACGGACCTTAAATATATGCCAAAGGGGGTCACCAGAGGGGGTCAGGGGTGCCCAGGCGCCCCCCTGGCGCGGCCCAGGGGGGGGGGGGCGCGTGGGCAGGCCGCCTGGAGCCCCTGTGGGTCCCCCCCGGCTGTACTTTGGCCGCACGGTAGCTCCCGGAACGCTGATTTTTATATATTTTTTCTGGATTTTTCTGGGCAGTTCTCGAAACGTGAAAACCTGAAATACAAAAACAGCCGAAAACAGAAACTGGCACTGGGGTGCACTGGATTAGTAAGTTAGTCCAAATATGATCAAAAGTGTATGGAAGTGTATGAATATCATAGCAATATCACCCAAAAGTGGCATGGAGCAAGCAGAAATTATAGATACGTTTTGGACGTATCACCTCATCAAGTTCTACTGTCCTCCCACTCACTTCTTTCGAGAGAAACTCCTTCTCTAGAAAGGATCCATTCTTAGCAACTAATATCTTGCCTTCGGATCTGTGATAGAAGGTGTACCCAACAGTCTCTTTTGGGTATCCTATGAAGACACATTTCTCCGACTTGGGTTCGAGCTTATCAGGTTGAAGCTTTTTTACATAAGCATCGCAGCCCCAAACTTTAAGAAACGACAACTTTGGTTTCTTGCCAAACCATAGTTCATAAGGTGTCGTCTCAACGGATTTAGATGGTGCCCTATTTAACGTGAATGCAGCTGTCTCTAAAGCATATCCCCAAAATGATGGTGGTAAATCGGTAAGAGACATCATAGATCGCACCATATCCAATAAAGTACGGTTACGACGTTCGGACACACCATTACGCTGTGGTGTTCTGGGTGGCGTGAGTTGTGAAACTATTCCACATTGTTTCAAATGAAGACCAAACTCGTAACTCAAATATTCTCCTCCACGATCAGATCGTAGAAACTTTATTTTCTTGTTACGATGATTCTCTACTTCACTCTGAAATTCTTTGAACTTTTCAAATGTTTCAGACTTGTGCTTCATTAAGTAGATATACCCATATCTGCTCAAATCATCAGCGAAGGTCAGAAAATAACGATACCCGCCGCGAGCTTCGACACTCATTGGTCCGCATACATCAGTATGTATGATTTCCAACAACTCTGTTGCTCGCTCCATAGTTCCGGAGAACGGAGTTTTAGTCATCTTGCCCATGAGGCATGGTTCGCAAGCACCAAGTGATTCATAATCAAGTGATTCCAAAAGCCCATCACTATGGAGTTTCTTCATGCGCTTTACACCAATATGACCTAAACGGCAGTGCCACAAATAAGTTGCACTATCATTATTAACCTTGCATCTTTTGGTTTCAATATTATGAATATGTGTATCACTACAATCGAGATCCAATAAGAATAGACCACTCTTCAAGGGTGCATGACCATAAAAGATATTATTCATAAAAATAGAACAACCATTATTCTCTGATTTAAATGAATAACCGTCTCGCAACAAACAAGATCCAGATATAATGTTCATGCTCAACGCTGGCACCAAATAACAATTATTTAGGTCTAAAACTAATCCCGAAGGTAGATGTAGAGGTAGCGTGCCGACGGCGATCACATCGACTTTGGAACCATTTCCCACGCGCATCGTCACCTCGTCCTTAGCCAATCTTCGTTTAATCCGTAGTCCCTGTTTCGAGTTACAAATATTAGCAACCGAACCGGTATCAAATACCCAGGTACTACTACGAGCATTAGTAAGGTACACATCAATACATGTATATCACATATACCTTTGTTCACCTTGCCATCCTTCTTATCCGCCAAATACTTGGGGCAGTTCCGCTTCCAGTGTCCAGTCCCTTTGCAGTAGAAGCACTTAGTTTCAGGCTTGGTCATAGACTTGGGTTTCTTCGCGGGAGTAGCAACTGCCTTGCTATTTTCCTTGAAGTTCCCCTTCTTTCCCTTGCCCTTTTTCTTGAAACTAGTGGTCTTGTTAACCATCAACACTTGATGCTCCTTTTTGATTTCTACCTCCGCAGCTTTGAGCATAGCGAAGAGCTCGGGAATTGTCTTCTGCATCCCTTGCATATTACAGTTCATCATGAAGCCTTTATAGCTTGGTGGCAGTGATTGAAGAACTCTATCAATAACACTATCCTCGTCAACTTGGCAACCAAGTTGAGTCATATGATTGTAGTGCCCATACATTGTGAGCAAGTGTTCGCTGATAGAACTATTCTCTTCCATCTTGCAGCTGTAGAACTTATTGGAAATCTCATATTTCTCAATCCGGGCATTTGCTTGAAATATTAACTTCAACTCCTGGAACATCTCATATGGTCCATGACATTCAAAACGTCGTTGAAGTCCCGGTTCTAAGCCGTAAAGCATGGCACACTGAACTATTGTGTAGTCATCAGACCGCGTCTGCCAGACGTTCAAAGCGTCTACATTAGCAGGAGGGGGCTTGTCACCTAGCGGTGCTTCAAGGACATAATTCTTTTGTGCAGCAATGAGGATAATCCTCAAGTTACGGACCCAGTCCGTGTATGTCACATCCCCAGCTTCACCTTGCATTAGGATAGCACCTGTCTGTTGCATCATGTTTAAATTTCTCAGAAACTGGAAATGGGGATGCTCAAACCCTAGCACTAAATGAATTTAACTAGGGTCAAATTAAAATCTTTTTCAATGAACCGAAAATGCCCTTGGAAAAGTTCATCATTTTTGGATTGATTAAAAACCTCTGCCAAAAATGTTGCACATATTTCTAGGACCATTCTGGATTTTTGAATTAAATCATATCTTACTTGCATTTGGGCATTTAAATTTTATATATTATTTTAAATGCTCAAATAATCATAAGCTAAAATGTTTACTGTTGGATTTATTCTAAACAGTAGCCATGCTTGGTTTCATGATTTTTGAGTGTGCCTAAGTATTTTTAATAAATCCCAGAACAAAGTAACAAAATAGAAAAACAGTAACATAATTAGAAAAAAAGGAGAAGGACTACCTGGCCTTACCTGCGGCCCAGCTGGCAGCCCAGCCCACCACCACACCCCCCTGTCGTCTTCTCCCCCTCGCCCCAAAGCAGCTGCGTGCCCGGCATGCCGCAACCACGCCACCACCTCCTCCCTGCCTATCTGCCTCTCCCCGGCCCCTCTGGCGACGCCAGGAGATGCCCCGGAGCCACCTCGACCTCTCCCCTCTCTCGCAGCACCCCCTCCCTTCCTCTAGCTCTCGTTTTGGCGGCCACCGAAAGCAACCGCCGGCCGCCGCAACTCGCACGCGCAACCATCGCCGTCGCCTCAACGCGTTTCCATGTCTGGGAGCTCCGCCGTCGCCCTCTTCGCCATCTACAGCAAGCTGTTCGACGCCGGGAGCCCCACAAGGACGCCATCAACCTCTTCTTCAACCTTCTGCCCCCAGATCGCCGAAGATGCTCCGTCATCGTCCGTGCCTCCCCGCGCTCGCCGTTTGTTCCCCTGGAACCTCTGTGAGCCCCACTTTCCCCTCCCCCTAACCCCGTTGTTCCGTTCGACCTCTAGCTAGCGCCGCCGCCATGGCCGAGCTCCGCCGCCGCCTGCCTTGTCGTGTGCCACCTTGCAGCCTGTGTCCGTCGTTGCTGAGCATGGGAACGAGTTCCTCATGCTTCCAGGAGGCCGCCCATCTCTTTTCTTAGCTCGCCCGCGCCCCGTAGCACCGCTGCCCGCATGTGCCCGAGCGCCGCCGCCGCCCACTTGGACGCCGGCGACGCTACAGCCCTCCCCTGCAGCTGCCACTAGCACCACCCGACGCGCCTCTCTGCGGGCTTTCGAAAGAGCCTAGCCGCGCTTCGAACGGCCGCCGGAATCGGCCGGCCGGAGTACCTCCGCCGTCGGCTATGGTCACCGGCGGCTAACCGCCGACGTGACCGGCCATTAGGGCCTAAGCACCCTACTAACTACCCCCTGGAGTCAATGACAGCTGGGTCCCACCGCCTAACTAACCGGCTAACTAAAATAGTTTATGTCTAAATCTAGTTGCTGTGGGCCCACGTGTCAGTTTGACTTTGCTGATCTGTCCGTTGACCCGACCCCACCTGTCTGTGACCCTAGGCAACACTGGGTCACTGACCAGTGGGCCCCGCTGGTCAGGTTTGACCCGAACAGCCCCTGTTGACTTGCTGATGTCAGCATGACCTAGTGCTGACGCAATAACTGTTTTCTGGAATTTTAAATAAATCATAAATGATTTATTTATTTCAGAAAATAGCCAAAACTTCTAAAAATCATAGAAAATAAACTATAGCTCAGATGAAAATAAATTATATATGAAAAATGATCAGAAAAATTCAAGGAATCTGTTTATGGCATTTTCATGCATGTTTGAAGAAGTTAAACCTGCTGATCAGGTCAAATCAATTAGATGGCATTTAAATAATCACATATGGAGTTTGAATTTGAACCTTTGGTTCAAACCAACTTCATTTAATTGTGTTGCTAGTTGCATTAGCTCAATCAACAGCATATTGCCATGTCATGATCATGCATCATATTGTCGCATTGCATTGATTGTGTTTCTTTCTCTGTTGCCGGTGTTGTTCCCTTTCAGTAGACGTGTACCGACGATGTGATCGATGACACCGATGAAGACCCAATGTTATCTTCAGAAGTGCCAGGCAAGCAAAACCCCATTGAGCATTCCGATACAATCCCACTCTCTCGCTCTTGCTCTGTTTTACTGCATTAGGACAACAACGCTTCAACTGTTACCTGCTGCGGTAGTTGAACCCCCTTTCCACTGCATGACCCGTCATTGCCACAGTAAATAGTTGAAGCCCACTAGTATGAGTAGGAGTTGTTTGAGCCATGTTGTGCCTACTCATTCATGCTTTTTGGTTATGCCTGCTATTGCTTAGAGTTGTGTCAGGTCTGATTCATCGGGGATGAATTGGTATGTGGTTAACATGTCCTGCTGTAGAGAGCTAAGTGTGTGAACACGATTTGGTAAAGGTAGCGATGAGAGGCCATGTAGGAGTACATGGTGGGTTGTCTCATTGCAGCCGTCCTCAGGAACTGAGTTCTGTGTTGGTTGATCCATGACCAGTTACTACCATGCATTGGGCCCGAAACCAATGGACCCTCTCGACTTATTAACTGCCCTTGTTCTCTGTCCAGGAGTTGCAACTAGTTTCTGGTGTTTGTAGTTTACTGGAGGTCGTGCGCAGCGCTAACCCTCGGGGTGGGCTGTGACGCGGCAGGTACGTGGCACGGTGTATCGATCGCCCGTTTGGTGATGCGGGAACCCTGTACACATCGTTTGGGGCCGTGAGCGACACCCCGGCCGGATCTCCCCACGGATGGAACCCAAATAGGCGATAAACCTGGACGAGAGACTTGTGTGGTTAGTCAGGTCGTGGCCGACACCCTCGCCAGGCTTCCGCTTGAAGGTTGCCGAGATACATGACGTGTACATGGCGGTAAGTGGCGAGAGCGTGTGTGAAGAAGTACACCCCTGCAGGGTTAAATATATAATCTATTCGAATAACCGTGTCCGCGGAAATGGACTTCTGGGTTACCTCTACAGTTCATAGACAAGTGAAAGTGGATACTCTAAAACGCGCAAGATAAGCGTGAGTGCTATGGATGGCCTTCTCGTAGGGAGACGGGAGCGGATCCATAGTGGTGTATTGATTGGTGAATATGTGGACTCGTGTGCGCCACCTCAAAAGAGTTACTTGCAGTCGTAGTTTAGGATAGCCACCGAGTCAAAGCTGGCTTGCTGCAGTCAAACACCACCACCCCTTTGTTGATACTGATGCATATGTAGCTAGTTCTGATGTAAGTCTTGCTGAGTACCTTTGTACTCACGTTTGCTTAATTTATGTTTTGCAGAGAGACGTCAGTCTCGCTAGTGTTTCCGCGTGGACTTCGACGTTTAGCTTGTTACCTCAGCTACGATCTTGTACCCTTGTAGGATCTTGTAGATAGTCAGGCTTCTCAGCCTTTTTCATTTGTAGTTGTCTGTACTCAGACATGTTATGCTTCCGTTGCTTGTATGCTCTGTATGATGGGTCATGTGACCTCTGATTGTAATAAATGCTATGATGGCTCTTCTGGGCCTTTATCTATATGAGTTGTTGAGTTATGTTGTGATGCCTTGTTGTACAGCACATACTTGCATGTTATGCGTACGTGTAATGTGTATTGCTATGTGTGGGATCCGACACCTAGTTGTTTACCTTTGGTAGCCTACCTTACAGGGAAATGTCTCCTAGTGCTTCCACTGAGCCTTGGTAGCTTGCTACTGCTCCGGAACACTTAGGCTGGCCGGCATGTGTCCTTCTTCGTTCCTGTGTCTGTCCCTTAGGGGAAATGTCACGCGTTGTTCCTTTAAGTCCTTGTAGCTTGCTACGACTTGGGTTCATACGTTGATGACCGACACGTTCGTTGCTGGGTCATGTATGCCTGTCTCTATAATTTAGTGCCACTTTTGGTTTATAACTAGTCATGTCGGCCCGGGTTCTCTGTCATATGGATGCTAGCGACACTATCATATACGTGTGCCAAAATGCGCAAACGGTCCCGGGCCAGGTAAGGTGGCACCCGTGGGGATACCGTGCGTGAGGTCGCAAAGTGATATGATGTGTTACAGGCTAGACCTGTGTGACTTAGGATCGGGGTCCTGACAGTGTAATTGCTACCATCATCTTTCAACTTAGCTTTCTCTAGGAATGCATTAAAATTCAAAGGAACGGTAGCACGGGCCATTGATCTACAACAACATAGATATACTACCAGGACTAAGTTCATGATAAATTAAAGTTCAATTTAATCATATTACTTAAAGAACTCCCACTTAGATAGACATCCCTCTAGTCATCTAAATGATCACGTGATCCAAATCAACTAAACCATGTCCGATCATCACGTGAGATGGAGTAGTTTTCAATGATGAACATCTTATGTTGATCATATCTACTATATGATTCACGCTCGACCTTTCGGTCTCCAGTGTCCCGAGGCCATATCTGCATATGCTAGGCTCGTCAAGTTTAACCCGAGTATTCTGCGTGTGCAAAACTGGCTTACACCCGTTGTATTTGAACGCAGAGCTTATCACACCCGATCATCACGTGGTGTCTCGGCACGATGAACTTTCGCAACGGTGCATACTCAGGGAGAACACTTATACCTTGAAATTTTGTAAGGGATAATCTTATAATGCTACCGCCATACTAAGCAAAATTAGAAGCATAATAAGATAAACATCTCATGCAATCAAAAATATGTGACATGATATGGCCATCATCATCTTGTGCTTTTGATCTCCATCTCCAAAGCACCGTCATGATCACCTTCGTCACCGGCGCGACACCTTGATCTCCATCGTAGCATCGTTGTCGTCTCGCCAACCATTGCTTCTACGACTATCGCTACCGCTTAGTGATAAAGTAAAGCAATTACACGGCGATTGCATTTCATACAATAAAGCGACAACCATATGGCTCCTGCCAGTTGCCGATAATATTACAAAACATGATCATCTCATCAAAACCGTATATCTCATCATGTCTTGACCATATCACATCACAACATGCCCTGCAAAAACAAGTTAGACATCCTCTACTTTGTTGTTGCAAGTTTTACGTGGCTGCTACGGGCTTAGCAAGAACCGTTCTTACCTACGCATACAAAACCACAACGACGTTTCGTCAAGTATGTGCTGTTTTAACCTTCATAAGGACCGGGCGTAGCCACACTCGATTCAGCTAAAGTGAGAGAGACAGACACCCGCCAGTCACCTTTAAGCAACGAGTTCTCATAATGGTGAAACCAGTCTCGCGTAAGCGTACACGTAATGTCGGTCCGGGCTGCTTCATCTCACAATACCGCCGAAGCAAAGTATGACATGCTGGTAAGCAGTATGACTAGTATCGCCCACAACTCATTGTGTTCTACTCGTGCATATCATCTACGCATAGACCTGGCTCATGATGCCACTGTTGGGGAACGTAGTATTTTAAAATTTTCCTACGATCACGTAAGATCTATCTACCAGATGCATAGCAACGAGAGGGAGAGTGTGTCTACGTACCCTCTTAGACCGGGAGCGGAAGCGTCAAGTGACGCGGTTGATGTAGTCGAACTTTCTTCGCGATCCAACCGATCAAGCACCGAACATACGGCACCTCCGCGTTTAGCACACGTTCAGCTTGATGACGTCCCACGAGCTCTTGATCCAGTTGAGCTTCACGGAGAGTTTCGACAGCACGATGGCGTGGTGACGGATATGATGAAGTTGCCGGCGCAGGGCTTCGCCTAAGCACTGCGATAGTATGACCGAGGTGTGTTTCTGTGGAGGGGCGCACCGCACACGGCTAAAACAATTCAACTTGTGTGTCTTTGGGTGCCCCCTGCCCCCGTATATAAAGGAGCAAGGGGGGAGGCCGGCCGGCCCCTATTGGTGCACCTAGGAGGTGCAATCCTACTAGGAATAGGACTGCAATCCTATTCCTAGTAGGAACTACCAAAAGGGAGAAGGGGGAAAGGAAGGAGAGGGAGAAGGAGAAGGAAAGGGGCGCCGGCCCCCCCCTCCTTCCTTGTCCAATTCGGACCAAGGGGTGGGGGGCGCGCGGCCCAGCCCTGGCCCTCCTTCCCTCTTTCTCCTACGGCCTATTAAGGCCCATAGCTTCCCCAGGGGTTCCGGTAACCCTCCGGTACTCCGGTTAATTCCGAAACTTTACGGAACACTTCCGATGTCCGAATATAGTCGTCCAATATATCAATCTTTACGTCTCGGACATTCCAAGACTCCTCGTCATGTCCGTGATCTCATCCGGGACTCTGAACTACCTTAGGTACATCAGAACTCATAAACACATAATACCGATCGTCATCAAACGTTAAGCGTGCGGACCCTACGGGTTCGAGAACTATGTAGACATGACCGAGACTCATCTCCGGTCAATAACTAATAGAGGAACATGGATGCTCATATTGGCTCCTACATATTCTACGAAGATCTTTATCGGTCAAACCGCATAACAACATACGTTGTTCCTTTTGTCATCGGTATTTTACTTGCCCGAGATTCGATCGTCGGTATCTCTATACCTAGTTCAATCTCGTTACCGGCAAGTCTCTTTACTCGTTCCGTAATACATCATCTCATGACTAACTCATTAGTCATTTGCTTGCAAGGCTTATTATGATGTGCATTACCGAGAGGGCCCAGAGATACCTCTCCGACACTCGGAGTGACAAATCCTAGTCTTGATCTATGCCAACACCAGGAACACTTTCGGAGACACCTGTAGAGCATCTTTATGATCACCCAATTACGTTGTGACGTTTGATAGCACACAATGTGTTCCTACGGTATTCGGGAGTTGCATAATCTCATAGTCATAGGAACATGTATAAGTCATGAAGAAAGCAATAGCAGTAAAAACTAAACGATCATAGTGCTAAGCTAACGGATGGGTCTAGTCCATCACATCATTCTCCTAATGATGTGATGCCGTTGATCAAATGACAACTCATGTCTATGGCTAGGAAACATAGCCATCTTTGATCAATGAGCTAGTCTAGTAGAGGCATACTAGGGACATACTATTTTGTCTATGTATTCACACATGTACTAAGTTTCCGGTTAATACAATTCTAGCACGAATAAAAGACATTTATCATGATATAAGGAAATACAAATAACATCTTTATTATTGCCTCTAGGGCATATTTCCTTCAGTAACAAGTATTGCGCCGCATTTGAGAGCGTTGAAGCATGGCCCGTGAGTGGTCTCGGCGTTAGGGACATGGTATGCTCTCCTCATCTTAGTCCTTTCCTTGCTACGACCATGAGACTTCGACCTTGTATATGTTTGCATGTTCAATTGTTGTTGATCATGTGGTGTAGGCATTTCAATCTTTGGAAGCATTCAAGGCCCGGCAACATGACAAGCCATTCACTCTTACGCATTGTTGGACGATCATCAACAATTGCCCCAAGTTCAAGGATCAATACCGTGAACTTCAAAGGAAGAGAGGCAAGATGACGACCAAGTTTGCCGGAGGTGGAGATGGCGGGGCGTTAAAGAGGCCGAGGGCCAAGACCAACTCCAAGGTGGACGACATACGTGATGCCTCATCCATGGCCTTGCATGACACTTTGCATGGCATGATGTCTCAAAAGGACTTGAGGGACGAGAAGAAGCGGCAAAGCAAGGACGAGCAAATGAAGCAATACCTAGAGCTTCAAAGGAAGAAGCTTGAGATGGAGGAGGCGGCCAAGAGGAGGAAGATTGACATGGAGGAGGCGTCCCGTCAAAGGCAGCTCGACATCGAGGCCACCAATGCCGCAACCAAAGCAAAGGAGGTGGCCCTTGTGATCATGAGCGTGGACTTGACCAAGATGAGCGAGAAGACAAGGAGCTGGTTCGAGGCCAGGCAGAAGGAGACGTTCGATGCCGACAGCCTGAACTAGGTCATCCGATTGGCCGTGGCTGTTCTTTGTTTGGAGGCTGGCATGGGTGCCGCCCGCCCGTTGGGCCGCTGGCTGTGAGCCGGCGAGAACCACATTCATTTTGGAGGTTGGCTGTGTTGCCGGCGAGCAAAACTATTCATTTTGGAGGATGGCTGTGTTGCAGGCCGCTGGCTGTGTTGTCGGCGATGACGTGCAGGCCGCTGGCTCTGTTGCCGGTGGCGTGAACTAGGCCGCTGGTATCTGAAACGTTGTTCTTTTTTTAATATGGACACGGATAAGATGGGGCAAACGGATGCGGCCGCGCGCTGGGCGCACATCCACCGCATCCCAGGACAGGCCCGGATACGACCCCATCGCCCTACCCTAAGGGACAAAATCTGGCCAAACCAGACATCCGTTTGGGGTCATGCGGTGGAGTTAGCCTAAGCCCGACCAGTCTGGGTAGCCGGATTTAGTCGTCCGGAGGTCCTGCGGTGGTGGGTGCACTACTTGTAGGACCGTCTGCGTAGGACGACTCCGGTCGGACGGGGCGGTTATTTTCTTGTCATAATGGGCGGATAGACGATAGGTAGGGGGCACGCGGACGAGACTTGCCTGCTCCCCGCGCGTGTGTCCATCCGTGCTCCCGCGTACGTGACTTGATTTGACTGGACCAAAATAAGGCCCGGCCCCACCCCCTTAAAATCACAGGGAAGATGATTAAATTAGAAAGGAAAAAGGAAAAAAACAGCCATAGGATGAATTGGGAGCACGGATGAAAGCATGGGAGGGAGCAGGCAAGCCGGATCCGGGGCACGCTCCCCCGGCCAGCTCCCAAGCGTTAAATCCGGCTATTCGGATCAACTATCACCCTCCTGCCGCCACTCTTTTTTACCTCGCTATAAAAGCATCTCCCGCAGTCTCTTTATTTACCAAAAAAATGCATGTACTACATAGGAAGAGTTTAGGTAAAAAAATGTACTATATTCATAAATGGATCTACAACCCATCTCTCCTGAATAGAGGGAGAGTTGTTGCTCTCTCAATAATTTTTCAGTGCATGCCACATCACCGTGCCCGCCGCTACAGCTGCTGCCTGCCTGGCCGCCATTCCACCGCACCACTGCCGCCTCTCCACGGGTCTCTGGAGCTCCGGCGATGTTTTGCATGGACACGAGAGAGAAAGAGATTATAAATTAGTCACTGACAAGCGGGGATTGTATGTCGAGGTAAAGTATATGCAAAGGTTTATAAGGAAACTACAACAGTCACAAACCTTTCACACCCCAAAAATTTATTGGAAGAACCCCTAAATGCACGTGAGTGATTTTTTTAGGGCAAAGCAAAGCTTTATAAATTAACGACGCTCGGGCATATCTCCCGAGACACAGGCAGCCACACCGGGCGGTACACATGAGTTCCACTCCATACACTCATTAGGTAAGCACATACACCCGATCTGGGCTAGTTCATGTGCTACAGAATTCGCCGTGCGTCTACAGTGGATCACGTTGCATTTGGCAAACCACATTTTGGCCTGGAGTTTAAGATCTTCGATGACCGCCGCATACTGCGAGGAGTTAGCTATCCGGACGTTCATGGCTTCAACAAGCAGCTGCGAGTCAGTCTCAAAAGCGACTCGTGTGGCACCTAGCTCCGTCGCAGTCGTGATAGCCGCCGATAGCGCATTGACCTCCGCCCCAAATGCATCCAGTACCTGGCTTTGGCGCCCGGCGCGAGCAACCACCACTTGGCGCATTCACCTCCCCTCAGAGCCGCGAGCCACCACGCCCCATCCATGCATGGACATTCCAGGAGCGAAGGCCCCATCCAGGTTGAATTTGAGAGTATCAGCTTCAGGTGGTTTCCATTTCACCAGCGTCATGTTTCGCTTTTCCGAGATAAACACTTGTTCATACTCCAATGCGGTGCTTCTAATTCGCCTTACAAGCTCCGAAGTCTGCAGCGGCAACTGTCCTTCAAGTATCTTGTTGCGCTGATTCCATCATTGCCACCAGAAGATTATTATGAGGACCCTTTGTTGCTCATTCAACTCCCAGAGTTGGTTTAGCATCGCATGTACGCATGTAGTATTCTCCAGCATCATGCGTTCTTTCTCCAGGCCTAGAGCACGCCACACATCTTTGGCCCATTTGCACTTGATAAAGAGATGTCCGCCGTCTTCTTTCGCGCGACCGCAGAAGAAACAGCAGGTTTTCTCAAGCTGTACACCCCGTCTCTCTAGATTTTGGCAGAGGGCGAGGGCTTCATGTTTCATGCGCCAGGCAAACATCTGCAGTTTGGGCGGGCATGGTAGTTTTCAGATGCGTTTCCACGACTGATCCTCCGTACGCTCAAGCTGTCCGGTTCCGCTAGTACTCGATCCTGGCAATCCGTTCCCCACCTTCTTACTCAGCTCAACTTGTAGTCTGTATGCGCTTTTCACGGAGTGATTTCCTTTACTATCATAGTGCCACGCTATGAAATCGTCCACACCATCCCGTAGTGGAATCTGTAGTATCCGCTGGGCATCTTCAGCACAAAAGGTGTCCTTCACTAACTGCTCGTCCCAGCCTCCTGATATCGGGCTGATGAGGTCAGACACAGTCGTTAGCAGATTGGCACCCCTTGGGGTGATAACCCTCCGTGACCAGGACAGTGGTATCCAGGGATCAGTCCAGATATTCACCTGCTCTCCATTTCCAATTCTCCAAATGTACCCTTCCTTGATGAGCTGCAAACCATGGAGTATGCTCCTCCACGAGTAGGAGATGCCATCATGGGCGTGGGCCTCCAGAGCACTGCAATTCGGGTAATAACGCGCCTTCAACACCCTAGCGCACAGGCTGGACTGGTTTTGGAGGATTCTCCATCCTTGTCGGGATAGCATGGCAATGCTGAACATATGCATATCCCTAAACCCTAGTCCTCCCATAGCTTTAGGCATTGTTAGTTTATCCCAGCTTATCCAATGAAGCGCATTTTTCTTATCCTGCTGACTCCACCAGAACGATCCCATGTGAGAGTTTAGCTCACCACAGAAGGTTTTTGTTAGATAAAAGCAGGACATGGCATAGGTAGGAATTGCCTGTCCCATAGCCTTCACCAAAATCTCTTTACTTTCTTTCGCTAGGAGTCTTTCCTGCCATCCGTTCATCCGACCACAAAGGCTTTGCTTGATGTAACCAAATGCTTTCCTCCTGGAGCGTCCCACATGTATGGGTAGGCCCAGATACTTTTCATTCCAATTTTCACTGTGTATACCCAGCAGATTTTTGACCGATTGCTTATCTGTATCACATATATTGGGACTGAACATGACAACAGATTTCTCTACATTTATGCATTGGCCCGAGCAATCCTCATATAGCTGAAGCACGTCATGCAGCGCAGCTGCCTCCTCCTGGGTTGCTTTCTTCAGGAGCATGGAGTCATCGGCGAAAAGGAGATGTGATACGCACGGAGCCTGCTGACATATCTTGACTCGATGCATAGCGCCTTTCTCTTCCGCATCATGAAGAAGCGCAGACAAGCCTTCTGCACAGATGACAAACAAATAGGGAGATATGGGTCCCCTTGCCTCAATCCTCTTGAAGGACTAAAAATGCTCGTGACCTCGCCACTGACCTTAATTTGGTATCGTACTATCCTCACGCATTTCATGACTAGATCAGTCCATGTTCTGCTGAATCCCAACTTACACAACATGGCTTCCAAGAAACACCACTCCACTCGATCGTAGGCTTTACTCATGTCTGCTTTGACTGCCGCCACACCACTTTTGCCACTTCTCTTGTTCATGAGGTAGTGTGAAATCTCATATGCAATGAGAACATTGTCCGTGATGAGTCTACCTGGCACGAAGGCGCTTTGATTGTCTGATATGACATCCGGTAGCACCAACTTTAGTCTGTTGGCTATGACTTTGGAGACCAGTTTATAGACGACGTTGCACAAGATAATTGGTCTGAGGTCATTGATTCTCTTTGGGTTCTTAACCTTGGGGATTAGTACAACCATAGTGTCATTCCACCCCTCTGGCATTTCTCCTCCATTTAGCACTGCCAGTACCTCCTTCACCACCTGATCTCCCATAAAATGCCAGTGTCGTTTAAAGACAACAGAAGGCATACCGTCTGGTCCTGGGGCCTTAAGGTCACCAATGTGGTCTAGGGCTGCTTTCACTTCTTCCCGAGTGTATTCGGCCTCAAGAGTTGCACTCATCGTGCTAGTCACCCGTGGCTGGACCTTATCAATTAGTTCCTGGATGCAGTGCGGGTTAGCCGTTTTAAAGAGATCCTGAAAAAAGGAACGCACATAGTTAGTTAAAACCTCCCCTTCCTCCACCACCGTACCATCCTCCCTCCTAATCTCCTTCAGCCTATTAGCCTTCTTTCTCCCAGTAGCTACCGATTGCAAGTACTTGATATTTTTATTTCCGCCTCGCAGCCACCACATATGCGCTCGTTGCTTCAGTTGTGTGTGCTTCTTGTCTTTCAACTCCTCCAACAGACAACGGAGTCTAGCTTCCTCCCTAATCTTAGATTCGGAAACCATCTCTTTCATGCACCTCTCAAGATCTATTCTTGCCTTCTTTATCTTCCCATCCAACTCTCCCAGAACGTTTTTGCTCCATCTACCAGCCTTCAAAGCAACTCCTCGCAGGGCTTGCGTCACACCCCCTCCCCATTCATCACCAGGCTCTCCTCCCATGCTTCTTTCACCATCTCCTCGCACCCCTCCTCCTGCAACCACCGAGCCTCAAAGCGGAATATATGATCTCCTCTCTTCCATCCCCTGTCAATACCCTCCATGTGCATAATGACCGGTCGATGATCGGAATGACGTGGATCCCCATTGATCACCACATGGTTTGGAAACCTCTGGCACCATTCATTATTGGCTGTAGCACGGTCCAGCCTTTCACAAATGTAAGTCCTTACCTCTTTACTATGATTCCTCCATGTGAACATGTCTCCCTCAAAGCCGATATCACGAATACATGGAAAGGAAAATGAATGTGATGTACACTAGAAAATAGCGATGGATAATTCCGAATCTACATAGGTCTAGTCCAGGGGACAAATCAATAGGAAATGCTATTTTCTTCTTAAGAGAAGAATCACTTTTTTGAAGTTCCATTTCTATCAGAGGACAATATGAATATTATACCATGTTCCATTAAAACACTCAAGGGGTTATACGATATATCGGGTGTAGAAGTAGGCCAACACTTCTATTGGCAAATAGGAGGTTTCCAAATTCATGCCCAAGTACTCATCACTTCTTGGGTCGTAATTACTATCTTGCTAGGTTCAGTTATCATAGCTGTTCGGAATCCACAAACCATCCCGACCGACGGTCAAAATTTCTTAGAATATGTCTTTCGCTTGACTTGGCTCAACGACTTTAGTTCAGTAAATGCTTTCGTATGAAGCTTGAGTCAAGTCTAGTCTCATGCAGTGAAGATCGTCAAGCAATCATTGCTCGTCTCTCCGAAACCTATTGATAAGGAACGCGTTCAAGTGTATGGAATAATCGAACCTTTCACGTATTTGTTAACATAGCGTTGGACGATTGATTGCTCTCTTTCTCCATGGCCTGCTTCCCATAACTGGCCTTACTAAAACTTACGAAATGCTAATTTGACCTAAATTTCCGGTTAACTGCTGACTTTCTTTGCCAGCTCACCCGAAACTCTGTCTTCAGGAGGAAAGCTTGCTTGAGTACCTTACTTGAAAACAAACCGCTTGAGCTGTAACCAAAACAGAAAGGTTTGATGAGCCGCTGCTTGCTCTCTAACTGCTCTTACCGCTTCTTCTTCTTGACCTCTGCTCACTGCTGCCAATGCTGTGACTGCCGCCCCTATCTCTAAAGCTGTGGATTACAGCTCCTGATTCAAGCAGTTTTTTTTTCTGAAGTATGAGTCTTGTTTGTGACATTCAATTCCAGAATGAACATTCAAAGGAAAAGTAGTATGGGACGCTGCTTGCTATTACTGACTGCGGCTGCCGACCGAAGAACTGAAGATCTTCAATCTATGTTTGAGTGCTCTTGCGAAAGAAAATAATTTCAAATGCAAAAATGACTTCAAAACTAGGATAGGATAGCGGATTCCATATATTTTTATAGAAAGAAAGATACTGTACTCCGCATCTTTACACCACATCCTTAAAAGCCATTTAATGCCTTCTTGCCTGCCTTCAGTTCATGCCTTCAGGACGGCCTGCTCTTGCCTATAATTGAGATGCCTACTTCCCATTAAGTCAAAATACCTCATAGACATACATATTTTTAAGAATACTTAGTTAGTTAAAGAGAAAGATGGCTTTTGACAATTTTTTTAGTCCCCTCGTTCCCGAGCAAGAAAACGGATGCGCTAACCCGCAACGGCTTTCGCGGTAGTTGCTCAATTCGTTGCTTGTTCGAAAGAATCCGCAAATGAATATTCTTTATTTCCTCTCGGACAGGCCCTCTTTTTTCATTTGAATGTACATCTTTTTCGGTAATGATCATCTACAACTGAAAGACCGACGTCTTCCTCTACTCGATCCTTAGTTATACAATCTCCCTCCACCTCAATTTTTATGATCCTCATAGCCTTTTTTATTCGCGTCCTCCCCCTGGATCTATCCTGCCGCGTCCACGTCCTCCGCCTCCAGCAACTAGAGCTGCATCATCTTGTTCATTATTGAGAATAGGCCTCTTCTCACACCGTACCAGTTCTTTTTGCAGTTGAATCTTCCCGTTCTGGCTTATTGAGTGTATAGATTCTTTTTGAAATGCAATCTATTCCCACGTCACTCTTCTCATAACATATCCTGTTCTCCTCACTTTGATTCTGGATTCACCGGTTGATTTAAGACGGGGTTCTATGCTTTCTAGCCCCATTTGACAAAAGTGAGCTTCCCCTATCTCTTTTGTAGGAATCAGATAGCAATGCTCATTCGTGAATAGCATTTCATGCTTCCGCTACTTCGTCGGAGAGATCCATGGAAACTCAAAAAAGAAAAGCGGACGACATTGTTCATACGATAGCCGGAAAAGTAAGTTCTCCCGCCGGCTATTCAAAAAAGAAAGACTTACTTATTCATAAACTGCCTTTTATCGAGCATAATAGCTCTTATACGCTTGTACAGAGGAGTATAAAACATTGTATATATATATAGGTGTTTAGTATCCTAGAAAAACATTAACATCCAAAGCACCGTAAGCTTGCTTTCTCTCCCGCTGACAGACAAAGAAAAGGTTTTTTTAGACTTTTCTATGGTAGGCCTACGCTAGTGGAATATCTTTTTTGTTTGTATTCTAGCTTAGCGCTCTCTATTCTTTTCTTAAGCTATCGTGTCGTGTAGATGGATGGCATCTCCCTATTCCCACATCCCCAGATATGATTAATGCATGGAAGCTAAGGAATTGGGTCATTCTTCAGCCCAAGATGCAAGCATTTGGACTCCATACGAATATGGCAGTTGAACTCTTATAATAGGCTTGGCTCTGGAAAATGGGCTTATCTTGGGCAAAAAAACGCAAATAAAGAAGAGCTTCTTGTTTCCAAGCGGAACTCGAATGGGCTGCTAGCAGATTTGTTGGGGATGGCAAGTTAACACCGTGGGTAGGCTTGCCTTTCACTCGCTTTGGCACATTTTGGTGGAACATCAACATTATATATAGTGGAATTCTAGAGGTAAGTTAATGTTTTCAAAAATCCAAATGGAAAAGGATTTGCAAAAATATGCAGATTAGAAGCTAGTATCTCCAGTTTTATGAGAGAAAGAAGAGGAAGAATCGGCGAACATCCTAAAAAATGGTACTTTTGTCTCAATCCGATCAAAAACAAACATATTCTATTGTGTGTTGACCACCGGGAAACGAATGGATTAAGATGAAGACGGACGGTTCAATTAGCGAGCATGGGAAGGCTTGTGGAGGTTTAGCAATAAAAAGGGGATATATGCGTTCTCTCAAGAAGTTAAGAACAAGACCATACTCGAAGTCGAGCTCTTTTGTATCTGAACATGTATTCAAATAGCAGCTGAAAAGGAGTGTCAGAGGATTTGGATTGATTCGGATTCCCTAACGTAAGACATGGTCTACTCTCAAGATCCCAAAGTCCACAGCTAAGGAAAGCCCCTTCTTCATAAGATCAAGAAAGTACGAGCGTCTTTCGAAGATTGGAAAATCTCCCATACTTGGAGAGAAGCAAACCAACCGGCCGATTTGCAATTGACTATGCTTAGTAGTTGACATCTTTGGTCTTCACATTTTCCCTTCCATTTTGTAAAGTTAGTAGAAGAGGATAGATCCGGTAAATTGACGAATGTCAATCTTCATTTTTGTAGATTAATACACTGGTAGGGGTCGATCAGGCAAATCCCAAAGCTGACCCCCGAACAGCTGCCGGACTGCTCTACTGATCTTCTCTCTCTTTAGAAAAACGGAACCTTCTCAAAGACTCCCTTTGCACTGATAACACAATTCAGAACCCTCCTTCTCACAAGAAGCAAACCTTGTACGTTGATCGAATCTTCTTTCGCATCCAGAAGAGAGGCTGTGGGCTATCCGAGAGAGTGGTTCAGGTGACTATCGGAGTCATTGATTAAGCAGGTCAGATGGGCTTAGTAGGGCTCGAACCTACAATATCACCGTTATGAGCGGTACGTTTCAACCAATTAAACTATAAGCCCAATCGGATCTCTACATGCCGGGAAGAGCGGACAGAAAGAGGAGACCTTTGCTCTATCTCCTTCTTCCTCTTCCCGGGGCCCGGAGGGGTTCTTTGGCAAGCCCTATTAAAGAAGCTAAGTGACTTTCGTCACTCAAGTAGTGAGTTTGAGAGTGACCGTTAGGGCGACCACTTGTACTTCTAGGCCTTGGTGACCTATATGTTACGCAACACAGCTTCACTTGATTCAGTAAATCAATAGTTCAAACCAGCCCACTAATAGCTTAGATAGTGGCCCTTCCACTTTGGTATAGTTGACCCTACCTATTGACTCAAGGTTCATAGGAAGGGGGAACCCAGACGTAGTGGGATGTAGGCTTTAGTTGTTTTGGTACTTTTTCACTACGTCTTATTTTTTTGTAACCGGCTTTTCACCGGCAGGTCAGTAGGCCTTTTAGAAGGCGAACAAACGAAAGTTCTCCGCGGGCGCTAGCGCTATCTTGTTCGCTTTTGTCAACTGAAGTCGCGTGTAGTGCCAACTAACTGATAGCTGATAGAGCGCGGAGCCCCTTCTCTAAGCGAGCAGAGCCATTTCTTTCTACCGTCGTCAAAAGAAAAAGAAAAGTACTAAAGGCGAAGGGCATTCTGTTGTATAGCTACTTTGGTATAGTTACAAAGGTAACCTGTAGGTGACTGTTGAATCGACAGTAGTTAGGAAAGGGGGAAATAGGTCAGTTGGTTAGAGTGCCGGTCTGTCACGCCAGAAGTCGCGGGTTCGAACCCCGTTTTCCCCACCCGATCTTCCTCTTCCTGCCCGACTCATTTTGAAAACACTGGAAGCTGCTGATCCTAGCGTAGCATTCAAGACAACTGTTCCTTCTTCGGTCTCCCTCCACCCCCTTCGTTTGTTGTGGGTCTCACCGCACGCACTTACTTAATGTATGAGTGAAGATCTTCCTTCCCCCCTTGTGTCTTACCAAGGACTGAGTTCCCACTTGTGGCAAAAAAAAAGTATACCATCCCACCCGCCCTAACCCGGGGGGTTAAGGTTCCTCTCGGAGACTGCGAGTCTACAAGAAGCTGGCAGAGCTTTAGCCATTGGACCACATCCATCCATCCTCCTACCTAAAGACGCCTTTTCTTGTTCGTTCTTCGAATTACGCTAGTGGAGACAAATTCCTTCCGGCTAATGAAGATACTACCCCAGTCTTCCCATTCATTCCCAGTGGATCCTTCTTATCCCTTTTCATTGAACGAACCAAGTTCACCTATACGAGAGTGAGGAATAGAAATCCTACAATCAACTTCCCACTTTTGATGTTCCGTTTGACGATTCTGCTGCGTCTTTAGAAAAAAAAAGGAGAAGGACAGGGGTCGCTAGTCAGAAAAGCTATAACTATCAATTCGAATTTTGAATGAATCAAATCTCCCCAAGTAGGATTCGAACCTACGACCAGTCAATTAACAGTCGACCGCTCTACCACTGAGCTACTGAGGAAGAACGGACTTAAGGAAGCTGACTCTCGTTCTTTGGCCCAACCAACCGCAGACCGAAAATCCAGAAAGTGCGTCACTTTTTCTCTTTCACATACACTGGGAGAAAGGGTGACGATAGCAATCCCCTTTGCCTCCCCGGCCGGGGCAGGACAAGGGGGGGCGGCGGTCAACCATCAACTCTCGATATGCATATGGATCAATCGATCTCCGCGTCCTGCCAGTTTGCTAAGTAGACTCACTCTACCGAGGGTAAGGTTGGTTCCTGCCAATTCCCTTGCTGATCAGCCTTGGAATTGGCAAGTATGAGAGAGGAATCTCTCTGTCTCTCCGAGTTTCAACTACTAAGTGAAGTTAAGTAGCACTTCAGCTATTCTAAATGTGAATAGATTCCGATCAAGCAAGCAGGAGAAGGTGGTCCTTTCATCTCTCTGTCTGCTCCATGCTATATAAAGGATCATGAGCAGGTTTAATGCTAGAAAAAACAAGATCTGCCTAATCATTTCGGTAGATGAAGTAGTAGGAGGTCACGAAGGAAGTAAGGGGGCATGTTAAGTTGATAATTTCGAACATTGTAGCATCCTTTTGATGGTTGGGCTTTGAGTTGAGAACTTTTAAGAACTCTTAATATGAAAATACACATTTTAAAATGACGCATCGAGCGAGACCATTCTGTTTCATTGTGAATGAAAGACGTTTTCGACCAACAACATCTACTCATATCCAGCTTCGTGTCATTTTTGAACACTGCGATCAGCAAGCAGCAAGCGGGGGAGAGTCAAGTCAAGTACAACACAGGACTGACGGGGTGGGACGCGCCAAAGCAACCCAGGACCCCTCCGGGGTCACTACAAAAGCGCTGGCGCCTTCTTTTGAAGGTGAAAAACTACGCTAGCTAAGAAAAAGAAAAGGGCTGCGCTAATGGCAAGGAGCAAGAAAAGGGCAGCTAGCTCGAAATCCGATAAATCGAATACCTCCTGGCTTCAGTTATGAGAGAGAACTCCAAGGCAGGATAAAGACTAAGTTGGATTCAGCCGCGTGGGGAATGAAACAACATTCATGGAATGAGTTGAGGCAAAACCTCCAGCTCTTTTTGAGAGTCAGGGGCTTTAAAAGCGATTTAAAAAGGGCTGTCTGCATTACTGGATTCACTATATCAAATTGTAGTAAAAACAAGGGGCCACGTAGACTATTCTGAGGTGGTATGCTAAATCCATGATCAACTGATGTAGCTAGTGTGACTAAAGCAGCAGCTATTGGCTTAACCGGTTCTAAACTCTCCCACCCGATAAAGGAATTGAAAGACTACCCCGGGCCACGTAGACTATTCCCTTCCGCGGGCATTCTTTTCTAGAAGGAAAGTAGCAAAGCCGAACACAAATACACATGCAAATTGCGTCGACTACCTCATCACTGTCCAAAATGGGGGATACTGCTATTCATACATGGATGGACGAGGGACTCAGCTGACAACATCAGCAGATGACTTTTCTCGCGGAATGCTATTAATGTTAGAAAAAAACACTGCTCTCAAACTCACCCTCCGGGTGATAGGTAGAAGCATTAGTACCTAACGGAGCGGTATCTAACCAAAAAGGGAGGTGATGTTCTTTTTATAAACAGGATGGAGCATGGCTTCCTTTCTTCTTAGATACATTTCATTCATTCCATTTCTCTATAGTTTACACCAGAACATCTTGCTAATCCTGACAGATCTCGAAAAGGGTGGGGGCACTAGAACCAAATCTACATACACATCGAAACTTCCTATCTCAGCCAAGCTAGCACCTTCATCCCACCAATGCATTGTACGACTCTCCACCCCCTTTTCCTCCCTCATGAAATCCTAATTTCCCACAATGAAATTCGATTTCGTTCATGTCGGCGGTTGGCAAAACGGCCCTGAGATCCGGGACTGGTAAAACATGGGTGCCCAATTTGCTTTTCCGTGCTCCGCCTTAGTGCCCTTATGAAGGCGGCAGGGAGTCCTTAGCCTTTGAACCAAACTCTAGGGAACGCTCAATTGCCTGACGTCTCAACTGCAATGGTGAACTCAGTGACATACACTGAAATGGATTGCATCTATTGTTCCAAACAAGGCTGATATTAGCATAAAAGCCCTTCCATGCAATTTCTTGCTTCGCTCTATAGACGAAAGTGCCGGATAGTCAATGGTAACCAGAAGATCTATGGTTTTTGAGAGAAGGTAATTGGAAATACGATTCATTCCTTTGCTTTCTTTCAGATATCTATTCAATAAGATGATCTGACCTTACCTGAAAACTAGATTCATGAAGAAGCCCAAAAAGTGCCGGGCTTAGTGCAGCCCAGTTCCTAGCCAGTGTGGGGTTCTGCCATGGATATTCGGTCCACTCCAGAATTCCATTCATTTTTCAAATGTAACTCGATTGAATCAATTCACAAACGGCAAGGAAGTCAAAAGTGACGCTTACAGGTCGTACGACAATTGCTTCTCTTCCGGGACTACATACATCTTTTCTTTAACAACTACCATACAAGCTATTCGCTTAATACATGCTAGTAGGTAGGCTGGTGGTGAAGTATTTATTTTCATCTTTTTTTGGTCTGTCTGTATTTCGGTTTTGGGATGGTGCAAATCCATATATCCACCATTCTTTTATCTTTCAGTAGTGTCAACCTCAGTTCTGGTTCTTTATCTTGGAATACTCTCCGTTGTCCTAGAAGCAATGCTTGAAAGAAAGCGTAAGGAAGCGTCAAATCAGTATGATGTATTGGCAAAGCCAGTAAGAAGGGAATCGAAAGTAGATAGGGACTCCCACTGTAGATGTGGTTTTATACCTTGATGAATTGGTACCTTATAGCATAGCAAATTTACTTTTCTTTCAAAAGGATATATCAACTTGTAGTGAAACCAGGCCACCGAGCTTGCTTTTACTGCTCTTACAGCTCTCTCTCTTCTTTTTTATGGGTAGTTTGGCCAGAAAGAGAAAGAGGAATGTACCCATTTCTATTTATCCATTCTCATAGAAAGTACCAAAAATGTTTTTGAATGTATGGAGCAGGCGTATGAGTTGATATCTTCAAGAGTCAAATCCTTTTCTTGCCCACCCAGCCATAAAAGAAAAAAATTGTTACGAGCGGTCTTAAACCCTCACCTCAATCTCAAAAATGGAATTGAAAAGCTCCAATTTAAATAATGGTACCGGGGAAATACCCAGGGAAGAATCATTCTTTGAATCATCAAGATCTATCAATTTGCGAATTCAATAAAAAACGGACTGATCCTTGGAATACACCATCATCTTTCGAAGTGCGCAGTCAATATTATGTTATATTCAAAGAAACAAGTCAATGAGTAAAGGCTTCACCCTTCAATACCACACTTCCAATCGAAATTCCTACGAGATTGACGTTCGAAGAAAAAGACATGGTTTGATAGAAACTTTAAGTGGGTATCAAATAAACTGGAATGAATGCTATCAATTTCTTCTTTTCTATACTGAATCTGCTTCGGTATCTCTTTCTTCCTTCCCTTCTATAAACCAAGCAGTGACTAGCCTCTGGCACTCACTTTCCAAAGCACCAATTGACTTGCTTTTAGAACAACCCTGATCAGTTATACCTGAAATACCACCCGTACGTAGTACGCCATTCCCAACACGGAGCGCCTTTATTTTCGTATTGAACTCCGCTAGGAAGAAAAAGTTAGACCGTAGCCTTGTCGAACAACCTCGTTTCTTGCTTTTGTCGATTGACTCGTGGGACTCTACTGAATTCCAGCATGGGTCTGGTAGATTACCGACGTGAAGCCGGACCTCTATGAGTGCTCTACATGGCCGGATCAAAGCTCCAAATCGTAATGTCGCGGCATACATAATCAGAAAATAGGATTCGTGAGAGCGTTTTCTTTAGCTGTTCCTTAAGAAAGCTATCGACTTAACCGCTTGTGTTAAACATATAGATTGTCCTATTCTCTTTTTTTTTTCTCAAATGACCTATTTCACATAACCGATGTTGATTACAGATTTTGCCTTGCGTCACATTATCATGGTGATCAATTCCTTTCGTGGATCGATTGAAATAACCGATTTTGGTGTATTAATTCAAGATAGGTAATTTTCCTCAAGGTCATAAAGATCGGTCATCTAGCGTGGACTTCTGACTCTAAGTGGAAAGTCTTTCTCATCTACCTCTTCCATCCAAAACCGTTTTTCCGCATTTTTTTCTGCCAAGTTACTTAAATCTATATCGGAGCTATAGGATCGATAGACCCGTAAGCGAAGATGGTTCGCTCCCACATAAAGAGACGGATATTCGATGTGTTTAGCATAGTGACACTTTTTTTTGGTGCCGAAACAGCCCCAATCCCTTTGGTCATTTTGCTTTTTGTGCCGGCCTATATTTGGAGTTTCTTGGATTTGCGGTGCCTGAATGCCTTTCTCCTTCTTTCTGGTGACGTCGGATGCCCGCCTTTGGCGCTCAGAAGTGGATTCTCCTTCAAAGAGGGCTTTTCCCCTAAGAAAGGGACATGGTTGTACTGGATTTCTAATCCTATAATGGAAGAGCAGATAGGATCACACCTACACGTAAGTTCGTTCGTTGGGTTAGTGGCCACCCGCACTCCAACCTATCTATATGGCAACAAAGCGAATGACAAGGCCAAAGTAGCTGACTCTTATCGCTAACTTGACTCGGTCTAAGGGCGAGCTTGAATACAACTCATAGAACGACTCCTCCAGGGGCCTTTAGGCACTCAAACATATAGTGAGACAGACACCATCTATAGAACTTGAATGACAATACACCCATATATTCTAGCTAACAATCAGAAACTGTATCCAAATGGAGGGGACACTCTTCCTTCAGAAAGATGCCTTCGAAAGAAAAGCTCTTCCCCTCAATGACAAATCACATTTTCTCAAATGTTCCACGTTTCTCACCATATCCTCATAGGGCTAAAGCACAAGAAAGAGGATTACTTGGTTACCTTGCTTCCCTCGCCTAGGACAGTAGAAGGATCTGTGGCCGAAGGCGCCACAAACGAAGCGGGTCGCCTCTTTTCTGCAGATCTCCGCAAGATGACCCTTCTCCCCGCAACGATAGCACATAACGTTTTTCCCATGCTTGCGCGGTGAGGAGGACGAGGCCTTGAGAAGCTTTTCCACCATTTTTCCCCTTTGGCATTTGGATCCATGTTTTCTTTAACGATATCCGTGATAGTAAAGGTTTTTTTTGGTAGCCTTTGCTTTTGACGGCGATGAAAGAAAGAGAACCCCTCCTATCTTTTGATTGTGGTCAAAATCCTATCCAAGTCCCCTTTTTTTTAGATCTTTCTCCTAGTTTTGATCATCACCGTTCACCTACTTGTTACGGAGATCCCGACCAATGCACAATCCTGATTTTTTTTAGCTTTTTTTCTCCCATCCCATCTTGGACGGGCCCAGAAGCTTTTCTCATGTTTGAATGGAGGTCTTCCGCAAATGAATTTCCATATAGGAATTATATAATGTGCCCGCAGATATTGATTGAAAGCTTGTTTCAATTGAACGAGGATGTGAACAAGAAGGCAACAGAAGGGAGCTTGGAG
>LR738711.1:70144605-70183651 GCA_902687465.1 Secale cereale
GAAAGAGGTTCAAGAATCTGTTTTCTTTTTATAAGGGCTAAAATCACTTATTTTTTTTGGCTTTTGACCCCATATTGTAGGGTGGATCTCGAAAGATAGGAAAGATCTCCCTCCAAGCCGTACATACGACTTTCATCGAATACGGCTTTCCACAGAATTCTATAGGGATCTATGAGATCAAGTATGGAATTCTGTTTACTCACTTTAAATTGAGTATCCATTTCCTTCATTTTCTCGCTAGGATCAGAAATCCTGTATTTTCCATATCCATACGATCGAGTCCTTAGGTTTCCGAAATAGTGTAATGGAAAAAGAAGTGCTTCGAATCATTGCTATTTGACTCGGACCTGTTCTGAAAAAGTCGAGGTATTTCGAATTGTTTGTTGACATGGACAAAGTAAGGGAAAACCTCTGAAATAATTTCCATATTGACCTTGGACATATAAGAGTTCTGAATCGAATCTCTTTAGAAAGAAGATCTTTTGTCTCATGGTAGTCTGCTCTAGTCCCTTTACGAAACTTTCGTTATTGGGTCCTTCTCCTGTTGCTTGATTCACATGGCATCATTAAATGATACAAGTCTTGGATAAGAATCTACAACGCACTAGAACGCCCTTGTTGATGATTCTTTACTGCGACTGCATCCAGCTCGAATAATGCGATATCTCACACCGAGTTCAAAGATACTTAACCCTTCCTCCTCTTACTAATACTAAAGAATGTTCTTGTATGCCCAATACCTGGTATAAGCAGTGATTTCAAATCCAGAAGTGAATCGTACTAATTTCATTTACGTAAGGCAGAGTTGGGTTTTTGGGGTTGATAGTGGAAAAGTCGACAGAGAAGGATCAACATATCCTTGTTTAAATAGGTCAACTAGACCTTAGCTACTTAATTTCATGGTATTTAGCACGGATGATAGACGATTGGATTGGAATGATGGTATCAATGTGCCGCATTGAAATGAGAGTGGCTATATCGCTATCAATCAAGGTGGGACAGATCAGCCATCTCCACAGATTGCTAGTTTGCTGAAAACAATCCAGCTTTTGCCAAAAGAAAGCCAAACTCTCATCCAGATGCATCTCGATTCACATTTCTATATGATAATATGCACGACCGATTCTCATATCTGCTGATACAAGAGATTCTTTCAAAAGATAAGCCTAACCCCTGGGTGGGCGAAAGATGGAGACAATACTGCCGTTGAAGCGCAAGAGTGAGCAGCAGTCCGGTCAGCCCTTGCTTTCTCAACTTGAGTAGGAAACTTCCAACCAAATAGGAGGGAGGGGCACTCTCAAATAGGAATGCAAACATAAAACGCGTGCTCTTGAGTGTCAATTCCTCTTCTGACGGAAGTGAATAACAAACATCCCTTCCATCTGGACACTGAATAATGAGAGAATCATAGAAGTTATCGCGGGGCTAGAGTCTTTGGCTGAACATCCATAGATGATCGATTCCCTGCGCTAGCAAGTATTGGATTGGAGTGGGGGTTAGTTGGCTCACCATATGGTATAGATCGATAGATATATTTGATACGTCCTATAACATCGAGATGGAGATAGCCAAGCCCCTTTCTCGAAAGGCAAACCCTCTTTATCATCCAACACAGGATCTCCCTATGGAATACTACCATTGTATTTCTCCATCTCACTCAATAGTATATATCGGTATAAATAGCTCAGCTCACGAAATAGAGCGAGCAAGAGCTCGAACTTGGTAGGAAAGTTTGGATAAGTCGACTCGACTCCTTAGTGCAGCGTACACTTGCTTCAGCAAAATGAGGCTCATCCATTTGTTTTGATCCGAATCACACTCTAGACCAGCTCTTCTTATAGAGAAGGAACTGCACTTTGACAGTCATACGAGAGGGAAGAGACTCAAAGTTGATGAGAATAGTAGATTTGACCGGTATCACAAATAGCAATTTTAGTAGAAAAGGGCGTTGATGATTGAAAGGATTTCTCCTTGAACCACTAGTAACTATGTCAGCTTTTGTCATTCTGATGATACTGAATCGGATCAATATTTGGAATAACAATATCTGACCTATCAAATCGATTCATCATCGAGAATGGAATAGTATAACATAGGAATTTGATCCAAACAAACTCCGAATTGGGATTTCTTATTGGATCAGGAATCCCATTGCATTTTTAATCCTTTTCCATTTTGCTTCTTTCAGGCAGTTTTGGCTCGCAATAAAGCTAGGGTCCTGATCGAGCAAGACTACGTCCTATCTATCTAACTCTCCAAACACAATATCTTGAGTACCTATGATGGTGACTACATCTGCTGGCATGTGATGTTTGGACATAGAATCGAGTCCTTGTGAATGGGCAAAGCCAGGTGCTCTTATTTTACAACGGTAGGGACGATTACTCCCATTACTGACAAGAAAGACACCAAATTCACCTTTAGGTGCTTCAACTCCGGTATAGGTAGAAGGAGCTGGTACGGAAAAACCTTCTTTATAAAGTTCGAAATGGTGAATTGAGGTAGAGTAAACCGATGATCCGGTAGTCATTTGGCCGGCTATGGAAAGAAAAAGCTTGCATCTGCTCCCCCTAAACTATAACGGGTCCCATCTCTCTCCAAACCTAACGTGGTAGTTTCCCATCATAAGGCTTTCCATCTATAGATTCAGCCATTACCCACCAAGGATCCCATTCGTTCAGAACTCAGTCGACTGCTTCTATAGATAAGGTGGAACGTCCTTAGTTCAGCATTATAGCACATAGTCTCCGACGCTACTACAGTGCTTCGCTAACTCGAAGCGCCTCGCTAACTCGAAGCGCCTCGCTATGAGAATGACGCGTCGCAAACGCTCGGCTAAGTCGTCGAACCCTCGCGCTGACCATTCGCTTTCTCAGTAGCGAAAGCGCTTCTCTTTGCCCCTTAACTTCATAAAGTATTTGAAAAGAAAAGAAAGAGATTCTTGATTTTATTGCTCCCGCTTCCTCATCTGCGCTTGTCAAGCCAACTTTGCTTTTTGGGAGGCGAAAGAGGGGTTGAAGCCGGCATGTCGAAATGACAGCATCGAAGATATCTATATACACAGGAACGCTTATTCCGGACTGTGTTCCGGAAAAAGTAGCCTGATGGGCCTCGAACCACTCGTTGGATTACCCCAAGTGGAAGGTGTAAGATGTAGTAAATAGAAGTGTTTTCCCCTAGCAAAGATGCCAAGGATCGAATCCCCAGAGACTCCTAGGTTCAACAGGTAGGTGTCAACTGCTAACGGCGCAATTAGTAATCAACGTGGACCTGCACACAGATACAAATAACTTTGCTCCCAACGAGTACAGAGAGGTTGTCAATTTCTCCGGCCTTGTAGTTCACAAAGGGTTAAAAGCAATATGATAGTAGTGATAGATAGTGTTTTGCAATAGTAAGTAAAATAGCGGAAAGTAAAATAGTGTATGTGATCAATGATAGTAATATGGACCGGAGTCACATGATGTTCACTAGTGATGTCTCTCTCCCAAAAGACGATAAAACAGCTATGCGAGGTAACAAATTACAGCTGGGCAATTGACAGGACCACGAACGCAAACCAATGCTGACTACATTGCAAGAAAGGTTGAGGTTCAAAGCATGGGCGGTACGCCAAAGTAAGTAGACCGAAATCCATCAATATCTACTACTAATCATCCACCTTGAGATATCTATCCAGAACATCTCGCTGGTATTAAGTTGCGAGTCCCACCCATAGTGTAAACTCAATGCAACAGACAACTGCATTAAAAGAACTGTGCGTAAAGTAAACAATCCTTGCACCCGCGGGCACAAGCACCGTTGTTTTCCCCCTTGTGGCAACAGCACATCCCCTAGACTCATGTTTCTGTCACTCAAGCTAGTCATCGAGGGGCATGAACCCACAATCGAGCATAACGTTCCCTCTTGGAGTCACTACCTACTACTTGGCCAAAGCAATAAATAACAACGGAGAACATGCAAGAATTACTTATGAACTAAATTATAAAAGAGGTGAATCAAATATATTACTCAAGATCAATCTGAACATAATCTCATAATCCATCGGATCCCAGCAAACTCAACATAGCAACAACACAAGGATTACATAGGTGCCTCGATCATGTAGGGCAGCTCACGAGGACTAATTAGTGAAGCACAAGAACGGGAGGAGAACATCACATAGCTACTGGTCATGGACTCATGGTCCAAGGGAGACTACTCATGAGTCATCCGGGAGGCGTCCATGGTGGTGGAGAAGCTCCCGGTGGTGATCCTCCCCTCCGGCAGGGTGCCGGGAAGAGTTCTCCTGGTGCTCCCGATCTTGGAAGCGGCGGCGGCGGCGGAACAGAGATGGGATCGCGAAAAGAAGTCCTGTTTCAAGGGTTACGGGGGACCCTTTAAATATCTGCCAAAGTAGGGCACCGGGGGGCTCTCGGGGGGCCGAGGCGCCCCCCCCGGCACGGCCCAGGGGGGGGGGGGGGCGCCCACAGGGCGCCTGGAGCCCCTGTGGCCCCCCAGGCTCCCCTTCGGAAGCAGTGACGTTCCCGGATCGCTGATTTTTTATATAATTTTTCTGTATTTTTCTGGGCAGTTCTCGAAACGTGAAAACCTGAAATACAAAAACAGCCGAAAACAGAAACTGGCACTGGGGTGCACTGGATTAGTAAGTTAGTCCAAATATGATCAAAAGTGTATGGAAGTGTATGAATATCATAGCAATATCACCCAAAAGTGGCATGGAGCAAGTAGAAATTATAGATACGTTTTGGACGTATCAACATCCTCAAGCTTAATTCCTGCTCGTCCTCGAGTAGGTAAATGATAACAAGAATAATTTCTGTGGTGACATGCTATTAACCATATAAGACTTTCTCATAGTCATATGACAAAAGCTTACTGAGACAATGATTCTAAAGTAATTAAGTTGTCTCAAGAGAAAATCACAAATGACTGAAAGTTTTACAACATGAAACTGAAACATCAAAAAGATTTGCAATGAACATGATGTGCAAATATGATCAAGTGATATCTAGCTTGCCCCCTTTAGTGATGCAAAACATAAGTGCAGGGGCACCTTCAAGGTTTAAATGATGACTAGATACAATCATTTCAGAATAAACGATATCACAATCATGCAAAAGACAATGCTACTTTGGGACAATGCACATTACACTCAGAATGACAATCATGCTCTCAGTAGTTAGTGCTTGAAGTGCTAGAGCTTTTTATTATGAAACATGGAAGCAATTGTGTCAACGGTAGTGGTACTTCATATGTGTCATGCATAAAACATCTTATAAGTTGCAAGCCTCATGCATCGAATACTAATAGTGCTCGCTCCTTGTCCTAATTAGCTCGGATTTCCATGGGTTATCATTGCATTGCATATGTTTTAACCAAGTGTCACAAAGGGGTACCTCTATGCCACCTGTACAAAGGTCCAAGGAGATAGATCGCATTTGATTTCTCGTTTTTGATAAATCTCAACTTGAGGACATCCATACCGGGACAACATAGAAAATAGATGATGGACTCCTCTTAAATGCATAAGCATATTCTCATGAGAGATTGAGGATTAAGGTCCAAGCTAAAACTTCCACCATGATGCATGGCTTTGGTTGGCGGCCCAATGTTCTTCTCTAACAATATGCATATTAATTCAACCCACGGTAAATCACCCTTACTTCAGACAAGACGAACATGCATAGCAACTCACATGATATTCAAAAAAAGTGTGACAGTTGATGGCGTCCCCAGAAACATGGTTACCGCTCAGCAAGCAACTCATTAGAAATAAGATACATAAGCAACATATTCTTTACCACAATAGTTTTTAGGCTACTTTCCCATGAGCTATGTATTGCATGGTTGGTTTGCTTAGTGCTGGTGAAGGTTAGCAAAAGACTGGGAGCGACCAACTAAGAGAGCAATGACGGTCATAATCATGCAGAGCGACAAAGCAATATTGAATCAGGCATGGTAGTTATATCGCTACTCGGAACCAAAAGATCATCAAGGCTTGACAGACTTTCTTTACAGTCTTGAATATGCGTGAGCATACGCCAAGTCAATCAAAATAAATTCTCGAAGGAAGATATTTCTAAACCATACCACATCATAGGCAAACAAACCAAGTTGGTACTCCAATGACACATTGGGAACCCCCCAGCTATCTGAGATTAACCATAAGAAAACCTGAACTACTAAGCACCATCATGAAAGTAGCATCTTTATCATAGACACATTAACCCATGCAACGGAAGCAAACTCTCTTAATAAGGTGAGCATGGTAATTAAAAAGAGTTCAAGCAACCAACTAAATAAAAGCTCTTGAAAAGATAAGCATGAATACTAAGAGCAAAGCACGATAGTAGCTATTAAAAGACAAAGAACACACACAACATAGATAGACATGAAAATTCTATGTAATGTTCTAGGTAGAGGTGGAGCGTGTTTCTCTCCCACATAAAGGAATGCTGGGTTCCGACTCGTTATGAAAAACTAAAAAGAAAACTAAAAGCAAGACGCTCCAAGCATAGCACATAACACATGAAGTGATAAAAATATAGCGGAACGAAAGACGAACTGATAATGTTGATGGAGAAGGGGATGCACGGGGGCATCCCCAAGCTTAGACACTTGAGTCTCCTTGAATATTTCTTGGGGGTGCACGGGGGCATCCCCAAGCTTGAGCGCTTGACACTCCTGAATCTTTTTATCATCTTCCCTCGCACACTTGAAAACTCCCTTCATACACAACTCATCATAATCTGATTAGCGAGGTTAGTACCCTTAATAAAATAATTATACCTTGCTGGAAATAAGGATATTCTTGAAGTTCTACTGTTTCTCAAGATTGTCAAAAGGTTTTTGCAAAGAAAAAGCAAGTTCTTAATTTGCAAAGTGAAGGTAAGGCAAAACAGGACAGAATCTGTGAAAAACAGAACAACAGGCAGTAATTGACCTGTTCGGTATACTTCTGCAACTCAAATCAAAAAACTTAGAACTGACGCACAAAAGACAATTATATAGAGAACGCTGTCGAAAAAATTCAGACCAAAAATATGATCTGGTGATTTTATACGAATTTTTCTATCCAAGGACAGAATCTGTTTCCTGGACAGCACCTCACAACTTTTGAACTTTCTAGCAATCAGAGGCTATACTTGGCACAAATATGAAAAGCAAAGATACAATGATGATGCTACAGAAGTAAACAACATCAAGACACAACAAAAGCAAAAAATTTATTCATGTGGGCTGCCTCCCAAAAGCGCTTTCTTTTATGCCTTTAAGCTAGGCATAATGCATAGATCAAGTTTTATCAAGAGTAAAAGAATAGCTAGCCCGTACAACGGACCCAAAAGGTAACTTGACCTTCTTACGAGGGAAGTGTTCCATCCCTTTCTTGAGAGGAAACTGAAATTTTATATTACCCTCTTTCATGTCAATGACAGCACCAACGGTGCGCAAAAAGGGACGTCCCAAAATAATTGGACATGAAGGATCACATTCAATATCCATAATAGTGAAATCAACGGGCACATAATTATCATTGACAACAATAAGAACATCGTCGATCCTCCCCAAAGGTTTCTTTATGTAAGAATCAATAAGAGCATTACCAAAAGAACAAGAATCAAAAGATTTCAATTTAAGCATATCATATAGTCTTTTGGGCATAATAGAAGTACAAGCTACAATATCACATAAAGCAAAGCATGAGAAGTTATTTATCTTAATTTTAATCATAGAATCCCAACCATCTCCTATCTTTCTAGGTATGGAGGCTTCTACTCTGAGTTTCTCCTCCCTAGCTTTGATGAGAGCATTAGTGATATGCTCTGTGAAGGCAAGATTAAGCGTGCTAGTGTTGGGATCCTTAGCCATTCCTTGTAGGAAGGTGATAACTTCTGAAATACTACAATTATCAAAATCAATTTTATCATTAGTGGGCAGAATTGTAGTGTCATCCTCTTTGCTTAATTTGCTCTCTATTATAAGAGTTTGAACATCTTCCCAAGTTTCGGGAAGCGTAGGAGCAATTTTAAACTGAGGCTCATACTTTTTTCCTGGAAGGCCATGCCATGGGCACAACTCTCCGTCATAACTAGTGTAATCACAAGGTTTATCTTTTTTATAAACCCCGTCAGAGATAAGTGGGGCAATGGAAGTAGGGGTGTACCCCTCCCATTTAGTGTTTTTGGTAGAACCCATAGTAGCAAGCAAGCAAGATAACTATTTTTGTGATTTTCGATAAAAGGAACTAAAGCAAATATGATAGGTAAACTAACAAGACTAAAAAGCAAAGGTAAAAGATAGCATGCAACTCCCCTATCCTGAAGAGTGGAGTCCCCGGCAACGGCGCCAGAAAATACTCCTTGATGGGCCTCGAACCCCTCGTTGGATTACCCCAAGTGGAAGGTGTAAGATGCAGTAAGTAGAAGTGTTTTCCCCTAGCAAAGATGCCAAGGATTGAATCCCCAGAGACTCCTAGGTTCAACAGGTAGGTGTCAACTGCTAACGGCGCAATTAGTAATCAACGTGGACCTGCACACAGATACAAATAACTTTGCTCCCAACGAGTACAGAGAGGTTGTCAATCTCTCCGGCCTTGTAGTTCACAAAGGGTTAAAAGCAATATGATAGTAGTGATAGATAGTGTTTTGCAATAGTAAGCAAAATAGCGGAAAGTAAAATAGTGTATGTGATCAATGATAGTAATATGGACCGGAGTCACATGATGTTCACTAGTGATGTCTCTCTCCCAAAAGACGATAAAACAGCTATGCGAGGTAACAAATTATAGCTGGG
Source organism: Secale cereale (assembly GCA_902687465.1). Lineage (NCBI taxonomy): Eukaryota > Viridiplantae > Streptophyta > Magnoliopsida > Poales > Poaceae > Secale > Secale cereale. The sequence continues at coordinate 70,153,402 of LR738711.1, forward strand.
CAATTCACAGGACCACGAACGCAAACCAATGCTGACTACATTGCAAGAAAGGTTGAGGTTCAAAGCATGGGAGGTACGCCAAAGTAAGTAGACCGAAATCCATCAATATCTACTACTAATCATCCACCTTGAGATATCTATCCAGAACATCTCGCTGGTATTAAGTTGCGAGTCCCACTCATAGTGTAAACTCAATGCAACAGACAACTGCATTAAAAGAACTTTGCGTAAAGTAAACAATCCTTGCACCCGCGGGCACAAGCACCATTGTTTTCCCCCTTGTGGCAACAGCACATCCCCTAGACTCATGTTTCTGTCACTCAAGCTAGTCATCGAGGGGCATGAACCCACAATCGAGCATAACGTTCCCTCTTGGAGTCACTACCTACTACTTGGCCAAAGCAATAAATAACAACGGAGAACATGCAAGAATTACTTATGAACTAAAATATAAAAGAGGTGAATCAAATATATTACTCAAGATCAATCTGAACATAATCTCATAATCCATCGGATCCCAGCAAACTCAACATAGCAACAACACAAGGATTACATAGGTGCCTCGATCATGTAGGGCAGCTCACGAGGACTAATTAGTGAAGCACAAGAACGGGAGGAGAACATCACATAGCTACTGTTCATGGACTCATGGTCCAAGGGAGACTACTCACGAGTCATCCGGGAGGCGTCCATGGTGGTGGAGAAGCTCCCGGTGGTGATCCTCCCCTCCGGCAGGGTGCCGGGAAGAGTTCTCCTGGTGCTCCCGATCTTGGAAGCGGCGGCGGCGGCGGAACAGAGATGGGATCGCGAAAAGAAGTCCTGTTTCAAGGGTTACGGGGGACCCTTTAAATATCTGCCAAAGTAGGGCACCGGGGGGCTCTCGGGGGGCCGAGGCGCCCCCCCGGCGCGGCCCAGGGGGGGGGGGGCGCCCACAGGGCGCCTGGAGCCCCTGTGGCCCCCCAGGCTCCCCTTCAGAAGCAGTGTCGTTCCCGGATCGCTGATTTTTTATATAATTTTTCTGTATTTTTCTGGGCAGTTCTCGAAACGTGAAAACCTGAAATACAAAAACAGCCGAAAACAGAAACTGGCACTGGGGTGCACTGGATTAGTAAGTTAGTCCAAATATGATCAAAAGTGTATGGAAGTGTATGAATATCATAGCAATATCACCCAAAAGTGGCATGGAGCAAGCAGAAATTATAGATACGTTTTGGACGTATCATAGCCTACTTGACAGAAAGGGCGGGCACTCTCGGCGCGGAGGTAGGCACTCTCGTCTTTCAACCCCACCGTCGCTTTGAATTTAGTGGGGCACTGTTTACTTACAGCCTCTACGAGTTGCAAGTGAATGTGGCCGGTGCGTGGTGAACGGAAGGGTTCATCAAGCCATTTCTCGCCTTAACCCCTAAACTAAATAGGAAGAGGGGTACTTGACTAATAGGGGGCAATTGCATTGCACCTGACTGTGAGGGACCTCTTGATACCTTATGTTCACTTCCTAACTAGTAGCCGGTTTCCTGTTGCGGAAGCCTTTTCCCAGTGCGCGGAGCCCCGATGAGGAAGGTGTTAGTGCTTTCTCATGGGGTCAATAATGCTAATCCCTCTTTTTGTGCCGGGAATAAGATAAGAAAAGGCGAAGCCTTCTCTTGGTTTCCCAACCTGTTGCTTCTAAAGGCTGCCCTCTCTCGGCTGGATTTTGGTCCAGCCTACTGCGAGGATCCCGTATCCCGTACATCATCTTTCTCTCTCCTTGGTTCCCGTGGTTCCTATGCCGCCGCGTTTCCCGGTCCTTTTCTTTTAGTGCTTCGACCCGAAGCGATAGCTTGACGCGTTTTCCGTGGATAAGATGGAAGCGCTCCAGCTCACTAAAGAATGGGACGACAGTGGTCCGCCGGCAAGCTCGTTCTGATCCTGGACGCAGTACATTGGAATCCTGAAGCACCACCACGAACGCTACCGCACGTGCGCCTGCGGTGCGGTAAGGCACCACCCTGTTGTGCCAGCAGCCAACTCTGGCATGTCAGCTTAGTTATCCTCATCAAGCCACAACCTTGATGTCTAGCTTCCCAACTGGTAGACGATTCCCTTTCCCCCAGATCAATGAAGAAGGGAGAAGTCAGTTGATTCCTCCGAAGAACCGGAAGTGAAGCGCTATGCCGGGGCGAGGGGACGGGAAAAGAAACTGCTCCGAAGAAAGATATTGTGGTTCCCAATGCTTCTCCACGCCCAACGAGATGCGCCAACCTCGGGATGCTTTACTCCTAACCCCATGGCGGTTCCGAAACGGAGCTTAACCCGAGTCTCGGTTAAGAACGGCGATGATCTACGTTTCACATGGCGCATGATTCCATGGATAGTTTCATTCGAGATCGTGATGGAGGACATAGCTTACGATCATCGGCTTTGATCATGCCACTAGGCATTTGATTAGGACATTGCACAATGATCCGAACACTTTGTCGCATCTCTTCGATACGGATACAGTAACGATCATAGCGATCTCCTCTAGTACCTACTGGTACGTCAAGATCCGATTGCTCATGAACATCGTAAGGTGCTGCTCTTCGCGAATCCCAGCATACCCCAGGTTGGGATGGGTAGGCCCACCACTTCACATTTGCACTTTCACTTAGGCCCGGGCCAAGTTAGTGGGGGGACCCTGTCGGGCTCCTTCCCCCCCAAAACAAACTGTACATGGGAGTTTCCCTTCATACGGCTCGAATCATTCTCAGATGCCCCGAGAGGCATCTTTCCTTATGATCTGGTGGTTCACACACGCGCAAACGAGCACCGACCGCAACAGCAAGGAACTATGACCAATAGAGTCAGACACAGAGTGTCATACTTCTTTATCTTGTGATGGTTGATGAGTTTCTTTCTCAGAGGGTGCGGGACGCTTGCGGAGTCCGTGCCTTCCGTACCACCACAGGTCGTTCTTGGGCAGATCCCGCTCCTAAACATAAGGGAGGGATAGGGGCAAAGGGGCCCTAAAAATCATATAAATAGGGTTGTAGAAAGACCACTTTCATTCGATGTTCCGGGGCGCCCGATTCGATCGACGAATTTGGCGAGCTGATCCGCTTTGATCTAGGAGAAAGCCCAGTCAGCCACCTTTTCGGTGCAGGTCACGTGACCTACAGCTCGGCCTTCGCTTTTTGAGACTTCCTCTACCCACATCTCTATGTGCCCGCAGCACTTTCATATGGAGAAAGATGGGCTTACCATGTTCCATCAATAGCACCTAACCTATGCCGATTTTGGCGGACCGTGCTCCACCCCGGTGAACTCATGCGGTTCCGACATGCCCAGAGGCCAGAGGTGAATCCGTTCACGGTCCATAGGACCAACACCATTCGAAGGTTGATGGCCCGCCCCGCCTAGAATAGGAATCTTTGACTGGGCTTACACACATTCGCTCACTTACGCTGTCCCCCCTCAGCTCACCCTAGCCCCGGGTACGTCGTCTCCAAGGCTTCACACAAAATCTTCACTGACAACATATGCATGCTTTTGTAGGGTTAGGCAGAACCGTTGTTTCCTGATGGGAACTTCCCCCATATTGCTATCAATGTCTTCATGTCGCAGGACCTCTTAACATTACACCACCGAATCCCCAATCCTTTGCTTCCTGTGCAGTGACAGTACCAATATCCACTAATCATTGTTTCCAGATACGGTTGCCGGTTGACATCTCTTCTAATTCATCGATACAAGAAGCAAATTGTTGTGTGGAGGAATCAATATCTCGACATAAGCCAAGAGGCAGATCTTGTGCCACTCCACCAGGTCGTATGAAACTGGCATGCATCCTGACTCCCGGGACTCTTTCATATAATTCCAACAATTTCTCCCGCTCCTCAAAAGCCCAAAGGAACGGAGTTGATGCTCCCACATCCATAGCATGAGTAGTTGAACCAAGTGAATGATTTGAAATTCGAGTTATTTCACAGAATAACACTCTTATATATTGAGCTTGTAATGGTACCTCACAATTCAAAAGTCTCTCTACGGCTGAAGAATGAGCGTGTTCTTGGGCCATCGTAGAAACATAGATAGGGTCAACGACGGAACGAACAACGAAACTTTACGACAGCTTTTTCGTACACGTTCACTTGCATCACATACACAAGCGCTCTCTGAACCGTGCAATAAGGTCACCCATAACACGGCTCTCCCACTGGAGTTACCTTAGCCCCGGGCCATGCTATTCCATGATATTGGAAAAGTTGACTAATTATTATCATCGTCTTGAAAGCTGGGCGCCTTTTGAATATGAGTGGGGCTCCTAGTCTAGGCGGCGCCTTCGTGGAGCCAAACCGAAGGAAGAGCAAAAGGGCGAGGCCACACCCGGCTTCGAATAGGAGGGGGGCTTAGCTCTGGATCCCGCCTACTTGTAGAAATGAATGGATCAGAAAGGGGGCTGGGTTCTATTTCCGGGCCAGGCAGGAGGTGAAGGCCAGAAGAAGAGGAAAAGTGCGCCTTCCCAGTAAGGAAGAGGATAAAAAGGTGCTGTCATCTATCTCGACCTATTTCCCGAGGCGTTGGAAATGAAGACCGGCTCAGAGAATCACTGGCGTGCTTTCTCTCCCCCATCGTTTCGCCAACAAAGAAGTCATCCTTGACTTGACTATTGATCATTCCATCCCTACCGAGCCGCCTCTTCGAAGTATTTACCTCTGCCTTTCTTTTTTGAGAACATACCCTTCAAATCAAAAAGAAAAAAAGAAAGAAAAGTTCCTCGTCTGTGATTTAATTGGCCCTAAGGGAGTTTACTCGACCCATTCTCCAGTCTCCCGCACTGCTCAAGTGTGCGACTCCGTATGAGGACCTCCTTCCCTTTTGCTCTGCCCACTCTCCGTTCACACGGTTATCAAAGCGGAGGAAGGGCGGGCAGCAGGTACCACGAGCCCTCTGTCCCACACATCTATCAAGAAGGAAGTGTAGTTCACCGGTTCCACCGAATACTCCTATCTCTCGGCAAAGATCATGTGAGTGTGCAGTTATGCTTCGGATGCTTCGCCATGGAATAGATCGATTCAGTTCCCCTTCTTTTCCGGTGCACTCGCTTTGTATCTCCGACACACAAGGAAGGATGCGGTGGGAAGAAAGCTGCCCTAGCCTCTGTCCGATCGATCATTCCGCTGGCATCTTGCATTCACGCCTCCGTTTGACTGCCGCTCGGGAATGTAGTTGTAGATACGTGAGTCTTAGTGGGTCTTTGGCTCCACCTCTTATCTCCTTCTACGACATGCTGTAGTCGTCGCCATATTCAATATGTCACTTAGTCATATCTGCCTCGCAGCGGGTCAGCACCTCCGAAAGAAAGGGAGGGAGGACTTCATTCAGTGACTCCGCAATCGCCCTCTAAACGATCAAAATAAGGTAAAGCTTGAAGATAAGTTTTGTAATCGATTAATTTCTTAGTCCCTCTAGTCGGGTGGGCGCCGGCCGGCCGGATCCCCCTGAAAACCGTACGTGCGGGTCTCCCCGCATGCGCCTCACGCCATTTGAGGTGGCCCAGCCCAGCATTCATTCACAAATCCTGTAGTGAAATTGAGACTGCTCGACCTCGGAAGCTAATTCGCGTGTAGGCAGCGCTGTCTTAATACCGTTGACTGTATCTATTCATTGATACATTGGCTCGCTCCCCCCCTCTTTTTTCAAGAATGAATGAGCCGCTCGGACCTTCCATTTCCGTCAAATGACCCGGCTTCCCCTGGCTCTTCCACCGCCCGGGCTCCCTTTCCTCCCTATGCTCCCCCGGCGCAGGCCCACAACGCTTCGCGCCTGCGGCGTTTTCGCTAGACGGTCTTTGCCAGTAGTGCCATCCTCCCCGCAGGCTGTCTGTATGGTGGGTTGTCCCTTACTGCTACGTTCTATTAGGCGCTATGAATTATAGGAAATTCAGTGGTTGACTTGGACAGCAGGCGGGTTACACGTTCCACTGTGCCGAGATGTGAGGTGTAGGTGGTGATGATCACCCCGGGGTATGCGCTAGCGCCCTTGACGGGCACTCCAGGACCCGCCTACGCTCGTGAAAACCGAGGTCGGTCCTCCGACCAGATGTGTGGATAACGAGGCCACCTTCACAACCTTCTCCCTTCTATCTTTATCCAAAGTCAGGTAGGGCAGTTCGCTTGAGTTGCTCAACTGTCCCTTTGCCCGATGCTCATGACGCGCTACGGAACCTCCACCGTGCTAGCGGCATAGGAGCCTACTCAGCGTCAGCGGCTTCGTGCTGCACTGGAGTGATCCAATATGTGGTTCCGCACATTCCACCACTTCTTCGTTCATTTCCAATACTGATCGTGAAACACCATGAGCAGCAGGATGTTGAGGTCCGAAATTCGAAGTGAAATTCTTGATTTGCCCATTCCTATTCGTCATGGGAAAGAAATGAGAAAGAAATAAGAAAGAGATTATTCCCCTAGAGCTTGTCCAGTACCACCAGTACTCAAAATGCATCTCTGCACGTCTACCTGGCGCTTTTATTAGCCGCCTTGCATGCAAGCGAAGCGCTATTGGTGGCAATTAATAGCTCACTGAGCGATGATTGATGCAGTCAGTCAGTGCCCTCGATTATTCTATTCCTGATAGAAGGATCATGGCGCCCCGGAAGCATTCCATCCAGCAGCATCATCTCCTTCAACCACGCGAGGACAAAACTGATGTTAGCTACATTCGAGCGTTCACCGCACAGAGGCGATCTCGAACACTACCTATGATAATAAATCCAATGGAAAGGTCGACAAAATGATTCAATCTGACTTTATCGGTATTCTGGATTGAGTAAAAAAGGGATATATGAAGTTCAAGGCCTTGCCAAAACCGTCATGGCCCTATTATGTATAGGCCGTACTAAGCCAATAGCGAATAACAAACTCTTTCCTGCTCCCTCGACCTTATTAACTCCCCCATCCTGCCAAGCCTCAGCTGCCAACCCATTGTATCTAAGCACACTGCGGCAAATTGATACAAGTAGCTAAAGATCTCGCATCCGACATCTCCGGCCGAACGGTTAGGCAACACTAGGGCGCCTGGGTCAAAATTCCGCTTACCAAACAAGATGTCGAGAGGCGAACTCTGTAATTCCCCTCCTGCAAAAGTGATAGCGGCTGTAGCATCCGTGTGGAAGAGGGTAAGCTTTCGGCAACACCTTTTTCAGATTGGAAAGGATGAATACTTGTGTTGGGTCCTGCAGACCAGGATAGCCTCAGATCAAAACCTAATAAATGTACTTGGGGTTGATCATATTTTTTGGGCAATAAGTATTCAGGAATTTGAGCGCTTATGTAGCTAAAAACTCTGCCACCTGAATACTTGATTCATTAAGGTCGTTACCCTATACCCGGAAGTCTCTATCGTTTTCTTTGTCTGTTAAGCTTCACAGGGTTGGGACTCCCTAAATCAAACTGCAATCGTTGTTTATCAACCACTCACGACGACACCGAGATCTTTGACTTAGCTCCCACAGGTCATCCACCCGGGGCGGAAGATAACGAAAGGGAGACAAAGTCCTAACTAAATCAACACACAATAACCTCAACCTTCTACCCATTCCATCCATCATATCAGTCGAGTCGAGGAGATTCGTTCTTATCTATAGATAAGGCAAGAGAGAACTTATGACCTCGCGGATGGAGAGGGATTCAAACCCCCGGTATTCCTATCAATACTTCGGTTTTCAAGATTGACTCTTTCAACCGCTCAGACATCCATCCCTGCTCGCCCGCCCTATGTATCTGCGCGCTGGCAGGTAGGGGCAACTCTATGTGATTCGCTACGCTTGCTTGCGCCCCACCCCGTAAGCTGACTCTATTGCCTAGCGGTTAGCGACACTTTTCCAGTAGTACGAATCGCTACGCCTCGCTTCTTTCTATATGATAATATGCACCGTCGGTTGCTGCACTCCCTGCGGGTAATAGCAAGAGAGTGCAGAACGAACGATCCTCAAAAAAGTCAGAAGTGAATGAGTCCGACTCGAGTTCATGAGTCAAAGGCGTGGCAAGAGAGAGAGTTTGACTCGTGAACGATCCGCAAGTGAAGGACCGATCCTTTAACACCAGTACTGTTGCGAGACTGGTACTTGGCTGCTCACGAGCAACATATAGAAAAAGGTTGCCCTTCACTCCCTCGCTCCTTTTTGAAGGCCCACCGCTCCCCCTTTCTTTAAGTATCTATCCCGGCTTGCATTTTGGGGCGAGTACTATAGTTCCTCCATAATCACATAGAACGCCCAGCTTCGAAGAGCTGCTCTCTCCCCAGTCCACAGCAAGGTGTGGAATCTGGATCTACTGTGTGTTCTAACTCTATTGGATCAAGTCAAATACTAAGCCTTCTACTACTACTACTTAGGAGATCAAATGCTATATTTCAGAGATTGGACTCTCTTACTGTGTTTTTTCAGGGCTGTTCCCGATCCAGGTTCCCTGGATCCATTCTTACCTAAATGGATGAATGAAGAAGGGGGCGAGCAGATACGACGGCCACAGACATTTCTTTTTAGCCGAATAAAGCCGGATCTACTACACGGCTAGGATCAGAGAAAGATTGAGAAAGCAAGATCAAACCTACTCTACTGTCGATATAAAAAACAACAAAAACGAGCGCAAACATATAATAGCGTATTTGGAATTGTACCCAAGCCCCTCCCATGGGTTCTATACCCGATTCATAACTAGAAAGCTTCTCTGGTCCTTCACTAACCGGGGCTAAAAGCCCTGAAATCGAAAATGCCAAAATAGGAATAACGCTTGCTATTATTAGAAATGTCCAAAAAATATCATATTCGTGAAGCAGAAACATAATGTACTCCCAATAATGTGGAATAGGCGGAACTTAAATTAGTCAATTCAATTCAGCATTATCAATTTATCTAGAACTTCTCTCTTTTCCTTGGTGAAACAAGAATCTTTTTTGTTCAAACAAAAGCGCTTAGTTTAGCCTTTGTTCCCTCTGTGCTGCATCTTCTTTAAAGATTAATCCAATGGAATCCGAACTCCCTTTCTTTTGGATTTCCATTCTATTTAGATATGGTGTATGTAGATCTAATTCTTATATAAAGAAAACCACTTTGTCTCGCTTTCTCTAGAATCTCTAGAAAAAAGAATAGCTCTATCCTTTATTTAATATTTAATAATAAAATAATAAGAGACTATTAAATAAAAATGAGAATACTACTAAATTAGAACCTAATTAAGATAGTAGGATTAATCTATGCAGTATAATTAATGAGAATTAATACTATAAAATAAAAAATAAAGAACTCTATTTTAGAACTATGAGACAGAATATTCTATTTTCTTATTTACTCTTTACTTTATTTATTCTATTTAAAGTTGATCAATTTACATAATGTATCTATAAACAAAGTAATAAATATAATTAAAACAAAGTAGGAATTCGCAAAATGGATAAAATCATTGCAGTTATTATAGGGAAGTCTAGATATATCCTATTTGAAGGAGGACGGGATTCAAATTAGGGAAAGGATCCTTTCTTCTATTGATTTGATAGAAATTCGTTTTTCTTTTCCTGTCTATATGATTTTGATTTTCGATGAATGAGCCTTTGGTAATGCTTTTATCTCTATTCTATGTCGCAGGCGCCTATCCAGTCTATAAACAAATACTAATGAGAAAATGGAAACTATACTAAACTAAAGAAAACATAGGATAGAGATCCTAAAATCTAAAAAAGGGCATATTAGGGCTATACGAATTCGAACCGTAGACCTTCTCGATAAAACAGATCAAACGGATTATTATCGAAATGATTTGAACTGTTTCAAAGACCCAACATGTATTTTTTTGCATTGGGCTCTTTCATAAACTGATTTAAAGATCAGTTAGTCCACCATAGTTTTTCTTTACGGAAAGATAATGAGATGGCTCCCTGTGCTCTGATTGATTTTTTGTATTATGATCTATCTAGGATTATCATAATGGTTTGCAATGAACATTTATTAGGTCTGGAAAACCTTGTTAGGTGCACTCGTAGGTGAGCTCAAAGCGGGATTCATGCGTTCTTTCTTCTCAAGAAGACGGAATTATTGCTCGGTATGATATAGATTCTTAGCCAGGGGTTTGGTAGCTTATGCCCCTAGTTTGCAACGTAGAGCAGAAATGGTTGAAACGGCTCCCATTGTGTGTGGGAATTCTTTCAAATGTGCATGGCCCGGCGACTGACAGGATGCCCCTGCGAGTGCTATTCCATGTGCTGGAAAACCTCTTTGGCACATCTTTCGCGATCTAGTTAACATCACTTTAGTGACTCATGTCTTCCATGGCTTAAACCTGCTTATTATACTAGAAACAATGGAATACCTAAAGTTGGATATAGGTGAGGTGGGACTTAAGAATGCCTTGTCTGGAACATCTCTTCAAAGCAAGAATTAGCGTCTTGAAAGGAAGCAGCATTTCCTTTCAGCTACTTTTAAAAAGTCCCCGGGGATGGATTTTTAGTTTATCTTGGGAGTGTTCTTCCAGCCTGTCCTCTTCCCTATGGTTTTCTTGCAGTCTCTGGGAGGACTAAGGAAAGATCCTAGTACTCCAGGTAGGGCTCTAGAGAAGATTCCCTGAAAGAGCTAAGATAACTAAATTGATTTACACTTTCCTCTTTTTTTTCATAAGAAAAAGTAGTAGTCTTCCAGGGCGGTGGGGTCTCAATGGAGGAGAACTTTCCTGTTCATCCTACTGCATAGGCAAGATCTCATCCTTCGGCGAATCTAGGGGCTCAGAAGAGTGCTCCCTACGACCGGAAATCGGGGTCCAAAGACTCTCTCTTCGACAACGTGGACACGGGTAGGCGATCCGACAAGAGAGATGCAGAAGAATATGCCCTCCTCAACAGGTCAAGCCCTCACTCAGAACTAAATCATCCTGCGGCACTCACTGCATGAGCTCATAGGGCAAGATTAAGAGAAGGAGAAAGGCTAAAGAGATCGTCAACTTCACCTTGGCATGCTTCCATCAACGCTGAAAAGACAGCATTGAACGAGAAGAGAACTAAGGCAAGGCTGGTGATGTGCCACTGTATGGGGAGCCCAGAGAAAGTAGAAGTGCTTTCCTTCACGCTGAGCGTGAACTCTTGATTTCGCTATATGAGGAAGATTGCTTATGACATCAATCAACTAAGTCCGTCTGTCGAAGAATTTTTCATTGCATTCGATGTTTTGAGTAAGAGTCTAGAGTGTTTGGTCTCGCTTTCCAATTGTATTGGCTGGCAATATGCCATAGCGGCAGGTTCTGAATCTCCCCCTCGCTCACACCAATGCGCGACTAAGGCCGTACTTTTTTAGATATTCTAAAATCCGGATGGGTTTTATCTCCCATGAACTAATAGGAAGTACAATCCAGAAGGCAAGACAGCCAATGCTATCCTCTAGAAAAAGCTATGCCGCCCACTGCTCACCGTAAGGAGTAGGAATCTTCAACCCAGAAGGGCGTGCAGGAAGTATCTGGCGGCTATGGAAGCCCCACCCAGTCACTACACATGAATATTAAATGCCCAATGCAAGCAAAAAATCACTAACGGATGAATGGGATATTTTCGCCGTTATATAACGAACGAAAATACGAATGTTAGGAAGTTCTATAAAGTACAATAGCCGCCCTTTCTCTTCAAATTCCTTTGATTCATCGAGGGTTTTTGGGCTCTAAAACTCAACTTCGACTGGAAAGAACCGAGTTTTCCCTTTTTCGTAAAGTATGTTATGTCTGAAGTATGAATCACGTCATCTAGAATTCAATGTTGGCATTGGTGGAAGGAATCCATCTATATATGATAAACATTTGGCTATTAGTTCATTCTCATAATTGGTTCAGGTGCCTTAAAGAATAGTGGATGGTCGATCCCAGTGTCCGTACTTATTTTAGTGCTCCGCTAAAGAAGTGCTTTTATCCAAAGTAGGTATGAAATCAAAAGCAGTTGAGCTCTTTGTTCGAGGACGATCTCCTAATTGCTAGTCCTAATCAAGGGTGTATGCGTCCGCACTCATTGGTTGCTCCTCTACTGAAAGGCTGATCTCAGTATTAGAGATTTTCTTAGGTATTGAATGGAGTTGTGGAACCACCTCCTGTTCCAGGTGTCATGTCAAGCAAGAAAAGCAGTTTTCTTTGGAAAGATAAAAAGAGAAGAAAAAGAATATTCCTTTTTCAAATTCGTTAATATGGAGCAAAAAGAGGTCGTGTCATACCATTTATTCCGCCAAGAAGCATTCATCTACGGCACTTAGAACGCCTCGACACATTTGTACTCACGCCTAGGACGGTCTTTCACATGGAAGTAAGATTAGAGAGTTTGATCATAGTTTGACCGTAGTAAACAAGAAGTTCCTTTCTCATTTGCTTCCTGGTCATCTCTGTAGAGATAGAAGAAAGAAGTCCCAAGCAAGGGTCATGTTATTTCTATTCTTTTCACTATTGTTATTCCCTATTTCCTTAACTGATCTTGAGTTGTACCGAAACAACAGAAATATGGTCTCTCATAAATTGATTTCTTTCATCACTGTTCTTAAATCAATCCGTGTCAGGTACAGAGCCAATCTTCACATCCCATAGGTAAAACAAGTCGCTTTATGGGCTCCTCATGAAACTACAAGCTTTCTGAAGCCCTAGTCAAAAAGTTGTGCAAAACCTCAATTGGTAAGAGGAGTAAACACCTATTCTTTGGCCATTCAAAACATCAAATTGGTTGGCTCGCTCAACCTCTCGAACCGGGACAAAACTTCTCAGCGTTGCATTCACCGCCTAGCCTCGTCCAACATGACTGTAAGGCATGTTTTGCATGCCTTTAAAGTGTACCCCCTCGGAGGTATCAAAAAGTGCGAGAAATCGCATTGATGACTAATAAAGTAGGGTTTTCACTCGTGTGGGTTCTCCCACCTTCCCTTCAGCAGCTCTCCCTGGACACCCTATACTAAACTGAGGAATTACTTAAGCTCCTGGCTTTTTTTCCGACAACTCAAAGCCGCTGCACCGACAGATAACATGCCGTGGATCTTATGTGGCGCTAAAACTTCATGATAGATCAAATCCTGATTAGGACTGGAGAGGGACGTTGATGTTCCAAACATTGGGTTCAAGAGCTCGGTTTGATAGACATAAACCTCAGTGATCGGCTTTACACCAGGAAGGAGCAATGAGATAAACTCACCCCCCATGGTGAGACTAGACAGATTCATGGCGCCCTGCTTGAACATTGTCCCAAAAACAACGGTCACACCCTTGCCAAACTCCTCCTCAGCTGACGATAAAATATCGGACATTGTACTGCAGGGCCTTAGTTGGCCAAGTATGTTTCGTATATAAGGATCCATGGTCTTATCAAACTCCAATTACCAAATGGTACATACAGGAGTTGTTGCATAAAAGGAAGTACCATTGCCACCAGTTATCTTTAAAAGTGATAAACTAAACTCATCACATTAGGAGAATCTTCTAAACTTAATATAATGGGCTCACTTTATCACTATAAACTTTTTAGTGATGACCAAATAACGAAAACACTTCGTTGAATGATGTGTTGTTAAAGAAAATAGCTGTGTCGCCCCCCTTCAAGACAGGAAACTATAGACAGGTACCTGAGGTGCCCTGCTGAGAGAATAATTTGTCAACAATCAAGCACTTGAGCTTGCAAGAATAAATATATGATGTCTATGCTACTATTGGGATAAAATGAATAAAAAAAGCAGCAGAATACGAGAAGGATTTCTTTTCTTAAAGGGTGTATACATTAGAGTGTACCTGCTTGGTAGGCATGAAATCACTGACAAAGAGTTGCCTAGCTCCGATGAGCTTGCAAGCATAATTTGGAATTTCATAGAAGCGGGCATAGCTAGGGGTGAACCACGAGAAGTTAGAACAATTAATGGGTAGGTATCGTAAACATCCTGAGTGTATCACGACATTGAAGCAGAAGAAACAGAAATGTTTTCCTTTCTTTCGCATTTGATTTGCATGCCCCCTGTAGATTTGACCTGGAGCCAATGCCAGTCTTTTTTGCGATCAAATGCACTTGAGATAATCACTAAGTAAGGCGACAACACGAAAAGATGTGCATGTGTCATTAGGCCATTGGATTACTCAACAAAAAGTGAAGTGCCAAACGATGAAGAAGAACACTTGAAACCAGGCACTGAACCCTAAATGCTTCGCCTGGCTAACCAGATAGATTACTTCTATCTGCTAGCTTGCCCTAAGAAAAACAACAGTTCCACAGATATCTCCTGTGCTTTGAAACACTAGGGCGCTAAGAAAAGTGAATTTCCATTAATGAACTGTAGGTGTGCATATCCAGCCATGAAAGGGCTGTGACCATTCCGAATCCAAGCCATATAATTGCTTGATGCTCAAGAGTGCTTAGTTGGAAAAGAGTTTTCTATGTCGTTCAAACTAATGCTCGATTTAGAATTCTATAACAAAAAAAAGAAAAAATCAATTAATCTATCTCACCTATATTAGGAACCAATTAATCTATCTCACCTATATTATGAAGCAGCTGCTAGGCCTGATAGCGAAGTGAGCTTTGTGACTTTTAGTAGGGTTGTATCGTCCGTCTTCAACATTCATCCATAAGACTTATTTTTCGATTCATTGTATCTCGAACGGAGGTAATTCCAACTTCCTCCTCTTTTCTTTCTTTTTGTTAGTGGCTTTCTCTTTTTAGAAGTCGAACTCTAGACTTGGCAAAAGTCCTATCCTTTCTTGTAGCAGAGCTAGGTCCTAATTGATTGTATCATTCTCTTTCGGGTCGAGGCACCTCTAATGTAATCTTTGTCCAGAGGAAGGAGGACTTTCACAGAAAAACAAAAGCTGTATGCCAAAAAGAGCCAATGTGAATTTAGGTTCAAAAGGATCAATAGCACATGACGAAGTTCAAGTGTCTTCTCTTCAAGAGAATAGAGCATAATTGTAAGATTATATGGATATTAGTGCTTTTATTCAATTCCGAGGCACTCTTCAACAATTGAGGAGGTTCCCGAGGCAGTCTTAGTGCTATCGTCAGGGTCACCAGCCTACTGTACCCCTAATTCTGGCTTAGCCTTGCTTAAACAGAAGAGGCTTGGTTAGCATCCTTTCTATCAGGTGCTGTTCTTTGCTACCAACAATTCTTTAAGTACGCGGTGAAGTAAATAATAGTGCACTTGCTGACAGTAGAACTCCCCAAAAATATCACAGTATAGGCCGATATCTTTGTGCAATGTCATTTACAAGCTATGCTCCAAAGTCTTGGCAAATAGGCTGAGAGAAGTACTGGATGAGATCATTTCCGAGGACTTATTAAATAGGGGTGCTTTTTCTACGAATATAATCAATTCCATAATGCTATCCGCTTTGACGAAGCAAATCAGATGACGAGCGATCTACGCCTCGAAAAGGAGAAGAAGTGGTTCTCGATACTGAGCAAAAAGTTACTTTCGATGCAGAAAGTAGGAAACCAAGGAAGCAGGCATTGGCAAAGAGTGAATCTTTATCCGATCCTATAATGGCTCAATCCGATCCAACAACAGTACTTCCAAAGGCTCCTCGGCTAAGAAAAATAATAGTTGTATTGGCAAGGCATGAAAGGGATTTTCTAATGCTATCCGAAGACGAATCGGAATACGGAACCGGAAGCTGTAGCCCAGAACCTTTAGCTTGAGTGGACGGGGAGGAGACCGGCTATTCGAACTGGCGGGTGGGTGGATACCCTAGTGCTTATTGCTTTGTCGGAGCAGGGCGGAGAGGGATTCATTAGTTTGACAACACAAGGGTGTCATGTGGAGAAAGAGAATTGAACTATTCTCTGGGTACTGGTACCGCTTAAGCCCAAGCAAGTGAAGAAATCCTGTAAGATGGACTTGATTTACTTTCCTTTCCAAGACCTATACCATATGGTTTGGGTATACCACTATCACCTATCTAAATGAAATACTAACCTGCCCACGACCCACTATACCGGATACCTTTGCTTTGAAACCAATGACTAGTAGAGGATTTCGAGGAACAACGGCAAAGGGAAGTAGGGATGGGCTTTCCTCGGATTAGTATTCGGATTTCGCTGGTCTTGCCAATGGTTGTTATTCAAAAGAAGGGTTCGCACCGGCAAAGAAGAATATATTTCCTAGCTGTAGCTTTCGAGGAGAAGAAGGATTGAATCAAAGGGACGAGCAAAGGCAAAGCAATGGGATGTTTGGAATTCCATAGAGGAATCCCCAAGCAAAGGCCAGGACGCTAACACTAACGCTATTGATATTCCTAGTGCTTGTTTTCGTAGGATGCCGAGGACTCTTGCTTGAATACAACTAGAGAATTATCAAAACAATACGACTAGCTCTTTACCGCGGGGATGCATTGAGAGGAATCAATTGTTTAACCCAGTGACCGGATAGGAGCCATGACTGTGTGGGTAGCATTATCAAAAGAAGGAAATTCGCAACGCTCTAAATTTCTCTATTTTGATTCTTTTTTTAGGGATTGCGCCGTTACTGTACCTGCTTTCGCTATTGCTGTTCCGCTTTGCCGTTATCCGTCCCTTTGTTAGCATAATAGGAGGGTGCCTTTTTAGCGCAAGACGATGAAATAACAACCTAAGCTTATCGGCATTAGCAAATTGAGAAATCGAATAGATCCCCGGCTGTTGGATAGGAGCACTGCCGTTACCGTGCTTAGAATTGATGAAATTGGATTTCTTACAAAACCCAGAATCTTCCTATTCGTAGTTTTCTTACAAAACCCAGGATCTTCCTATTCATAGGTGGTATACAACTACCCCTATCCCTATTGTTTTGATACATGGCGTATTGGCTTTTCGTTTTTCTAGCTAAAGATCCATCTTTCCTGGATTAGTGATTACTTCAATCCATACCCCTATGGAATAACAAAAAGCAAGGGCAGAGGGACCTGGATCCGGAACCATACAATAATTCGTAGGAACCCACACCGGATAGAGGGCCGTCCCTTCCTCTTAAGAGGTGTAATTCTGTTTGGGGATGACATTAGATAATCCGAATCGTAGTCCTCGTGGGAATGGTCGCAAAATGCGAAGGAGTTTTGTTGTCGAAGGTGGGGATCTAGATAGGTACCGATCTCGGTGGGGATTTTCCTATTTTTTCTATGGAATTTGTTTCATTCCTTTCATGCACAGATGAACCTTCTGAGCTTTTGAAGTACTTTGCCCTGGAGGATTGTCCCTTGATTGAGGGATTTATCTACAACTATTGCGATTAAAGACATATGCAAATTCGAAACAGGGAAGTACGAAACTAAAGGGACTTTCTCTCGATGAACTCCCTAGTTCCTATGTTTGCTTTGAGGCAGTGCTAATTGCTAATGTGTGAACTATCACTATAGAAAAATAGATTGGAATCACTTCTAACATCAAAGATAGGAAAATCAGGCCTATTGGGTGCCGATCCACTCGATCCTATGCTATGCATTTGTGACCAATAGAGGTAAGATCATGAATACAAGATGGCGATGAGTCATGCCAAGTTTGGGGAGTGTTGCTCATACCCTCATTGCATGTTTTCAAATAGGGCATACTGCCTGTGATTTACTATTGAAAAACAAGTCAACACGAGATTCGATTTCTTTCTCTCTACACTATGTACTTACTTTTCTGGCTATGGGAGAGAGAGACTTTCTCTTTGGTATATAGGCACAAATCCAGTAGAAAATACCAATCCAACTTCCTCCTAAAATCACTTCACACAGGCGAGCGTGACTTGTGCGCTTTTTCGTGAAATCGAGCAAATGGATGTGTTTTTCCAAAAAAAAACTGAGTATCTGAGAAATGATGGAGCTGTTGGTTTCGGTCATTGTACGCTTGGTTGCTAAACCGCACCCTTTACGGCGTCTTTAGGAAGAATTAATTTTGGTCCCAAAACTTATAAGAGATCTCGCTAGTGAATATGCAATGCCGAATTCCAATAAGTTGGTACTTCGCACAAGGAAGAAGCTCGTGTTAAATATAGTTTCATCCAGACCGAACCCTACCTTAGCATCTCATCCCCACCCACCAAGTCTTTATCCGCGGTGAAAGGAGTGGTTTAATTCGATGCAAGGTGCAAACGAGCTTTTCCAAAGATGGAGTCCTTTCAGAAATACATGTGCCAGAAGAAAGCATATTCTTTTTCTATCATAAAATTAATCTGCATTCTGATGGCCATTTCGGTCCGTTGTGGGACCACGGCTTGCAAAGAAGGTATTTAGCGCAAAGAACTTCTTTCGCTTTTGGGGATTCCACTAATTGATAGAAGGAAGTGGATGCGGCAGGATTGGCCCCAATTGAATCACTAGTAGAAGAGATCCACGTGAAGAGACTGTTAGGGAGATGCAGATGGAGGGACGTTTGGATTGCTACTAGAAGGGCTTACGACGAATAGATTGTTGGAATGGGATGTAAATTGGTATACAAGGTTCAAAAGAAAGCGGATGGTTCTATTGAAGAAGAAATCAGTATCCAAATTGGAAGAGAAAGGGTTCTGTAACCTACATATACCATATAGGAACACATTACACCACAAGGAAAATGCCACTTGAGGTACATGTATGCATCCACTTCATCGGATGATCCAACGCAAAAAGTATGATATTTCTATTCTCTAGCGCTCGTCATATAGAAAAGGTATCTAGCTTGTCCCTCTAGCGCTCGTAAAAGAAATCCTTCTTGTCCGAGAAGGCAACAACCATTTCATTTATTTAACCCGGATTGCATTATTTAATTGATTTACTACATCGTGTACTACGTATTGGTTCGCGAATGCGTTGCTTGAAGGAAGGAAGCAGCTTTAGAGGTGGGATGCCGTCAAAGGGGTATGCCGGATTTTTTATATGCTAAAGATACCGGTTCAATATGTCATTTCCGAAATCGAGGACCACACCACTGGGAGGACAACTCAAGCACCAAAAACAAAGGTATCACTCGTAAAAGTGATTTTCATCGTAGTACTAGCTCTTGCGTTAGGTGAAATCCAGTGTTAGGTAGGATAGGCAGGTATTCTAGGGATATGCTCATCCGCTGCCCGCGTAAGGTTCATATCTATCCAAGGACAATGGTATAAGGTTCGCATCTTCCCAAAGCCGAAGAACTTCTTTGAACTACAGCCAAGGAAAATATCTAGTATTGGTATCGGGGGCCGGTGTCTAGGGATAGGAGCCCTCAAACGGAAAGTTGAGAAGCCCTGGCTTTGATGACATCCCGACCTGTAGAAAAAGGATCAAGCAGAAGGAATATCTGCTAAAGATTTTGATGCCTCAGTCCTTGCAAAACAGAGTCCTAAAAAAGGAAGTGGGTTGGGCTCTTATCTTAAGTGGGATGTTCGGCCATTGGTTTCAGCACTGACCGTAAGTCTGAATCTGATGAAACTTAAGTGCCTTTTACTTTGGTTCGAAAGATGACCGTCCCATTAGCCAGCCTCATCCACAGCTTCGCTAGATTTCTTTGATCTCGTGCATTTGCAACACGGTGCTCGTAATTTCCCCAAGAGGTTGCTATGGCTTTGAGGCTCATCAGGTCTAACGGACTTTCGTCCTTCGACTCCTATAGGCGGCTTCGCTATCGCTCCTGACTTAGTATAGAAACCGGTATAAAAGACAAGTGCTCACCCTCAACTCCAAGGAATGGGAGTGAAATTCATTCCATTCCGTATAAGTAAGTTGATATGATAGGTTTTTCGGCACATCCTATGAAAGGCTCTCACCTAGCAGGCCTCTTTGACCCAGTGCTGGTACATTCTACAGTGGGAACCACCAGCCCCAATTGCTTATCCATTCAGTATTGGGTGCCATACTAGGAGTTATTATCATATAGTGAAGCGAGAAAACGACATATGCGACCGGTTTTGCTTTTAAGAAGAGTGTCATCCCAGTGTTGAAGTAAACCACGAATCAAAGCCTAGGCTAGCCTATCAGTAAAGAGCTTCCTTCTAGGAAAGGTTTCATGAGATGTTGATGTGCTACCTTCTAGCCTACACCAATGCCTGAAGTTTCCTCATAATAATGACATCGTTGTTGTTTTGGCCGAACCGGAAACGGTGGTACCACCATAAGTAGGTTCTTTCGGTATTGACCAACAAGTCCCTCTCATTGAGATTAATACCAGCTTGGTGAAACCAGAATTTCCTAATCAATCAAATCTTCTTGTAAATTCATTGTGTAAAATAACTCGTAAATTCATTGTGCCAGAATTGATCACTGATCAGGTGTGATCAGTCTCATCCGTCTAAGGATCCAGTGCGATGAGTCTCATCCGTGTAATATTTTGGAATTCCTCTTCCAACTCGTCCCGAAATGGGCGTTATGGCAAAGAACAAGAAGAAAAAGACAGAAGGAATTTGTCCAATAGTAACAAATGGTGCCTCCACAGGTTGACATCCGATCCAACCTAGTAGTAAGCAATCCGCCAAAAGCAACCAAAATATTCCTTGGTGAATCAGTCGAAAACTTGAACTACGCACAGACATTTCTTTAAAAAAAAGGTAAAGCCAAGAGAGATATAAAAACTGGTGCTATTGCGGCTACACCTCCCGCTTTGTCAGGTATACTGCGAAGAATGGCATGGATTGGTAGGAAATACCATTCCGGCACAATATGAGGCGGGGTGGGCATCGGATTAGCAGGTATATAATTGTCGGGATGCCCCAAAACATTAGGAGCAAAAAAAATCCAAATGGAAAAAAAGATAGCAGAAGCTACCCGACCTACAAGATCCTTTACATAAAAATAAGGGTAAGAAGCAATTTTATCCATCTCAGAATGTACACCCAATGGATTATTTGATCCATATTGATGCAATGCGGCCAGATGAAGAAGACTGGCTCCTACTAAAATAAGGGGGAGTAAATGATGGAGACTAAAAAAACGATTTAAGGTGGCATTGTCCACGGAGAAACCACCCCAAAGCCAAGTCACTATGGTATCTCCTACTACTGGTATGGCGCTAGCTAAGCTTGTAATTACTGTTGCTCCCCAAAAGCTCATCCGACCCAAAGGTGGTACGTATCCTATAAAAGCTGTCACAATCATTAATAGGAATATGACAACTCCGAGACACCGAACAAATTCCCTAGGACTGCTATAACTCGCATGATATAGACCACGAAAAATATGAAGGTGAACCACAATGAGAAACATACTTGCCCCATTAGCATGCATATAACGGAGCAACCAGCCCCCTTCAACATCTCTCATAATGTGTTCTACGCTGTTGAAAGCTAGATCCACATGAGGTGTGTGATGCATAGCTCAAGAAACGCCAGTCACTATCTGAATGACTAAACAAATACCTGCTAACGAACCGAACCCCCACCAATAACTAAGATTGCTCGGGGTTGGATAATCTATCAAATGTTGGTTAAGTGTGGAGTATATATGTTGTTTAAGAAGAGAGAATCGTTGGTTCCTTATACTCATTTCTCTTTTGTATCGTTACAACTCTTCTCCCCCCTTATTTACCCCCTTGCCTTGATGGAAATTGGCTTCGCTGCGCCCTGAATAATCAAAAAGCTGCATGAGAAGACTCATCCCATTTTGGCGAGAGGGAGGCAGCGAATCACCTGGGCTACAGATTTGTCGGTTAGTTGATTCTCGAAATAAGGTCATTCGGAAAAAAAAACTGTCGCTTTCTCTGCCGGTTTCTTAAGGCTTCAAACGAACGACTAGTCATTAAGAAACCCATGAAATCCAAGTCTATTTTGGACCTTTCATGAAAAAGTTTTGCCTGCGCGCAAACTACCTAGCCCTTTTCAAAAGAACGTCGATTTCCATCTCAACAAAGAAACAACTCAAAATAAATGAAAGCAATATTGTTGTCCTATTACTCTTTTTTCCTTGTGGAGCTTTGGAAAGGAGAGAATTTGAATAAAGTAACTCTCGGAAACTCTTATTGGACGAGAGAGAGAGTCAATATGATATTGGCGTGGGTTCTACCAACTAAACGAAGAAGTTTTTGATTGGATAAACAACGTATAATGATAGACGCTTCTTCGGCACACATGGAGACATACCTCCCGTAGCTGACCCCTGAATTCAA
The DNA here is from genome assembly GCA_902687465.1 of Secale cereale. Classification (NCBI taxonomy): domain Eukaryota; kingdom Viridiplantae; phylum Streptophyta; class Magnoliopsida; order Poales; family Poaceae; genus Secale; species Secale cereale. The sequence continues at coordinate 70,175,416 of LR738711.1, forward strand.
GGATACTGCTGGCTTTGTTACTAACTGATAGAAACCCCTTAATACAATGTTCGTTTTTCATAAATGTCATAAGGTAGGTAGACCCGGTCTTGCGCTCGTCCGATTAAGTGGCACATTATGCTAAGTGCTCGAACCGTTGGCTGATCTCAGCTGTATCGCCTCATATGTATGAGTTAAGCGAGAAAACAAACGGATACATAAGAGCTCTATGGTGGACCACCAGCAGGAAGATCGAATGGCTTAGCGCATCCTGCGCCTAGTGGACCTGACTTCGTAGGATACTCTGATAGACTAGTCGAATGGCAATGGCCTAGTGGTTGTATCTGCTTGCCGATTCCTATTAAGAATACGAGAGTGAAAATGAGATGGAGATCTTGGCTATCATCAAACCATCCTCCCTCCGCTTATCTCTTTCCTTTCTATATGATAAGTCTACTCGCGCCTCAAGGGCCGGTCATTTACGCTCTCCACTGCATGAACAACATTCCCAACTAGATCTGTACGACTTCCGTTGTCTCCTTTTCGATTCCCGACTCTAGCTCATAGGTATCCATAAGAGTGACCAGCCCTGAATGCTTAAACCTATCAATCCTCTCCTAAATTTCTTTCTTTTTGTCGCTGGGCAAGGAGCAATCCATTCAGCACTTTCCGATGGGGACCAAAAGCCACTGGGCTACCAAGAAGTCGGATTCAGTTCAGTCCTGTTTTCAAGATCCGGTTCAGTGTTTGGGGATGGCTTGGTCCAAGCCCACATCCATAGTAGATGGACTTGAGCAGGCAAGTATGCCACCTACTAATATGATTGATTATGACAATTATGATATGGAATGGACGGTTGTGCAACCGATTGTACTGACTCGCTTACCCCCGAGAACACCTAAGACATGGGGGTTATTTACGCGAGTAAGCCTAGCAAGGACCAAGATCTCGATCTAGCCTAGTTGGGGCTTTAGAGTCACATGACACAGTACCAAGAACGGGAGAACCAGTAACAATTGATACGGATTTCCAACCAACGGATCTTCTTACCTTTGGACCGGAACCTTTAGCTGTTTCCTACTCGGTCTACAGCTTGGTTTGAAATGAGGGAGCCATACCGTGTGGTTGAAGCAGTGTACCGTTTTGCAGTGGATAGGACACTATCTCTATTCGTAGCAGCATTGCGTATTGCTCTCACTAGGAAAGGGGGACATAACCCCTACTATAGAGCAGGAATGGAAGGGAATGAGCTCGGCTGCTTCTCCCCCACACTTCTTTATTTCTCCGTGCCCCTATTTAGTTAGTAATTTCGAGTTAAGAGCGAGAAAACGAACTATTTCATTTAATAAAAAGAGTGCAACGGCTATAGGGTGAAAAGGCCATGAGGATGGCTACGGCTTTGAAGCTCCTTTATCTACCATAGATAGAATGGAAGAGTTTTTTCTCACTGTTGTTTCTGATGTAGGAGTTGGGGATGGAATGATTGATTCAAGCTCTGGTGGTACTAATCATGTCTCTGGGAGTAAACCAACTAGAGCGGCAAGGGAACATGCAGTACTGGAGAGGGGATCTCATAGCAATACTGATTCAAGTAATTTCAGAGTTACCAGAGATGCAATTGGTTTAGAAATATGTACTAGAAAATGGTAAACTAATACTGACTATTCTCTGTGGATATCTGGTTGGACACCAAGCATTTTGACCCCTATTTGAATGCAGAGTCAGAGTATAGACAGCTAAACAATGTTGTAATATATTTCTCTACCAAATTAGAGTGCACAGTCATTTTTCTATTGATGTTCCCAGAAATTCAGTTCACTAGGGAACACCTTACAGGTTGGTCATGGGTATGGGTATGCGCCATACCCCTCAGTATGGAGTACATTGGGTCAGGATTGGATATCAAGAGTTTTCGGTAGCCGGCATTAGGTAAAAGGAAAAGCTCTATAAAAGCGAAGAAATGAAATCGAAGGCCGATGGTAATGCTGGGGCGGATTTTCAGTCGACCAGTTCGCTGAGGGCAAGATTGGAAAGAGTGGTAGATGATATCAGGTACTCCGTATGAAGCGAGGCGTGCGAAAAGAAATAGCAACGGGAAGAAGATGATTTTAATGGTAAGGTATCTTTATCTCGAGACGAATCGCGCGAGATTCCAGATGATGCGGAGCAAAGCGGAACCAATTGTATGGGCACAAGAGGAAAATAACTAGTTCTCTGAATTTTGCTCATGCGAACGAGAAGAGAATTGCGGAGGAGAATAGAGCTCAGCAGAATAAGGTGAGGGAAAAAATTATGATGGACTCTCAAATTGTGGTGACTACACTCAGGTAGGCCACGTCGCCTCAATACTGCTGCCCGTTGGATGCATCAAATTGGTTTCGCAGATCTCGCCTCGCACTCGCTTAGAGGTCATGTCCTTTCTCTTCTCATGCTCTTGCGGCAGACACAGTGATTCTTCGTTCTCTGGTTGATGGCTTTCAAAAGTTAATTCCAGAAAGAGCCATTTGATCCCCATCAAAGTGTGCATTGAAACCCTTACACACTAATATACTTGATACTCGATCTATTTCACCGCACTTCTACTTCCTGACATTAAGAAAGTTTAAAACAAGGTCCTTCAAGAAGAAAGGAAGCACATGCTTGAGACCATTATGATTCCTGTTAGTGATGGTGCACTTGCTGCTAATGTTAGCTGTATTCAGTCTCTGAGTGGTCTACCTGTTGCTGCATCATAACCGGCTGACTCCTCTATTGGTTGCTGCTGGTTTATACCTGCATTCCAATCCGGTTTGATTTAGAGAATCAAAAAGCAATCAACCATCCCCAAACAAAGTGCTGCTGGAGGGAAATGCTAAAGTCCCATTCCGAATTCCATTAAGGTTGTATTCCTACTAAGAAACTCTGGGCTATACTCTACATCCCATCCCAGCTCGTAAGTAATCCTATTTATGTATTAGCCTTTGAACAGCATGGGCCATGAAAGGACCGGAGAAGGAATGCAGTAGGATGATTCTATCTTTCCTATGTATGGGGCACACGATTCTCTTTCCATACACTAGTAAAAATCCATAATAGGGCGAGGGTACCTAAATATCCATCCAGAGCGAGTTGTGATTCTTTTAATTACTACTTTTTGAAAGATTACACCTTCGACTATCTCTAAGCACGCATGTCCCACTATCTATATGTGAGAACATGCTGTAAGCACGCATGCCCCTCCTATCTACAAAAGAGAACATGAATTCCCTACACCAACATATCTAGCGAGGGTCAGCGAGGGTCCTTCCAATCTACGAAAAGAGGGCACTACGAAAGCTAATTAGTCAAACCAGCACCAAAATAGCGAGTGAGTAACAAGCACTATTTCGACCATACTCTCTTGTCCTTAGATTCCTGTCATTAAGCACTACATACTATAGCAGTTAACTCACTATTTGCACTCCTTGCATTCCATGAGCTTTTCTTTCAATAGTAAGCAGGAAATGCGAATAAGAGAAGGGTAGAAGAAGCGATTCCTACTAGTACTAACGATTCAAACCTAGCCCCTTAGACTGTTCCTACCACCTCCCCTCTTTTCAGTCGGAGTACCACGACCACATGACTGGGCTTTCCCCCACGACCAGCACCTACCACCGTCGAGCTACCCGTCCCGCGACCAGTACCACCGAAGCCACGACCAGAAACACCTACTCCATTACCTCCTCCACTAACCCCTTCACAAAATACCAAAATAGGAGCAACTTATTAAATAGGGCTATCTATATAGTAGGTCAAATAGGATCAAGTTTTGCCAATTCCAAATTGAAGTACGTAAACTAAGAAGTTGGCACTTTTCACACAAGGAAAAGGGAGCCCACATATAAAATAGAAAGCGAGTTAGTGCTTGGGAAAGATATTGGTACGTTTAGACTAGGGTCAATAATTCATTAACATTACGAGATTTTCCTGGCTTAAGGCTTTCACTGCAGTATTGTCTTATGCTTTAGCCAAGTATAGCTCTAAAATATGTCTGATTTGCCAATGAATCATGATTTCCCTTGCTTTTCAGATATCCTTGACATGAATAAAATGTGCACTTGACCGTTATCCCTTGCTTTGATTACACTCTATCTATTCTTATCTCTTGTCGGGTCCCAATCCTTCATCATTCTTCTTTGAATTCCGATCGTCATCCAACATACCAGTAACATGTGATGATGCACCCGAATCTACTGCTTTGTGAAGAGTTGGAAGGACAGTAATCGGTTTCTCACTCAACCTATTCTTGGGACCTTGGGCAAATTGAATAAGCGAAGAAGGCAAAGATACTTGTATTCCATTGAATCTCTTCCATTTCATCCTTTTCATTGAATCCCCTATCCAGCAACGCCCAAGCAGTCGATGATCACCTAGCTCTTGTTCGAAGCAATTGAAGTATACTCTACATCAACATGGGATTGAAAAGGTGAGGGTGTAGCGAGCGCTAGAGCTATTTCTATGAAAAGGGGAGCTATTCCTACGAAAAGGGGAGCTAATAACATGTGCTTATATAGCCCTATTGACTAGGGCACATAGCATTTCAGTGTCGTAAGGTAAGGTGATCTATCATGAGTGGGTCTAACGGGCTTTGTAGGGAGCACACAACTTATCTTCTTCCCTCTCTAGAAAAGCCCCAACTCTTGGTTTTCGCTCGCAATACAACAGTTCGTTCGATCTATTAACTTAGTGAACATCACTTTTTATGTTATGTACGAGTTAATTCGTGCCTATTTTCTAAGAGAAGGTACTGGGTAGCGATTACCAGTTTCTGTTGTAGACAAAGAAATCCATGACCAGTCGAAACTTCCATAAGAAAGACCTGCAAACCCTCGTGTTGATTGTACCAATCCCATCTCTCTGAGTCTGCGAATCTACTCTATTGTCCTTTCATCGGGCTTCGCTTGACTTGTTCTTTCGTCCTTTCTCGAGCTCCGGAATGAACAATTAGGTGCCTGTGGTATGATATATCATCAACCTATTGAAAAGCGGGTTTAGCCTCGATTACATAGCTATATAATCAAACAGTGGTTGCGATGAACCAAGCAATGTTGTCTAAGGACCCTGCTCTCAATAACTGCAAGCTGTCGCTTACTTGCCCCACTCCGATTTGAATCTATGATCTTAACTTTCTTGGACAGATAGGCGTGCTTCTTGATGAAATGAATGGATATCTGATGCTGCATTCCCAGCTCTCGAATCAAGCTCTTCGGCGATCCTTGAAAACATCAATTAGTCTTTAGGCACTTCCTTACTTGTGAATTCATACCTGTAATCTTAATTTCCTAGGGTAGATAGACATACTTCCTGCTAAGATGGATGGCTTTCTTTGTTGCACCTCCACTTGAAAGACGGCTGTCAACTTCAACTCTTTGAGGGATTTGCTTTCTCCTGACCCTCAATCCAAAAGGTTTGGCGTTGCAGTTGATACTTTCGATAGCTTTGATCCTCTCTTGCACGAGACTTTCCAGAAAAGAAAACCCAAGTTTACGATGCCTCACATGGCCTGGTATCCCCCAACTCTACTCAAGGTGGTTAAGAAGCAAGGCATTCAAGTCCAAGAAATTGAGAGCGCGATGACTACCTGACAAACCCGAAGTTGACTAAAAAGAAGGGGCAATTGTAAATATCTCACTTCAGGAGCAGAAAGCATACTATGGTGGAAGATCCCATTGAGTTCATTATTGAAGATCTGACTGTCGCTACGAGACTTCAGTTCTAAAACATCCTGGACGAGGCTCTACCTAATTGCTAGAAAGTAAGAAAGTATAGGGTCCAAATTGGATAAAGAAGCACTACGTTTTGCAAGGGCGCCAACCACTAGGTTGTAATGACCAGAACAAGATTAAGTTTGTGTTAAGTCCATTGGGCATGGGTATCCTCCTAACTAAAACGATTCAAATCCGTAAGTTCCGCCCTAAGGTGACCAATCTTTTTGATTCTTTCTCAACTGCCTAGTATGTTGTTTCAAGAACACTGGACTGTAACTCTATTGGCGAGAGAAGAGGAGGACTTATAAGCAGCTTTCCTCCCCAACCACATTAAGCATTTTGATTCCCTTTTAGATTCCAGTGAACGAGAAAGTTTTTGTGACCCTAGGTCTAATTCCGAAGCTTCAGCGGTGGATTCACGAGCCCAATGAGTTGGTCAACGGGATTCGCTTTCAGATTGATCCCCAGTTGAAGGAGGGTCAGAACCCAGAGATAAGAGTTGTTGTAGATAGAGGGATGAGCCTGTCGAATAACAAGAATAAGTCCTCGCATTTCTACTATGAAAGGGAATAAGACTGCTCCTTTGCAGCTTCTCTAACACTTTGTTCTGGTTGATTCACATATATATTTTATAAGCTGGTTAGGAAGACTCTGTCGATGACCGGTAGTTACACCCATAACTTTGCTTTAGTACCCTTCTTTTTAAGACATGCTGTGACAGAAGGGCGGGCTTAGGTGTCTCTGAGGACAAGATATGCGACAGCTTCCAAATGATGTATTGAAGGAAAAAGCCAAAAAGTGGGATCTCGGGAACATCCATCTCAAAAGAAGTAAGTTCTTGATCATTTCCATGGGAATGTGATTTTAGCGGTTACGAACTTGAACTTGGCAGTAGCCACGAACTCTACTATTTGACTTATAATACACGTTTTAGAACTCTCCTTTGGATAACTTATATGTCAGCATAATGGCAGAAAACGTACCCCTCATAGGTAGCTTTATGACTACCACTTTAGCCCTTCGCCTGCCTGGCTTATTGGAAGAACCGAGCTGCGTTCATCACACATCACAATCTCGATCTGAAACAGACACAACATGTTTCATTCCTTTCGTCTGGCGGCGAATCCTGCCCAGGAACAACAACAGCCTTAAGCACAGCTTTTGGAGCTTGCTTTGAGCAACAAGAACGTTGGGAAATGAGTCAACTGCGGGAGCATCGAGAGCACGCTTTGTTCAATCTGATTACCTCACAACTACTTCCATACTTTGTTTATCCCTATTGGCCCGCTCTGGCTAACCCAAAACTCGCTCATAATAGCAGAAAGAGGGCCGCGCCCGGTTCCAAGGACAACAGATCCTATGTCTTCTTATACATCAATTATGCCAATTCGGGAGCTTCATCGTTTGTATCGTTCACTCCCAGTGCGACTATGACGAGAGTTATGTGGATGAATGTACAAGAAGGATATGATAAATGCGCGATGTTCCGACATCGACTATGGAAGAACATACTATATATTGCTTCGTACAGATCTAACCAATATAGAAGGAACAGGTCAGGTAAACAGATGTGCCGAACTCTCACCTTTATTGACAAAACCCCTAAAACCTATATACCCCATTATCATATTTCTTATCAAGAGCCTAACTACATTCTCACATTTCTCGATCAGAAAACGCATAAGATCAAAAATGCCATCATTCTTATTTTAGAGAGGTGTCCCCAGAAGAAGATTTCTTCAGTATTAGCTGAATGTCTGACTTCTGGTAGGAAGCTGTAGTCAGGGACGCCCCTACTTTATTTACAAGATGAAAGAGATCCGTATCAAGAGCTTATTCTTTTGGCTTTAAGCATGGCGTTTTCATTCATTTGTAACTATATAGATATATAGCCCTTGCAACCATGTCCCGGTCTACCCTTTTCCCTGATCTTTGGACCCGTCCACTTAACTTGAGCTTACATCTTGACCCTTGTATGTAGATTTCTGATTTCCTTCGCAATGAACAATCTATTCTCCACTTTTGAATCAAAACACCAACCACAACCGACCCAATAGTAGGAGTAGGCGGCAGTGAAAGTGCCAAAGCCAGGGGAAGTGCCACACTCTAGAACCGAAGGTGGTTGCCACCTGATAAGATCCAAAGCGTAGCAAAGCCCCATGAAAGCAAACAGTACGGGTGGAGGAGTTACCGTGGGCACCGTGTTGGTTCAATCTCTCTATAGGTAGTGTGAAAAACCCTCATTTCAAGAGTTCCTGTTGACGGTCCCATTCCTTACTCTCTTTTTCAACTAACTTAATTGTAGTCTACATTTCATTCTGCTGAGGATTTTGCGTATCACAGCTTTCGATCGATGAATACCTAATCCGCTATTAACAAGCAGTTGGATAGAGCTTCACCAGAGGGATTTGGTGTAACAACCCCCTTTACTGCACACTCAATTATAAGGAGATTCTTTCGGGTTAATGCAAAACGAACTTCTTTTCTCATAAATCAGGTCAAAATCTTGAAATCATGCCAAAAAAATTGGG
>LR738711.1:70188817-70228817 GCA_902687465.1 Secale cereale
CCCAACAAGTGAACTATTTCCTCCTCCAGGATTGTTGCTTTCCTTCTATAAAACACGTATGAAAAACGTGTGCCTTATAGAGGGCTAGGCCACAAATACATAGCATAGATAACAAGGGTTTCGCCAAAGTAGACGCTCAAGCGAAACATTCCACTTATCGAAGAAGGGATACATGTATTTCAAGTTCAAGAAGTAGGCATTGATCCCAAAGAATGTAGTGAAAATCTAGGCTAGGAGGAATGCGTCAGAGATGAGGTCAGGCAAAAGGTTGCTGGATCTTTATGTTGGCCGGAAGTTATTTCTTTTCAATGAGGTTCAATGTTCTCTAGATTGCTTAGAAGTAGCCTGCCTTACTCGAGCCAACTAGGATTAGAAGGTGTTGATAGGGCTAGACTTTCTCTCATGGGCGTGACCATATTAAATAAAGGGTCTTTTCATCGCTTTGGCCTGGAGCCGAGTAAGTAAGGACTTTGCCAGGTTTGAACTCCAAAGTCATTTACGCCCAGTATTTCCTTTGATTCTTATAGCCTTCATGTCAAGGAGCGATGCGAGCGGTCCAATTGCACATCAATAGCAGCTGCTTTTATCTCCGCATTCACTAAACGAAATGATGAACCCATGTTGGTAATTCCCTCTGTGCTCTACTGTCTTGAACTATTTTATTTAGTTGACATGGAGGCTTTAGTGCCACGTTCAAGCTAAAAGCTGTGAAAGCAAGTCAAGCAGTGCCAGATGATGATAAAATAGCGACGCATCCTTCTTTTGAAAAGTGACCAAACGGGACTTTTCAGCATAGTATCAGATGCCTTATTTTGTTAGTTAGGATCTCCTTCTCACTCCAAAGTATGGTTGGTGTATAATCGGACTTTCCCACTGTAGTTTGGAGCTCACACTTTATTTACACCGACCCAATCTACAATCGTAATTTGATAAGAAAGAAATCAAGCAAAAGCTAACTGTCAGCTATAAATAAATGCTTTTGCTTTCTATCCAGCACCTGATGCTTTATGTAGTAAAGAAGGAAATTCTTGGAGTTAGCATGGTACTTAGGTCTCTCGAGCAAGTGACGGATTATCTCTTTTGGAACATTAGAGGTTGTGGACAGCACTCATAGCTTCTCTATTTCTCAAGGATATATGCTTCCTGTTTGCACTCTTTCTAGGTCCAATGCGATAGAGAAGCAGGCAGTGAACCGATTCATCCTGCAAAAGTGGCCATACTAAGAGCTCTGGCTAGTCCTTGCTTCATGAGGTACATACTTCTTCCGGTCTGCTCTGTTGCCGAGCTTCCATTCTCGGACACCTACATTCCCAACAGGCTAGGGCAGGGCAAATACATGAAGTCGGAATGATTCCCACACCTAGATTGAATGCTCCGCCAAAGTAAACCTAAACAATTAATTGAAGGAAGTGTTCCCCGGCATCGATTTCACGTGTCGGTTGCCCAACCCAATAAGTAGTAGTTTTTGAATGATTCGCGTTAGCCAGGAGTTAGAGATGTACTTTCTATTTCAATGAAGTAACCAACCAAAAGAGAGTGCTAAAGGAGTCATTCAGAAGTGAGTGAAGGGGCGCAGAAAAAAGCTGGTGAGCAAAGAAAGCTCAAATTGTTAATTAAACGGGCCTTGTTAATGAAGTATTTCGTTACCTTCCTTTATTCTGATTTTGACCATTTAGTTGAACTGACTCTGTTAATTCGCTCTCACGGTAATTGGATTGCGATTTCCTCTGGATTCAATCTCAATGACTGCTAGTATTTCTTTCTACTTCTATTTGTGGCATATAGAATTTAACGATAGATGAAGCGGAAGAAGGAGCAAGGCTTGAAGGCGGATTAGCAAGGGAATGAATCTGATGAAGCTGTTCCTCCGCTAGAATAAGGGGGGCATGATCGCTGATTTGACCGGGCAGACCAGATGAGCGAGATTGATTGAAAGCGCTGTGCCAACTTGCGTACAAGATTTTAGACTCTAGTAAATCCTCTTCACAAGTTATTTCGTACAGGCTATTCAAGGTCTATTGGCTTTATTGCTTATGTGGTACTTCGACCGCGAAGCCTCGCTTATGCACCGAGAAAGATCGTAGATAGGAAAGATCTGTTATGCACCAACGACAGCCCCTTCTCTTTACCTTTATCGTCTCATACCTCAGTCCATTGCTGGCTTGAATGTTGTCTCTCTTCTTCTTTGCTCGCGAGAGTGAATAAGAGGACGACCCACCGGGGGGAGGATGGAATGAGTCGGCAAGGGGATCAACCATCTTCTTTCAGTAAAGGCACACACATTATCCTTAATATTGGGATAAAAGGACTCTGAAGAAGGATACTCTCTTCCCGTCTTGCGTAACTGACCACTGCAAATCAAGTCGAAAGTGCTTGAGCATCCAGGTTTCGCTATTGGTTATTGACCGGAGATGAGTCTCGGTCATGTCTACACAACACAGGTAGAGGTGATCTTAGTCAGTTCTTCGCCACTTCTATTCTCTTTTCTTAAGTATAAGAGGGATAGGTACTTATTCCTGGCCGGCGGCATCCCCGCCTAATGCGGATCATTGTGCAATGCTTATGTGAAATCTCAATCCAAAACTTATTCGTTTCGTTAGAAAAACCAACGCCGACGTCAAGATCAGTCTCCTTTCCTTTCTCTTTTCGGGAGCAGAGCTGAAAAAGATGGAGTTACCTGGAGATGAGATTTCTTTCTACTGATATGAAGGATAGAAATATGCTATTTGCTGCTATTCCATCTATTTGTGCATCAAGTCCGAAGAAGATCTCAATCTATAATGAAGAAATGATAGTAGCTCGTTGTTTTATAGCCTTTCTCATATTCAGTCGGAAGAGTTTAGGTAAGACTTTCAAAGAAACTCTCGATGGGAGAATCGAGTCTATTCAGGAAGAATTGCAGCAATTCTTGAATCCTAACGAAGTAATTCCGGAGGAATCCAATGAACAACAACGATTACTTAGGATCAGCTTGCGAATTTGCAGCATCGTAGTAGAATCATTACCAACGGCACCCTGTGCGCCTAAGTGCGAAAAGACAGTGCAAGCTTTGTTATGCCGAAACCTAAATGTAAAGTCAGCAACACTTCTAAATGCCACTTCTTCCCGCCGCATCCGTCTTCAGGACGATATAGTCACAGGTTTTCACTTTTCAGTGAGTGAAAGATTTGTATCCGGGTCTACGTTCAAAGCTTCTACCATAGACCTAATTCGAGAAGGCTTGATAGTCCTAAGAAAGGTGAGGGTGGGGGGGTTCTATTTAGGAAGAATAATAAGAATCTCATTCATGTGTTCATGCTAACAGAAGAGTGGATCCAATACACATAAGACTTTTTTTCAGGAAATTCCTAATGTAAGTGATGAATTTGGGATGTCATGCCCCACAAGTTAGTTGCCCAAGCGCTCCCTAGGAGGGCAGTCTACCACAAGATAGAGTTTGAGCCTGGAGCCAAAGCCCCAACCCCTCCATTTTAGGTTTTTATCAGGAAAGAATTTCAGTAAGTCATATCGGCCAGATAAGCCTCTGACGACTCCATATTGATTTTCCCCAGTTTTCTTTCAGAAGAAGCGGGAGCCATTTTGCATTGAAACTCGGTATCAACAGAGTCATCTCCTGAGAAAGACTTATTTCTTATTTATACAAGATTTCAGAGAACATAGTGAAGCCCTCAAAGCGCTAACAAAGTCGTAAGTAGAGAAGTTTTCCAAAAAGATACCTTGTTTTTCCATTAAGTGTGCGTTGTCTGATGACGAATAACGGGGGAGACAACTCAATAACCTAGCGGAGGAACCGTCCGGACTTGAAATAGCGGATGCAACCCTTGCATTTCGTTCTTTTGTTCTTGACTCTATTTTCGCTTTGGCAGTCACTTCCTTTGGAATAAGGGCATTTTTCTTCTCTACTCGTTCCATTGACCATCAAACAGTTTCTTAATTATGTTATGTCAAATGATGGGAAAAAGGAAGGAGTAATCAAAAAAGACTAGAACTACCCGATCCGTTGAAATACGATACGAAGGAAACATACTTCAATCACTCATTCTTATTGTTTGTTCTTCTGATCCCCTTGTTTTTCACTCGCTTAATTCGGAAGAGGAAAACGACAGTAGCTAAAGTGAGAAATAAACAACTGCTCGGAAAGCTTCGGTTTGAGTGTTGGTTTTGATGACAGTGAAGAAAGCTCGCCCAAAAGACGTATGTGGAACCAATGATACCAAAAAAAGAATCAAATATGAGCAGAACCGAGTGCATTGGTAAACGCCTCTGCCATAGCTTGTACGACTTCTGAATCCTATTAATGGCGCTCTCCGAATAAATAAGTAGATACAGGCGGACTACATACACGTGCTCTCCGAGTAGGGAAAGTGAGAAATCTATGGTCTTCCATCCGCGGATGTGAAAAATCCAATCCAATTTGGTCTTGTCCCGTGGCTCAGACCCGGTCGCGTAAATGCAACTACCACTACGACGGGATACTCTAGTTATTTACTCTATTTCAATCCCTATTTGGCCATTCAATAATAGCGTAGGGCCTTTGGAAAGCATCTCTTCCTGGAGGGGACTCCCGCTTGTGATCTTCTTCCTTGGGTCGGAGAAAATAGAACTTACCAATTGGAAATGGAAATGCCGAATGAATTGAACCAAACTACGGAAACTGTGGTTGAGCTTGCGTGTCATCAACGAAGGATGGTTGTGAAGTTGGTGGAAGAAAGCAAACCAATGAATGCAGCTAGTCACCCCGAAAGGCGAGCCCATGTCTTTTGAGAAACTGACACAACCTGTTGTGTTGACTTATCTTATACTAAGGGTCCGTCCCAGCCAACAAGGGATTTCTCATAATTCTAGGATGAAACACCATCATATCTCAGCTTGATTATGAGAGAGATTGAAGTGAAAGAACCCGGTTTCAGAGCGTGGAAACAGAAAAGAATGAGGTGAAAGGGCCGACCCATGTGGCCCACTTAGAATGTGCTTTGACTTCCCCAAGTTGTACAATAGCACTATTTTCTGGACCCAAGTTCAAAAGGATTAGGGCACTGGATTGAAGAATAGCTCAGTCCAATAGAAACTTAGGTTGGGCTGGCGGAGGGATGAGTGGAGCTTCTGTATGACATGTACTGGTGTTTCATTAGTCCCTTGATCGGGTACCCGAAGCTCGCTTTGAGGAAGCAGTGCCATCTGGTTCTTCCTTCTTTCACATCCATCCGCGAATGATTTGAGAATTCTTTTCATCACTGTTTGGATCGCAGACTTGACCGTTGTCTATAGAAAGAAAGTGCTCACTCATTTTCTGTTTGTTTTCATGTGCGCATACACTCAGCCTAATTTAGTAAGTGTGAAGTGGAAGGGCGAGTACGGGTGAAAGCCCACTACCTTCCGCATAAAAGATATGCTCGATTTATAGATAGCTTTGCTTCACTATATAGCGTGGGATGAACTGATAAGCTCTGAATGCAGGAAGGGAAACCTTAGAGCTTTCTTCGCTTATCTTCCCAAGGAGACCATATGATTCTCATTATTCTATTTCTCTGTCTTTCCAACCAGCATTGCCGCTTATTCTGATTGGAGTGATGTGTGGTACCGGGGATAATGCAATTGATGGTGCTTGTGGCCCCACGGAATGACCGTATAAAAGGAAATAGGCAGCAAGGGAGTTGGGTAGACTAAAGATACTGCCTTTAGCCCTCTGCGACCTTTTTTTAAGTCGAGTCGTAAGGAAAGATCGATAGGATTTGGTCCATTTGGTGTCCTTCCAGACGGAGAAGTGAGAACCCTTTCTGCTTTGACCGCTTGCCCTCCTGGCACAGATGTGGGAAAAGGTCTCAGTTGCGGAATCAAATATGAATGAAGTTAGAACAATCAGCATAAGCTCTTTCTCTAGGGCCACTATCAATAATGACAAGAACTCTTACCAACTAGCTTAACGCATCCGGCCTCCTTCTCCTTTGTACCCCTAGCGGATATGAATAATAGGAAGAAACAAGTCCTTTCTAAAGGCGGGCATTAGACCAGAGTTTCGTGAGCCGGAGAAGATCGATAAAGCTTAGAACTTGCTCGTTTGCAGGAGGAGGCGGTGGTATGACTCCGTCCGTTGAACGAGCATTTCGTGCCACCTGTTCGGCGTCCACATCCACTACCATTTTCTGATCCCAGTATCTATAGCAAAATCGCTATTTGCCTCACTCTATAGAAGGCCTCCCGTATGTATGATCACCAACCAAGTTCCTTTCTTCTTTTGTTTGTGCCATCTTTACCAACTTCTACTTCTTGGCTGGCTTGATGCTTACAGGTCTTGCCTCTGCTGATACTGGTCATGGGGACAAGAACTCCGTGGGAAGAGAGCAGATACCAATCCTAAACAACCCTTAGAATGGCCTCATCCAAACGGATGATTGTCATTGATAAGACGGGCAGGTGGTATGTTGATACTGAGCCGCTTCCCCTGTAGTTGTTAGCTCGTTCTTGACAAATCCGATCGGGTCTTCATAATCCGGAGTAAAAGGATTCGAATCTTTGCATGCCGATACCAAAAACCGATGCCTTACCACTTGGCTATACTCCAAACAAACGGTAGGTTCCTGGAGAACCGTGGAAACTAGTTAGTTCAAATCGAACTCAAAAGCAATGCGCACTATCTACGCATTTTTTTGATTCACCAAGACCCGCTAAAGGCTGATACAAACGAATAGTGGGAGTTCTGTCTTACGAATATAAATGGAGGAAATATCCCTAGTACCTTTGTCCTCTGCAAAGATCATAAGATCAGATGGAGTTGGATTGATTTCTCGCATCTACTAGATCAAAGATCAGAGTCAGGGGAGCTCTCGTAAGTGAGCCTAAGTAAGTAGTGTGGTTCGAGCGGATCAGTCACCGCTGAGTTCTGCTTTCCTCGCAGAGTTGGTTTTAGTCGGAACCGCGCTCTTGCCTTCTTCTTGTGCCCCTTGATTATTGATCTGAATTCAAGTTAGATTAGAGAATACCGGTGCCTTTTGATCCACCCTTAGGTTTTAAAACTGTGGAGGTTCAGTTACAAAATGCAGTTTATGAGGCTGCTTTGTATGCCAGTGTGCAGGAAGGAGAGTTGGAAGATATACCTAGATCCCCCAATAGAGAAAAGAGCGAGCAGGTTACCTACTCTTGTGGTGGATGGCGGCACTAGAAGTTGATGCTTTTTATGGACGGACATAGAAATTCGATTTCCAATAGAGCTGCAAACGCTACTGTAAGCCGAAGACAAATTGTCGTGGAATTAGCACGGCAGATGTCCGGTTTAGCGGACTTGATGATGGAACCATCGCACGGGTTAGCTTGAAGGGGTTCATAGCACACAAAGGACACAGAGAGTTTATACTAGTTCGGCCCCTTCGATGAAGGTAAAAGCCTACGTCTAGTTGGTTTGGTATTGCTTGGGCGTCGTTTTACAGGGAGCGGATCGCTAGCCTGTGGTCTCGATGGGTTGATTCTTGCTTGTCCTGAACCGTCGCCGGGTTGTCCCTTTATATAGAGGTGACGCCTGGTCCGGTTTACAGAGTCCCGAGGCTGGCTCATACTTGTGTCCGCCTCGGTCTCTGTCTTTTCTTCCTTATCTCTCAAGTTACATCACTTGGCGGTTTACAAACCACACTTCTATACATGGGCCCTAAGATCTCATGGGCCGTAGCCTTTACTAAATATTACAACCAAATATAATATAACTAAGCCGGTTTACACTAGCCGGTTCATACCTCCTAGTCATATCCCTGACATTAGGCCCCAAAATGATTTGAACTTGTTCATATCAGTCTTCCTTGTCTTGTATAGTTTTCTTCTGTCTTCACATTTTTGTAAACCGGCTCTGACGTCATCTTCGAGAATCACTAGATCCAATCGTGACATCATCTCCGCATTTAATGCTGCGAGCTGTACTGTAGCTTTGTTTAATGGTTATCCGAAAATCGAGGCGTCAAAAGGGATCTTTATCCGATCTTTGCCCCCTCGAATCCCGCACCTGTCGCTTCACCTCTGCCTTTCGCTTATAAATACCGCCCTCCCCCTTCATTCTTTCTTCTTCTCGCCTCTTCTTCCTCCGTCTGTCGCCCGAACTTCCAGACGCCATTGACGCCCGAGCTTGAAGCGCCGCGGTTGCCTCGCCGAGTCAAGACCTTCCTCGCCGCTGCATCAACCTGATTCGACCAGAAAAACTCCGCCGCTGTCCTCCATTGTTCAGGTACGTCCTTTCTTCTTCGTTATAGATCCGCATGTTCTAGGGTTCCTCCCTTGTTCTTCCGCCATTAGGGCTTTCAACGAAAGCTTCATCTCGTTCCTCGTAAATGCTCTCTTCGTAGAAAGTTTTTGACCTTTATACCCAGTTAATAGATCTTCCGCTAGTATTTGCCTTAGATCCCGCCATTTATACTTATCCTGTAGATTCATCTGCTCTGCATAAGACCCTTGCGTTTCTTCCCGTACCTTCTTGCACTTACTTTTCTTTTTCTTTCTTTGTGCGCCCAGATCTGTTTCACTTTAGCCATTTACGAAGAAACTGTTTCTTTTCCTTTGTAAGATCCATTAGATATACTCCGGTTTAAACTGTTACGCCCTGTTCCTGTAAAACCTTTGAAATTGAACGCGACGGTTTAGCTGTTCCTCTTTTACTGTCGTGAACCGGTAATGACATAGCTCCCTGTTATCGCCGGTTTAATCATACCATTAGTCCTCTGTTTAAACCGTTGCGTAACTTTCATAGATTTTTCCGGTTTATACTGCTGTACCCGCATAATCCGTCTTTTGCACTTTATCTTTTCCAGTACTTGTCCTTCCATTGCTATGGCCAAGCAGTTTGTCTCCTATGATTGGGTCCCTTCCATCATCACGGAAGAAGACTTGGTCAAAATTTCTGAAATTGGTACCTTAGGCCCTCAGTCTGTTTTGAAGTGCCGGGCTCCGGGGAATGAATGCCCTCCTACTCCCAGGCCCGGGGAGGTTATTGTGTTCTTTGACCACATATCTCGAGGCTTCTCTCCCCCCGGTTCAAAGTTTTTCCGGGACGTTCTAGCTGCCTTCCAACTCCACCCTCAGGATATCGGGCCCAACTCTGTTTCAAATATCTGTGACTTCCAAGTGTTTTCGGAGGTGTATCTACAAGAAGAACCGTCGGTTGATCTATTCCGGGACTTCTTTCACCTGAACCGGCGCACAGAGTTCACCAACGGACCGCATCAGGAGCTCGGTGGTGTCAGTATCCAGAAAAGGAGAGACGCTGTCTTTCCTCATGCCGCTTTACACACACATCCAAAGGAGTGGAACAAGTCATGGTTTTATTGTGTTGACACTTCTCCTGAAGGGGAGAACCCTTTGCCGGGTTATCGTGAGCACCGTATTCCGGAGGATCATCCTCTACCACAACGACTCAGCTCCGTCGAGCGGACCCGGTTTGCATCACAACTCTCCAGGTTAAAAGCTTTCATGGCCAATGGCTTGATCGGGACTGATTTTATGCGCTGCTGGTTGTCTTGGAGCATCCTTCCCTTAAGTCAGCGATCACAGCTGATGTGCCAGTATTCTGGTAAACCAGACGACCCTCAACGGTTTACCAAGGACAAACTCTCTGAGTCGGAGGTTATAGAATCAGCCAAGAAAATGCTCAACGTCTCTTTAGCAGACTGCAGCAAAGTCGGGTTAGCCCCGTACTATAAGAAGAATAGGCTGCCTGCGGTAAGTTTTGATTCGCCCTGTATTTTGTAACCCATTCCTTTAAACCGTTTTTCCAATTGTCTTTCTTTCTTTTGAATAGTCTAATGATCCTTTCTGGAAGAGAAAGCCTCAGGAGAAAACCGGCAAACAAGTAAGCCGGAAAACCTTTGCCAATAAGAAAAGAAAAGCAGCTATTGACGCTAGCTCTCCCGCCGAAGATGATGACCCGGATTCTGAGGTATGAATTAATCCGGTTTGACTTTTGCTTTTTTGTACTCATATCAGTGTCTAATGATAACTTTCCACAGGAATTGGCTGAAGGTGATAATCCGGCTGAAGTTGAGGTAACTATCCTTTCTTCTGATTCAGAACCTCTTCCACAAAAAAGTCGTCGGACCGTCCGGAAATACCAATTTTCTCACCCTTACGCTCAATTGGATCCTAATTTTCTTTTGAAGAAGCAACAACATGAAGCTCTTCGCCGGACCACTCGCCATAGTGGCCTGGTAGTGGAATCATCCGGGATTTCTTTAACTTCCGGCTCGGAAGCGCCGTGCTGAGGTGATACTTTCTCCGACTCTTCTTCATCCCAAGGCCGGGCTTATCCGAAAACCTCTTAAACCGTCTGACCCTGATTATCAGGAAACTCCCCTGTCTTCTTCTGGTGAATCGACTGCCACGCAGCTTCCTCCATTGAAAACTGTCCCAGGGTAAATCTTTTTAACATTTCCGGTTTATGATTTCCTTTTTGCTTTATAATATTAACTCATTTCGCATACTTTTTTCAGCAAACCAAAGCCTAGCAAGAAATCCAAGGCAAACAAGCCTCCTGCTGAGACCACTGCAGATGATCCGGCCGATGATCCGGCAATGACCGTTCCTCCAGAAAGCGAGCCCATAGCTCCTCTTGAAGATCCTGCGCCTACGGATCACCTCTCCGTACCTGAAAATCCTACTGCTGAAGATGCACACAACTCGCCAAGCCCTGCCCGGGTCAACTCTCCGCAAATTAATCCGGCATCTCCCAATCCGGCTCACACCGCGACTCCAATTGCCCCTTCTTCTCCAGAAGTTGTAGTGACTGGGGCTGCATTTGTTGCTCCGGCTGAGCCCACCGTTTTAGCCAAGCATACGGCTAAAATGGAGAAACTATATAAAGAGAAGGGCAAATGGAGTACTGAAATATCCAATCTTGCAGACATGAGCGCCCAAGAAATTTATTCTGGGTATCTAAACCGGCTCCACAGCAGCCGAGACTATGAAGCGAGTTTGGTTAACTTGATGAAGGAGAAATATGAGGTAATCCTTTTCTTCTGACTTTGTACTTTTGATATGCTTCTATCCCATAACAGCCCCCAAGTTCCGGTTTAGCTGCGTGCTGAAGGTGAACCGGAACTTTGTAGTTTGAACAATTGATCTTTACATTAGCCCCCAAGTATCAAGTAGATAACTTGTTTGTGTGCTTGAGACTTGTAACTTTGAATTGCTGTTGCTTATTGCTTCAACTGCCATTAGCCCCCAAGTGTCAAGTAGACAACTTGTTTGTGTGCTTGAGACTTGTCTGATTTTTGTTTCTTGTCATTTGATTGTGCTTGCAGGCTGAGTTAAACCGGAACGCTGATGAAATGAATGAACTTCGGAGCCGTCTTGCTGAGACAGAATCTGCCGCTTCAAAGGCTAAGAAAGATCTTCAGGTAAGTTTAAAGACTGCTGAAGATCTGAAGAAATATTTTGAAGAAGAGCGGACCACTTTTGAGGTTCAAAAGAAAGATCTGGAGAAAAGGATTCAAGATGCTGAAGGGGCACTTAATCCGGTTACAGAAGAGTTAACCGGTTTAAAGCAGCAGATTGAGATGATGACCACTGCAATCTTTGGTAAGTATAATCTGAACTCCTGCTTTATCCCTGTAATCTTCTAACTGTGCCAGTTTAACCGTTATATCTATATGCAGGGCACCGTGTCTCCCATCTTGGGGATGACCTACGGAAGAAGCTTAAAGCGTGTTACACCTTGGTCGAGCAGCTGTATTCCGGCGCTCAGAGGATCATCAGTGCAACTTCTTTCGGTAAACCGGCCCCTACGACTATCCAGGACACTTTGAAGAAATTATCTGTCTTGCCGGTTCATCTTGAAGAAGTCAAAAAATCTGCTGCCCGAGGTGGTGCTCTTCTGGCCCTTACGAGGGCTAAGGCTTGGGTCCCGGATCTTGATCCGGAAGAAGCTTTAACCGGATTTCCTGATACAAAAGATGACGGCTCAACTTTTACCGCAAAGGATCTCTACGCCTTGACGAAGGAGATGCGTCCCCTCGCCAGCAAGCTTGCAGCTGAATCCGATTTGTCCAGGTATCATCCGGGATACGACTTGCAAAACGAGCGGGTGGAGCGGCTGGTTTATGACACCGTCAACTTAATCCCGCCGGTTTGTCCTCATACCTTCGCTCCTGATATTGAACCTTCTGAACTTATCAACGACGAGATGTATTTCCGGGCTTTGACGAAGATTGACTGGCGTGTGCCGGACTTCCAACCGCTTCAAGAAGATGAAGATATCCCGGATCAAGGTGATGGCCAGCCGTCTCAGCAAGGAGGAGCATAATTCAAAATTTATTGTTGTAATCGCAGTCTCTGTTTTGCCAAACAATCTTTTTAATCTGTCAGGCTTGCTATGCCTTGTAATAGGATAGCTGAAACTTGATCTGCTTTAATCCGGATATTCTGTCTTATATGAAATATTTGCCAATCTAAATGTTGTCCGATGTTTGCTTATCTTGCATATCCTCTGCTCCTGCAGAAATAATACTGAAAATATTTCCTAGCGGTTTACCGCTGGACAGATTACATTGTTCTCCCAAAATGCCAAATAAGTACATATTTATACCAGAAATAAAGTTATACCTGAGATTATATATGCTCAATACTCTTAATCCGGTAGGACTTTAAAGACCTTTGATGAAGACCTTCATGGATCCAATTAGACACCGGGTTTTGATGATAAACTCCGGTTCATCTTGTTCTGAAAAACTGTTTAGAAATTTGTGGCTTGTTGCCTGATAGATGATCCGGGTTATAATGAACACCGGTTTACTCATGCTGGTATTCATGATCCAGACTTTTCACTTTATAGATATGTGGTCAGCTTCTGTAGCTGTTCCACTCCGGTTTAAAGGGTTTAAAACACAAACACAAAAAGATGCAAATTTTGCAAATAAGACCATGTAGTCGAGGCTTTTTAAGAGCTGCCAGGCTCAAAGCAAGGTTCAGCCAATCAATGGGACGTGGATTATCCATCTTTCCCAGGGGGCCTAGCCAATCACTGAACGTGGGCATACCATCTTTTCAGAGGGCCAATAGAACAGCAAATAAAAACTGAGCCAATCAATGGGACGTGGATTATCCATCTTTCCCAGAGGGCCTAGCCAATCACTGAACGTGGGCAAACCATCTTTTCAGAGGGCCGATAGAATCGTACATAAAAAATTGAGCCAATCAATGGGACGTGGATTATCCATCTTTCCCAGAGGGCCTAGCCAATCACTGAACGTGGGCAAACCATCTTTTCAGAGGGCCGATAGAATAAAAATTGAGCCAATCACTGGATGTGGATTATCCATCTTTCCAGAGGGCCTCCATGGTTCCTCCTGAACCGGTGGATAAATATAAACCAATCACTGAATGTGGATTATCCATCTTTTCAGAGGGCCTCCAGGGTTCCTCCTGAACCGGTGGGTAAATCGTGAAGCGTCCTCTCTTCAAACCGGATATGATCTCATGTTTTTTAGAGAGTTTTATTGCTCCTTTGTATACTCTGCAAAAAATCAACTTCTAAACCGGCCAATATAGTGAAATATAATATCTGATAAAAAACTTGTATGGTTGTCCTCACAAGATATTTGTATATGGAAAAAGGGCTGAGCCCCTAGTTTACCGAGGGTGCCGGTTTATTCATTAATCATAATATATACATAGGATACATTGGAGCGCGTAGCTCAAGAATAGTATGGCCGTAAATGGGCGATGTTCCACGGTCTCTTCGTCTCCTCTTCTGACGTCCGTGAGTCTTTGTGTTCTCGAACGTCCACCAGGTAATATGAACCATTGTGTAGATTCTTACTGACCACAAAGGGCCCTTCCCAAGGTGGGGATAGCTTGTGCATATCTGTTTGATCTTGGATGAGCTGGAGTACCAAGTCGCCCTCCTGGAACGTCCTTGTTCTGATCCGGCGGCTATGATATCTGCGTAAGTCTTGTTGATAAATTGCAGATCGTGCTGCAGCTATATCACGCTCTTCATCCAGCCGGTCCAAACTGTCCTGTCTTGCTTTCTCGTTGGCCGATTCAACATAAGCCGTCACCCTTGGTGAATCATGACGTATATCGCTCAGAAGGACTGCTTCAGCACCATAGACCATGAAGAAAGGTGTGTAACCTGTAGACCGGTTTGGTGTGGTGTTGATACTCCAAAGAACAGATGGCAACTCCTCAACCCAACATCCTGGGGTTCTCTGCAAAGGTGTCATAAGCCGGGGTTTGATACCTCGCAAAATCTCCTGATTTGCCCTTTCAGCCTGACCATTGGATTGGGGGTGGGCCACAGAAGACACGTCCAAGCGAATATGTTCTCGTTGACAGAATTCTTCCATCTCACCCTGAGATAAATTGGTGCCATTGTCTGTGATGATGCTGTGTGGAAAGCCAAACCGGAAAATTACTTTCTTGATGAATTTGACTGCCGTTGCTGCATCACACTTGCTTATAGGCTCTGCTTCTACCCATTTTGTAAACTTATCTACTGCTACTAGTAGATGAGTTTTCTGATCTTGGGATCGTTTAAAGGGTCCAACCATATCAAGCCCCCAAGTCGCAAACGGCCAAGTTATTGGTATCATCCGGAGCTCTTGTGCTGGAACCAAAGCACGCCTCGAAAATTTCTGACAAGCGTCACACTTCCGGACCAGATCTGCCGCATCTGCATGAGCAGTTAACCAATAAAAACCATGCCGGAATGCTTTAGCCACCAATGATTTTGAACCGGCATGATGACCACAATCCCCTTCATGGATCTCGCGAAGAATCTCACAACCTTCCTCAGCTGATACACACCGCTGAAATACTCCAGAAGTACTGCGATGATGAAGCTCTCCGTTTGCAATCGTCATGGACTTAGAACGCCGGATTATCTGTCGTGCTTCTTCTTCATCGTCCGGTAACTCTCCTCGGCTCAGGTATGCCAAATAAGGCAGCGTCCAATCTGGAATAACATGAAGCGCTGCAACTAACTATGCCTCCGGATCTGGAACAGCTAGGTCTTCCTCCGATGGTATTTGGACCGAAGGACTGTGCAATTCATCCAAAAAAGTGTTTGGTGGCACCGGTTTACGTTGAGAACCCAGCCGGCTTAGAGCGTCAGCCGCTTCGTTCCTCCGCCGGTCTATATGATCCACCTGATATCCTTTGAAGTATCCTGCAACTGCTTCAACTTCTCGTCTATAAGCTGCCATTAGGGGATCTCTTGAATCCCACTTGCCAGAAACTTGCTGCGCCACCAGATCCGAGTCGCCAAAGCACTTAACCCGGCTCAAGTTCATCTCCTTTGCCAGCCGCAAACCATGAAGTAGTGCTTCATATTCTGTTGCATTATTAGTACAAGGAAACAATAAGCGGAGGACGTAACAAAATTTATCACCTCTGGGGGAAGTTAAGACAACTCCAGCCCCCGAGCCCTCCAACTGTTTTGAACCGTCAAAGTGAATCGTCCAGTAAGTAAGATCCGGCTTCTCCTTAGGAGTTTGCAACTCTGTCCAATCATTGATGAAATCTACCAATGCCTGAGACTTTATAGCGGTGCGTGGTACATATTTCAACTCATGTGGGCTGAGCTCAATGGCCCATTTCGCTACTCTGCCTGTAGCTTCCCTGTTTTGGATTATATCCCCCAACGGTGCTGAACTAACTACAGTTATTGGATGACCTTGGAAATAGTGCTTCAACTTCCGGTTTGCCATAAACACACCATATACCAACTTCTGCCAATGAGGGTATCTCTGCTTGGATTCAATGAGTACTTCACTCACGTAATAAACCGGGCGCTGAACCGGGTATTCCTTCCCTGCTTCCTTGCGCTCAACCACGATTGCAACGCTAACTGCCCGTGCATTGGCAGCAACGTATAATAGCAACGACTCCTTGTCAATAGGAGCAGCTATAACCGGTGGCTTTGCCAATTGCCGTTTCAGATCCTCAAACGCTGCGTTTGCCTCATCACTCCATATAAACCGGTCTGTTTTCCTCAGCATCTGGTAAAGTGGGATCGCCTTCTCTCCCAAACGGCTGATGAACCGGCTTCATGCTGTGATCCGGCCAGCTATACGCTGAACATCGTTGATGCAAACCGGTTTCATTAAAGATGTGATGGCCTTGATCTTCTCTGGATTAGCTTCTATTCCTCTGTTTGAGACCAAGAATCCCAGTAGTTTACCTGCCGGAACACCAAAAGCACACTTCTCCGGATTAAGCATCATCTTATAAGCTCGAAGATTATCAAAAGTTTCCTTAAGATCCTCTATCATTGTTTCTTCCTTCCTTGACTTGACCACAATGTCATCCACGTAGGCATGAACATTCCTCCCTATCTGCCCTTTCAGACAATTCTGAACGCAACGCTGATAAGTTGCTTGTGCACATTTAAGTCCAAAAGGCATAGATACATAGCAAAAGGCACCAAAAGGAGTTATGAAAGCTGTCTTCTCTTGGTCTTCAACTACCATCTTGATCTGGTGATACCCTGAATATGCATCCAAAAAACTTAGCCGCTCACATCCCGCTGTGGCATCGATGATCTGATCGATGCGAGGGAGAGCAAAAGGATCAGTTGGGCAAGCTTTGTTGAGGTCTGTGTAGTCCACACACATTCTCCACTTCCCGTTCTTCTTTAACACTAGCACCGGATTAGCCAACCACTCCGGATGAAAAACTTCCACTATGAATCCTACGGCCAAAAGCCTGGCCACTTCCTCTCCTATAGCCTTGCGCCTCTCCTCATTGAAGCGGCGTAGATACTGCTTGACCGGTTTAAACTTCAGATCAATATTAAGACTGTGCTCAGCGAGTTCCCTCGGTATACCTGGCATGTCAGAAGGTTTCCATGCAAAGATATCCCGGTTCTCACGGATGAACTCGATGAGCGCGCTTTACTATTTGGGATCAAGGTTAGCGCTGATAGTGAACTGCTTAGACGAATCTCCAGGCACAAAATCAACTTGCTTGGTCTCCTCTGCTGATTTAAAGTTCAACGCCGGATCATGCTCTGTAGTCGGTTTCTTCAGCGGAGTCATATCTGCCGGATCAACATTATCTTTATAATATTTCAACTCTTCCGTGGCACATACTGCTTCTGCATAGGCTGCATCTCCTTCTTCACATTCCACTGCTATCTTGCGACTTCCATGAACCGTGATCGTGCCCTTATGACCCGGCATTTTAAGCTGCAGATAAACGTAACATGGCCTAGCCATAAACTTAGCATAAACCGTCCTTCCAAACAAAGCGTGATAAGGGCTTTTGATTTTGACGACCTCGAAAGTTATCATCTCCGACCTGGAATCATGCTCATCTCCAAAAGTAACTTCCAAGTCAATCTTTCCCACCGGATAAGCCGACTTACCTGGCACTACTCCATGAAACACTGTGTTTGATTGCCTTAACTTCTTATCCGTTAGACCCATACGACGGGAAGTCTCATAGTACAAGATATTGATACTGCTACCACCGTCCATGAGAACCTTAGTGAATTTGTAGCCTCCCACCTGAGGTGCCACCACCAAGGCTAAATGGCCCGGATTATCCACCCGCATCGGGTGGTCTTGTCTGCTCCACACGATGGGCTGCTCTGACCAGCGCAGAAATTGCGGTGTTGCCGGTTCAACTGCGTTAACAGCCCGCTTCAAAACCTTCTGATCTCTCTTACACAGACTTGTGGTGAAGACATGATATTGCCCACTGCTCAACTCCTTTGGATTACTTTGATATCCAGATTGCGGCTGCTGTTGCTGACGCTGCTGATTCCCCTGACTATTATAATTCCCTTGGCCCTGCTGTTGATTGCTCTGGTTATTGTAACCACCTTGATGATGCGGCTGATTGCCCTGGTTACCATAACTTCCTTGATTATTTTGATTACCGGTCCGGTTTTGATAACCATTGTTATTGCCCCTATATCCTGATCTGGAGCTGTTCCCCTGATAACCCGGACCATAAAATCCGGGACCTGAACCGCCATTTGGAGGCCTGTCATGAGGATTGAAGCGGCCCGCCATTGCCTTCATAAGGGGCCTGCACTCCCTTATGGTATGCTTTGCCGGTCGACCTTTCATGCTATGTTTCGGACAAGGCTGATCTAACTCTTGATCCCAGCTAAGATTTCCTCCGCCGGTTTGTGAAGGTGGATTTCCCAGGCTACGCTGAAAATCCCCTTGAACTTGAGTGTTGGCCACGAAGTCAGAGCCACCCTCTGCCTTCCGTTTGCCCAAAAAACTCGTGGTAGCCGGATTAACTTGTGCCGGTTTACCAGACTTGCTAACCTTCCCCATCTTGTCTCCTTCCGCTTCTGGATACTTGGTATTATCAGAGTCCCCATATTTTACCAAGGCACTCATGAGAGTTCCCATATCATTACAATCCCTTTTGAGCCGTCCGAGCTTTAACTTTAAAGATTCAAACCGGCAATTGTTTTTCAAGGTCACTATAGCCGTACTAGGATTGATACCATTCGAAGAGTGCAAGATCTCCGCTACTCTCCGCACCCAAGCAGCTGTAGACTCCTGCTCTCCTTGCACACAAGCTGCTAGATCCACCACTGACATCGGCTGTTTGCACGTATCTTTGAAGTTTTTGATAAACTGGCTGCGTAGTTCCCCCCATGATCCAATAGAGTTCGGGGGTAAACCCTTCAGCCAGGTCCGGGCCGTACCTTCAAGCATCATAGTAAAATACTTAGCACAAGCCGATTCATCCACGTCCAGCATCTCCATGGCCATCTCATAACTTTCAACCCAAGCTTCCGGAGCTAAATCTGCTGTGTAATTAGGTACCTTGCGAGGCCCTTTAAAATCCTTAGGCAGCTTGACACCCGTAAAGCGGGGACAAGACATTGCACCCCGAAAGAACTCGTCGTAATTCCTGTTTCCGCTGTAGCGGTGTGAACCGGCGTCGTTTGATGAACCTCCTCCCGGGCTCCTGATCTAACCCGGTTTACATCTGGAGCTGGTGCCGCCGCACCCGCCGGATTATCCTGCCTGCGCTGATGCCTCCTGCGTTCGCTGCTAGACACTTCTGGTTCTTCCCAATGCCTAGTATAACTCCGGCTGGGACGTGGTGTTGAATGTAGCCTTTCCCTGCTATGAGAATATGCTTGCTGCTGTATCAACACCGTGTTGAGTAGTTCCTTGACCCGGCGAGCCTCCACTGCTACACGGGACATCCCCTCATCGGGTAAAGCAGCCAACCGTGTTGCAGCTGCAACGATGTTATCCAACGGGTTTGAATAGTGACCTGATGGGTGAGGTGCAGATGTGATCCGCCGGTCTTGCTCCGCAACAGGCTGTTGAACCGGTTCATCCCTAACCGAGGGTGCCCTTCGGTTTAAAGCGGGATTATTGCTGGTCCCTGTCCCTGGTGTTCTAAATAGATCCATTGCCTCGTAAACCGGCGGTATACGAGATTGATACTTCCGACTTCTTACTCCCTGCGTAGAGGCCTGTTCCATCGTTAGGTGAAAAGCTTGATCATCCAACTCTGTTTGCCTCCTGACTATCATTGCCTTCTCGGCTTCCAGATCCTCCTTTAACTGATCAATCTGGCCCTTTAACTGAAGGAGCTCTGCATCATGCTGCGCCTTGTTTGCCGGAGCTACTGTTTCCACTGCCTTAGCTGTGAACTCATCGATCAAGGTGGATAAAACGTCAGTAGGTGAGAGGGTCGTGCCGCTCCCCCCTACACCAGCCTCTGCTGTCGTCCCGTTCACCGGGGGCTGCGAACCGGCCATAAAGACCGCCACCCGGTTTGGCGGGTCGAAGGGGTCCGGAATACTGT
This sequence comes from Secale cereale, assembly GCA_902687465.1. Classification (NCBI taxonomy): domain Eukaryota; kingdom Viridiplantae; phylum Streptophyta; class Magnoliopsida; order Poales; family Poaceae; genus Secale; species Secale cereale. Next base: position 70,208,579 of record LR738711.1, read on the forward strand.
TTCCATCGGACTCGCCCTCAGACCGGCCGTCCTACAACTGATACAGAGATTCAGTTTCTCCGGATGAAGATTCGTCGTCGGAGTAGACAGCGGTTGCACCATCGGATTCCGATCCGTCTGCGGCTCAAACTCCGTGGATTGCTCCAACGAACACGCGCTCCCCGGCGGGCTGAATCCGGGCCGATCTCGCACGCTGAGCCGGCTCGATGATGTTGGGGAAGATGTCCGGCTCAGGTCCCGGTTCGCCGATTTTGCCGATGAAGACTTGGATGCCGCCGAAAGGAACCCGGTACCCGTATTCGATCGAATCGGCCTCCGGTCCCCAACCTGCGTCGTCGAAGTAGATCCGGCCGCGGCGACTCTTGGTCATCCGGCCGACCGCGTAACCCTTGAGCCCTTCAAAGCTGCCCTTCAAGAACTCGAAACCATCGTGCGGAGGCCCCACGGTGGGCGCCAACTGTCGTGGTATTAGCACGGCAGATGTCCGGTTTAGCGGACTTGATGCTGGAACCATCGCACGGGTTAGCTTGAAGGGGTTCATAGCACACAAAGGACACAGAGAGTTTATACTAGTTCGGCCCCTTCGATGAAGGTAAAAGCCTACGTCTAGTTGGTTTGGTATTGCTTGGGCGTCGTTTTACAGGGAGCGGATAGCTAGCCTGTGGTCTCGACGGGTTGATTCTTGCTTGTCCTGAACCGTCGCCGGGTCGTCCCTTTATATAGAGGTGACGCCTGGTCCGGTTTACAGAGTCTCGAGGCCGGCTCATACTTGTGTCCGCCTCGGTCTCTGTCTTTTCTTCCTTATCTCTCAAGTTACATCACTTGGCGGTTTACAAACCACACTTCTATACATGGGCCCTAAGATCTCATGGGCCGTAGCCTTTACTAAATATTACAACCAAATATAATATAACTAAGCCGGTTTACACTAGCCGGTTCATACCTGCTAGTCATATCCCTGACACGAATGCTGGCCAAAAGTAAGCAAAGCACGAGAGGCATCGTTTCCTTCAGTTGGTCAACCAACAGGTCTCCTGACTCTAGTATTTCTTCTTTGTTCGGTCGCAAGGCAAGGAAATGGAGGATTTGTTTCTGCTCTGTCCTTTACCGCATCGATGGATTCAATTTCAGTGGAAAGAGCTCAACCTGTTGCCGTCGTCATTTCAATCACAATTCACTTGGTAGGTAGTGTTGGAAATATGCCCTAGAGGCAATAATAAAAGTATTATTATTATATTTCCTTGTTCATGATAATCGTCTGTTATTCATGCTTGAATTGTATTGTATGGAAATAGCGATACATGTGTGAATACATAGACCACAATGAGTCCCTGGTGAGCCTCTAGTTACCAGTTCGTTAATCAACAGATGGTCACGGTTTCCTGACCATGGACATAGGATGTCAGTGATAACGGGATCACATCATTAGGAGAATGATGTGATGGACAAGACCCAAACTTGAGCATAACACTAGATCGTATAGTTCGTAATGCATAAGCTTTTCAGTGTCAAGTATTTATTCCTTAGACCATGAGGTTGTACAACTCCCGGATGCCGAAGGAATACTTTGGGTGTGCCAAACGTCACAACGTAACTGGGTGGCTATAAAGGTACGCATCGGGTATCTCTGAAAGTGTCTGTTGAGTTGGTACGAACCGAGACTGGGATGTTGTCACTCCGTGTGACGGAGAGGTACCTCTGGGCCCACTCGGTAAGACATCATCATAATGAGCTCAATATGACTAAGTAGTTAGTCATGGGATGATGGATTACAGATCGAGTAAAGAGACTTGCCATGACGAGATTGAACAAGGTATCGGGAATACCGACGATCGAATCTCGGGCAAGTACCGTACCGATGGACAAAGGGAATAACATACGGGATTGAGTGAATCCTTGACACGGTGGTTCATCCAATGAAGATCATCGAGGAACATGTGGGAACCAACATGGGTATCCGGATCCCGCTGTTGGTTATTGACCGGAGAGTCGTCTCGGTCATGTCTACGTGTCTCCCGAACCCGTAGGGTCTACACACTTAAGGTTCGGTAACGCTAGGGTCATAGAGATACATGCACGTGGAAACCCGAAAGTTGTTCGGAGTCCCGGATGAGATCCCGGACGTCACGAGGAGTTCCGGAATGGTCCGGAGGTAAAGATTGATATATAGGAAGTCCAGTTTCGGCCATCGAGTGATCTCCGGGGGTCACCGGGAGCGTCCCGGGACCACCGGAGGGGCCCCGGGGGTCCACCGGGTGGGGCCACCCATCCCGGTGGGGCCCCTAGGCCGCAAGGGGAAGTGTCCAGCCCTAATGGGCTGGCGCACCACTAGGGGCCCACCTCCCCATGCGCCTAGGGTTAAAACCCTAAGGGGGACGGGGGTCCACTTGCCTTGGGGGGCAAGGACTCCCCCCTGGCCGCCGCCTCCCCTACAGATTGGATCTGCAGGGACCCTGGCGCACCCCCTGGCCCCCTATATATATGTGGGAGGGGAGAGGGCTGCCGCACCCTTGCCCTGGCGCCTCTTCCCCTCCCGTCACACCTCCATACTCCCACGCAGGGCGCCCGGCGAAGCCCTGCTGCGATCTCCACTGCATCCGTCATCACGCCGTCGTGCTGCCGGATCTCTGACGACTTCTCCTCCCCCCTTGCTGGATCAAGAAGGAGGTGACGTTGCTGCACCGGACGTGTGTTGAACGTGGAGGTGCCGTCCGTTCGGCGCTAGATCATCGGTGACGAAGAACGTGAAGAGTACGACTACTTCATCCACGCTTCTTCGAAAGCTTCCGCTCGCAATCTCCATAACGGTATGTAGATGCACTCTTACTTGCTCGTTGCTAGATGTCTCCATAGTTGGATCTTGGTGAAGGCGTAGAAATTTTTTGAATTATGCTACGTTCCCCAACAGTGGCATCTGAGCTAGGTTTTATGCGTAGCATCTTGCACGAGTAGAACACAAACAGTTGTGGGCGTTTGGTTTTGTTCAACTTTCTTACCGTTACTAGTCAATCTTGATTCGGCGGTATTGTGGGATGAAGCGGCCCGGACTGACTTTACACGTACGCTTACGTGAGACTGGTTCCACCGACAGACATGCACTAGATGCATAAGGTGGCTGGCGGGTGTCTGTCTCTCCTACTTTAGTCGGATCGGATTCGATGAAAAGGGTCCTTATGAAGGGTAAATAGAAATTGACAAATCACGTTGTGGTTTTGGCGTAGGTAAGAAACGTTCTTGCTAGAATTCCTATAGAAGCCACGTAAAACTTGCAACAACAATTAGAGGACGTCTAACTTGTTTTTGCAGCATGTGCTATGTGACGTGGTATGGCCAAAACGAAGATGTGATGAATGATATATGTGATGTATGAGATTGATCATGTTTTTGTAATAGGGAATCACGACTTGCATGTCGATGAACTTGACAACCGGCAGGAGCCATAGGAGTTGTCTTAATTATTGTATGACCTGCGTGTCATTGAATAACGCCATGTAATTACTTTACTTCATTGCTAAACGTTAGCTATAGTAGTAGAAGTAATAGTTGGCGTGACGACTTCTTCAAGACACGATGATGGAGATCATGATGATGAAGATCATGGTGTCGAGCCGGTGACAAGATGATCATGGTGCCCCGAAGATGGAGATCCAAGGAGCAAGATGATATTGGCCATATCATGTCACTTTAATTGATTGCATGTGATGTTTATCATGTTTATGCATCTTGTTTACTTAGAACGACTGTAGTAAATAAGATGATCTCTCACTAAAATTTCAAGTATTGTGTTTCCCCTAACTGTGCACCGTTGCTAAAGCTCGTTGCTCCGAAGCACCACGTGATGATCGGGTGTGATAGGTTCTAACGTTCGCATACAACGGGTGTAAGACAGATTTACACACGCGATACACTTAGGGTTCACTTGACGAGCCTAGCATGTACAGACATGGCCTCGGAACACGGAAGACCGAAAGGTCGAACACGAGTCGTATAGAAGATACGATCAACATGAAGATGTTCACTGTTGATGACTAGTCCGTCTCACGTGTTGATCGGACACGGACTACTCGATTCGGATCGTGTATCACTTAGATGACTAGAGAGATGTCATTCTGAGTGGGAGTTCATTAAAATTTGATTAAGATGAACTTAATTATCATGAACTTAGTCTAAATTCTTTACAATATCTCTTGTAGATAAAATGGCCCACGCTCCAGTTTCCCTCAACTTCAACGCGTTCCTAGAGAAAACCAAGCTGAAAGACGATGGTAGCAACTATACGGATTGGGTCCGTAACCTGAGGATTATCCTCATAGCTGCCAAGAGAACCTATGTCCTAGAAGCACCGCTAGGTGACGCTCCCGCCCCGGCAAACCAAGATGTTATGAACGCTTGGCAGTCGCATTGTGATGATTACTCCCTGGTTCAGTGCGGCATGCTTTACAGCTTAGAGTCGGGGCTCCAAAAACGTTTTGAGCACCACGGAGCATATGAGATGTTCGAAGAGCTGAAAATGGTTTTTCAAGCTCATGCCCGAGTCGAGAGATATGATGTCTCCGACGCATTCTACAGCTGTAAGATGGAGGAGAACAGTTCTGTCAGTGAGCACATCCTCAAGATTTCAGGATTGCACAATCGCTTGTCTCAGCTGGGAATGAATCTCCCAGAAGAAGCGATCGTTGACAGAATCCTCCAGTCGCTCCCACCAAGCTTCAAGAGCTTCGTGTTGAACTTCAATATGCAGGGGATGGAGAAGTCCATTCCCGAGGTGTATTCGATGATGAAATCAGCGGAGGTGGACATCAAGAAAGAATATCAAGTGTTGATGGTCAATAAAACCACTAAGTTCAAGAAAGGCAAGGGCAAGAAGAACTTCAAGAAGGACGGCAAGGGAGTTGCCGCGCCTGGCAAGCCTGTTGCCGGGAAGAAGCCAAAGTATGGACCCAAGCCTGAGACAGAGTGCTTTTATTGCAAGGGAACGGGTCACTGGAAGCGGAACTGCCCCAAATATTTAGCAGACAAGAAGGCCGGCAACGTCAAAAGTATATTTGATATACTTGTTATTGATGTGTACCTTACCAGCGCTCGTAGTAGCTCCTGGGTATTTGATACCGGTGCAGTTGCTCACATTTGTAACTCAAAACAGGAGCTGCGGAATAAACGGAGGCTGGCGAAGGATGAGGTGACGATGCGCGTCGGGAATGGTTCCAAGGTCGATGTGATCGCCGTCGGCACGCTGCCTCTACATCTACCCTCGGGATTAGTTTTAAACCTTAATAATTGTTATTTAGTACCAGCTTTGAGCATGAACATTGTATCTGGATCTCGTCTTATGCGAGATGGCTACTCTTTCAAATCGGAGAATAATGGTTGTTCTATTTATTTGAGAGATATGTTTTATGGTCATGCCCCGCTGGTCAATGGTTTATTTTTGATGAGTCTCGAACGTAGTGATACACATATTCATAGTGTAGATGCCAAAAGATGTAAAGTTGATAATGATAGTCCCACATACTTGTGGCATTGCCGCCTTGGTCATATTGGTGTCAAACGTATGAAGAAGCTCCATTCAGATGGACTTCTAGAGTCTCTTGATTATGAATCATTTGACACGTGCGAACCATGCCTCTTGGGCAAGATGACCAAGACTCCGTTCTCCGGAACAATGGAGCGAGCAACCAACTTGTTGGAAATCATACATACCGATGTGTGCGGTCCAATGAGTGTTGAGGCTCGCGGAGGCTATCGTTATGTTCTCACCCTCACAGATGACTTGAGTAGATACGGGTATATCTATTTGATGAAACACAAGTCTGAGACCTTTGAAAAGTTCAAGGAATTTCAGAATGAGGTTGAGAATCAAAGTGACAGAAAAATAAAGTTCTTGCGATCGGATCGTGGGGGTGAATATTTAAGTCATGAATTTGGCGCACACCTTAGGAGCTGTGGAATTTTTTCACAATTGACACCGCCCGGAACACCTCAACGTAACGGTGTGTCCGAACGTCGAAATCGTACTCTGTTGGACATGGTGTGATCTATGATGTCCCTTACCGATTTACTGCTATCTTTTTGGGGTTATGCTTTAGAGACTGCCGCATTCACTTTAAATAGGGCTCCGTCGAAATCCGTTGAGACGACTTCGTATGAACTTTGGTTTGGCAAGAAACCGAAGCTGTCGTTTCTAAAAGTTTGGGGTTGCGATGCTTATGTCAAGAAACTTCAACCTGAAAAGCTCGAACCAAAATCGGAAAAATGCGTCTTCATAGGATACCCAAGGGAAACGATTGGGTACACCTTCTACCACAGATCCGAAGGCAAAGTCTTTGTTGCCAAGAATGGATGCTTTCTGGAGAAAGAGTTTCTCTCGAAAGAAGTGAGTGGGAGGAAAGTAGAACTTGATGAAGTGACAGTCACCCCTCCTGTACCGGAAAGTAGCGCAGCGCAGGAAACTGTTCCTAAGGTGCCTGCACCGACAAGGGAGGAAGTTGATGATAATGATCATAAAGAAACAGATCAAGTTACTACTGAACTTCGAAGGTCCACGAGGGCACGTTCCGCACCAGAGTGGTACGGCAACCCTGTCCTGGAAATCATGTTGTTAGACAACGGTGAACCTTCGAACTATGAAGAAGCGATGGCGGGCCCGGATTCCAATAAATGGCTTGGAGCCATGAAATCCGAGATAGAATCCATGTATGAAAACAAAGTATGGACTTTGGTGGACTTGCCTGATGATAGGCACGCCATAGAAAACAAATGGATATTTAAGAAGAAGACAGACGCGGATGGTAATGTGACCATCTATAAGGCTCGGCTTGTCGCTAAGGGTTATCGACAAGTTCAAGGGATTGACTACAACGAGACTTTCTCTCCCGTAGCGATGTTGAAGTCAGTCAGAATCATGTTAGCTATTGCCGCATTCTATGATTATGAGATATGGCAAATAGACGTCAAAACAGCATTCCTTAACGGCTTCCTCAAGGAAGAGTTGTATATGATGCAACCGGAAGGTTTTGTCGGTCCAGAGAACGCTAACAAGGTATGCAAGCTCCAGCGCTCGATTTACGGGCTGGTGCAAGCATCTCGGAGTTGGAATATTCGCTTTGATGAAGTGATCAAAGCGTTTGGATTTATACAGACTTATGGAGAAGCATGTATCTACAAGAAAGTGAGTGGGAGCTCTGTGGCATTTCTCATATTATATGTGGATGACATATTGCTGATGGGAAATGATATAGAATTCTTGGAAAATGTAAAGGCCTACTTGAATAAAAGTTTTTCAATGAAGGACCTTGGAGAAGCTGCTTACATATTAGGCATCAAAATATATAGAGATAGATCGAGACGCCTCATTGGTCTTTCACAAAGTAAATACCTTGACAAAATATTGAAGAAGCTCAATATGGATCAGTCAAAGAAAGGATTCTTGCCTGTTTTGCAAGGTATGAGATTGAGCAAGGCTCAGTCGCCGACCACGGCAGAAGATAGAGAAAAGATGAGTGTCATTCCCTATGCCTTGGCCATAGGTTCTATCATGTATGCCATGCTGTGTACCAGACCTGATGTGAACCTTGCCATAAGTTTGGTAGGGAGGTACCAAAGTGATCCCGGTACGAAACACTGGACAGCGGTCAAGAACATCCTGAAGTACCTGAAAAGGACTAAGGATATGTTTCTCGTATATGGAGGTGACGAAGAGCTCGTCGTAAAGGGTTACGTCGATGCTAGCTTCGACACAGATCTGGATGACTCCAAGTCACAAACCGGATACGTGTATATTTTGAATGGAGGGGCAGTCAGCTGGTGCAGTTGCAAACAGAGCGTGGTGGCAGCGTCTACATGTGAAGCGGAGTATATAGCTGCTTCTGAAGCAGCGCAGGAAGGAGTCTGGATGAAGGAGTTCATCACCGACCTAGGAGTCATACCAAGCGCGTCAAGCCCGATGACTCTCTTCTGTGACAACACTGGTGCTATTGCCATTACCAAGGAGCCCAGGTTTCAGAAGAAGACCAAGCACATCAAGCACCGTTTCAACTCTATCCGAAATTATGTTCAGGATGGAGACATAGATATTTGTAAAGTGCATACAGATCTGAATGTAGCAGACCCGTTGACTAAACCTCTTTCACGAGCGAAACATGATCAACACCAGAACTCTATGGGTGTTCGATTCATCACAATGTAACTAGATTATTGACTCTAGTGCAAGTGAGAGACTGTTGGAAATATGCCCTAGAGGCAATAATAAAAGTATTATTATTATATTTCCTTGTTCATGATAATCGTCTGTTATTCATGCTTGAATTGTATTGTATGGAAACAGCGATACATGTGTGAATACATAGACCACAATGAGTCCCTGGTGAGCCTCTAGTTACCAGTTCGTTAATCAACAGATGGTCACGGTTTCCTGACCATGGACATAGGATGTCAGTGATAACGGGATCACATCATTAGGAGAATGATGTGATGGACAAGACCCAAACTTGAGCATAACACTAGATCGTATAGTTCGTAATGCATAAGCTTTTCAGTGTCAAGTATTTATTCCTTAGACCATGAGGTTGTACAACTCCCGGATGCCGTAGGAATACTTTGGGTGTGCCAAACGTCACAACGTAACTGGGTGGCTATAAAGGTACGCATCGGGTATCTCCGAAAGTGTCTGTTGAGTTGGTACGAACCGAGACTAGGATGTTGTCACTCCGTGTGACGGAGAGGTACCTCTGGGCCCACTCGGTAAGACATCATCATAATGAGCTCAATGTGACTAAGTAGTTAGTCACGGGATGATGGATTACGGATCGAGTAAAGAGACTTGCCATGACGAGATTGAACAAGGTATCGGGAATACCGACGATCGAATCTCGGGCAAGTACCGTACCGATGGACAAAGGGAATAACATACGGGATTGAGTGAATCCTTGACACGGTGGTTCATCCGATGAAGATCATCGAGGAACACGTGGGAACCAACATGGGTATCCAGATACCGCTGTTGGTTATTGACCGGAGAGTCGTCTCGGTCATGTCTACGTGTCTCCCGAACCCGTAGGGTCTACACACTTAAGGTTCGGTAACGCTAGGGTCGTAGAGATACATGCACGTGGAAACCTGAAAGTTGTTCGGAGTCCCGGATGAGATCCCGGACGTCACGAGGAGTTCCGGAATGGTCCGGAGGTAAAGATTGATATATAGGAAGTCCAGTTTCGGCCATCGGGTGATCTCCGGGGGTCACCGGGAGCGTCCCGGGACCACCGGAGGGGCCCCGGGGGTCCACCGGGTGGGGCCACCCATCCCGGTGGGGCCCCTAGGCCGCAAGGGGAAGTGTCCAGCCCTAATGGGCTGGCGCACCACTAGGGGCCCACCTCCCCATGCGCCTAGGGTTAAAACCCTAAGGGGGAGGGGGGTCCACTTGCCTTGGGGGGCAAGGACCCCCCCTGGCCGCCGCCTCCCCTGCAGATTGGATCTGCAGGGACCCTGGCGCACCCCCTGGCCCCCTATATATATGTGGGAGGGGAGAGGGCTGCCGCACCCTTGCCCTGGCGCCTCTTCCCCTCCCGTCACACCTCCATACTCCCACGCAGGGCGCCCGGCGAAGCCCTGCTGCGATCTCCACTGCATCCGTCATCACGCCGTCGTGCTGCCGGATCTCTGACGACTTCTCCTCCCCCCTTGCTGGATCAAGAAGGAGGTGACGTTGCTGCACCGGACGTGTGTTGAACGCGGAGGTGCCGTCCGTTCGGCGCTAGATCATCGGTGACGAAGAACGTGAAGAGTACGACTACTTCATCCACGCTTCTTCGAAAGCTTCCGCTCGCAATCTCCATAACGGTATGTAGATGCACTCTTACTTGCTCGTTGCTAGATGTCTCCATATTTGGATCTTGGTGAAGGCGTAGAATTTTTTTGAATTATGCTACGTTCCCCAACAGTGGCATCTGAGCTAGGTTTTATGCGTAGCATCTTGCACGAGTAGAACACAAACAGTTGTGGGCGTTTGGTTTTGTTCAACTTTCTTACCGTTACTAGTCAATCTTGATTCGGCGGTATTGTGGGATGAAGCAGCCCGGACCGGCTTTACACGTACGCTTACGTGAGACTGGTTCCACCGACAGACATGCACTAGATGCATAAGGTGGCTGGCGGGTGTCTGTCTCTCCTACTTTAGTCGGATCGGATTCGATGAAAAGGGTCCTTATGAAGGGTAAATAGAAATTGACAAATCACGTTGTGGTTTTGGCGTAGGTAAGAAATGTTCTTGCTAGAATTCCTATAGAAGCCACGTAAAACTTGCAACAACAATTAGAGGACGTCTAACTTGTTTTTGCAGCATGTGCTATGTGACGTGGTATGGCCAAAACGAAGATGTGATGAATGATATATGTGATGTATGAGATTGATCATGTTTTTGTAATAGGGAATCACGACTTTCATGTCGATGAACTTGACAACCGGCAGGAGCCATAGGAGTTGTCTTAATTATTGTATGACCTGCGTGTCACTGAATAACGCCATGTAATTACTTTACTTCATTGCTAAACGTTAGCTATAGTAGTAGAAGTAATAGTTGGCGTGACGACTTCTTCAAGACACGATGATGAAGATCATGATGATGAAGCTCATGGTGTCGAGCCGGTGACAAGATGATCATGGTGCCCCGAAGATGGAGATCCAAGGAGCAAGATGATATTGGCCATATCATGTCACTTTAATTGATTGCATGTGATGTTTATCATGTTTATGCATCTTGTTTACTTAGAACGACGGTAGTAAATAAGATGATCTCTCACTAAAATTTCAAGTATTGTGTTTCCCCTAACTGTGCACCGTTTCTAAATCTCGTTGCTCCGAAGCACCACGTGATGATCGGGTGTGATAGGTTCTAACGTTCGCATACAACGGGTGTAAGACAGATTTACACACGCGATACACTTAGGGTTCACTTGACGAGCCTAGCATGTACAGACATGGCCTCGGAACACGGAAGACCGAAAGGTCGAACACGAGTCGTATAGAAGATACGATCAACATGAAGATGTTCACTGTTGATGACTAGTCCGTCTCACGTGTTGATCGGACACGGACTACTCGATTCGGATCGTGTATCACTTAGATGACTAGAGAGATGTCATTCTGAGTGGGAGTTCATTAAAATTTGATTAAGATGAACTTAATTATCATGAACTTAGTCTAAATTCTTTACAATATCTCTTGTAGATCAAATGGCCCACGCTCCAGTTTCCCTCAACTTCAACGCGTTCCTAGAGAAAACCAAGCTGAAAGACGATGGTAGCAACTATACGGATTGGGTCCGTAACCTGAGGATTATCCTCATAGCTGCCAAGAGAACCTATGTCCTAGAAGCACCGCTAGGTGACGCTCCCGCCCCGGCAAACCAAGATGTTATGAACGCTTGGCAGTCGCGTTGTGATGATTACCTAAAGCAAATGGTTTCTATAGATTGAGAAATGGTTTCTATAGAATGAGATATAGTCGAATGTACCTTTAATACTTCATGTGCATTCTTCGCTTATAAATTTAGCCAAGATCCAAACATCTCAATCTCTTCATACGTTCTTCCTATTGAACTCTTCTTTTCGCTCAACAAATGCAAGTTCGTCAGGGTCTGGTTACTAGTTTTCTTGGAAGGGTTTTCTCCCTTGATCTTTTCCCTTGTTTTATGATTGGAATGAAAGTAGGATTGTTTATCCAATCAAAACTATTTATTGAGGGAAAGTAAGATCAATAGTTGGCCCTATTGTCTGTGCTCTGTTCTGTTAAGGATTTCTGTATTGGAAACATAGGCATCCTGCTATTCCCTGCTCTAGTTTCAGTTCAGTCATAAACGTATTGCCCGGGTCCTTTGATACTTGATTTCCTGGGTCAACGGTACCTAGATTCCCCTTTGGCTTGATCTTACCTTGGATTTCTGATTTGAATACATATTGGATAAACAAGAGGAACTTGGAAAAGAGGGTTGGCCAAAGCATAACGATAGTGCATTCAATCGATTCCACTCTAGTTTTTCATATCTTTTCCCTCAATAAATAGTTTATATATGAAAGAAAGTGCCAACTTATTGTTCTTGGAATGCTGATTTCCATGGATTTCTTCTTGGCATATCCCCCCTGATTTGATGACCTGGCTAAAACACCTATTCCTTTTTTCTGGAATTGCTGCCGAAAGCCTGTTTGCAGCATCCATAGCAATACGTGTTAGTACTCAATTTCTTTGATTTTCATTTGATGAAGTGAAGACACTTATCTATATACCATTTATAGAGTGGTAGAGTAATCTTGCAATGCGGCATGAATTGGATGACTTAATAGTTTTCTGCAGTTTAGTACTAACATGCCTGTGTGGTGAACTAACTACCTTGGGAAGCAACAAATATGCCCCCAATCACGCTGCCTATGTGAACAAATTCTAAAACTTTGCATAAGCAGCTTAATTAAGTAGAAAAACCTAATCGATAGCCTACTACTTATACTTCTTACTTTCACTTTGATTTATACTTTGACTTTCGATACCTCTCCCCTAGTGTACTGGAGAGCTTGAAAGGGAAGATAGACTAGAAGACTTCCACACCATAACTTCCTTCCTTGGCTGACTGCCTGGCCTTCAAGAAACTAGAAAAACTGTAATAACTCACTTCACTATGATAACTATCTTTCGAACAGGACTACTACTTAAAGGCTAAAAAGACCTACCGCGACTGGCTCACTTGCTTGAAGGACTAATGAAAACACGTCGAACTAGCTAAAAGGACGTAAGCTAATAGCGAAACTCAAACAAAAACGGATGCAGACTCCGATATAGATATTGAGGATTTTCTACAAGCCATCGCCTCACCCTGCTCGCTTACTTCCCACATGCTTGCTTAACTCACTATCTTTTGGGGTAGTACACTGTATAGATAGGAAAGAGATAAATGAAAGAAAAAGAAGATAGAAATGAATTGATAGAGTCAGATGATGTCACTAGCTTCAATGAAAGGACTAACGAGAACTTTGAAAGTTCTTCCTATCAGCATTAGTCAGCTTTCGAGTCCTTCAAGCGAGTGCCGCAGGGAAAGGAAGAGTATTTCATCATGGCTATTTATTAGGACTACTTGGATAAGTTAGGACAGTTTCTCTAAGGCCAGCTGTTGAGTTAGTCGGTTCATAGGTTGTCGTAAAATATGGGTGTAGGAAGCCTGGACTCTGATTACCAATTATGAAAGCGAGGACTCTTTTTCTCTCTCCCCATTAACAGAAAACTATCTTAACCTCCTTCAGCAAGTTCGTTATCTACAAGTAAGTTAGAGAATTCCTGTTGTCAAGCTAGTTATCTTGTACAAGACTTTTCTATAAGGCCTGCAAGCAGGTTCAGGTGGATGCATGAAAGTATCACCACCTGGTTTTAGACTGGGTGTAACTCTTTCTCTTTTGCCCTTTATGCCAGCATGTTCCCTAAGTAGGATAAGTTCATTGTGTTATTACAGGTAGTATTGCTCTCAAAGCTAGGAAGGAAAGGTAAGGATCAAGCTTATTTACTAAGATCCTAGCGAGTGGAATACTTTGAACGAGCAGGGGAGCGAGCGGAGTACTTTACGCAAGTAGTGGTTTACCAGGAACTCGTATAAGAGCTAGTCATATAGTCCTTGAAGCATTATTCCTTTTATCGGTTAGCAAGGAGTTTGAAGCTTGAGTACTTTCAGCTTTCCTATTTTAGCTAGGAATGAAGTTGGTTCAGAGGTGTCAAGTAGAGAGGTTAGATCTTCTCTTCCTTCTCATACTGCGAGTAATATCTCTACTACACTTTCCACTTTATGTTGATCAGTTTGAGCATGAGCAGCTCGTTCAGGAGAAGCCGCCCGTGGAACTCTTGTTTTGAGGAAGCAATGAACATTGTCTTTTTCCATTCTCAATAAATGAGGAAGGAGGGGTGAGGTCCTCACTTGCGAGTGAGGCAAGGCTTTCTTTTATAATACATCCTACCCAATTTTGGTTGACGATTGCGTTCTATTCCAATTATTCACTTGTTTTTCTTATCACTATGGCGAGACCAGATGAGAGAGAGAACTATTTTCCATTTCCAGACAGACCCCAAGCCAAGGTTGGAACAATTCTTTATTTTCTTGTTGGTTCCTTCTTTATTATTTATTCCAAGTTTTTCTCTTCCATTCAGTTCATTAGCTTTAGGAAAAATAGAAGCTGCGGAAATGCTGGCTTCTAAAAGGCTTAAAGGCTCTGATCAAGGCAATGAACATTTTGCACTTGGAAACTAATAATAAAGGAATTCAAATCATAGTTCAATACATACTTTTTCTCTTTTAAGAAGGGTGAAACTTTCCTTCCAATACTTGTGCGCTCTACCCATCTCTACTGAACAAACCCACTACACATCGAGTGGCAGGATATGTGTGTAGGCCTTTCCAAGGACATTCGAAACAACATGTTGATAAATTGCTATAGAAAGTGGGGCTAGATCGAGAGTTCTGACCTTTTCGTGGGTTGGGTGATCTTCAAACTCTTGTTTTTATAGCGAAAGAACGCCCTTCTGAGCGATGATCTCCTACAAGCGAGTATAGTAAGGTTGACTTCAATTGAGACAGAAATGTCACTGGTCAGCTCCTTAGCATGACAATTAACACCACTTTCCTATTACCTAAAAGATTAGATAAGGGAAGAAGGCAGGCCAAAGCTTATAGATTCGGAGATCGTACTTCTAACGCTTTGTCTGAGTCAGTCCTACGACCCCTTCCGGCTGAGACACAAATCCTAGCCTATCTGAGTCGCAGAATGAAGGGCTCTTCAGAAGGCGCCACCCAAGTCTCCTTTGATACTTCGGAGTCAGGATTTTTTTTTCCAAGGAAGGCGGATTTTTTGCGTTCCGCGGCACGAACAGGGTGTACAGAAGATCGATGTGCCATCTTTCTAACCACCTTCATTTGTTGTATGATCAGTAGGGAATGGATCCTTTGATAAAGGGACCCCCAACCAAGAAATCTACTGTCTCATAGCGACAGTCAAGCTCGTATCGCGGAACTAGAACATTCTTTGATTGATAGGTCAGATAGGAAGCAGACAAGCAAACCAAGTTATAGGTTTGGAAGTTAGAACTCGGAAAGGTTGTCCTGTGACTACCTTTGAAGTCTTTGGGTAGGACATAAGGCTAAGGTCTTATGATGAGCCACACGCATATGAGGTTTACTGCAGCCCTAAAGCTCTGTCCCTATCCTACCACTAGATCTCCTATGCCGGAACATGAACAGAGAAAGCTGTGAGTGTAGTCTTAGGAACGAACCCGGGGTTGCTCTCGCAAAAAGATTGTACTAAAGAAAGCTAGAAAGCTCAATTCCAAGCTTTAAACCTCTGGTCCACGGGTCGGTGAACGAATGGGTTTCGGGAAATAGAGAACATGGACTCGATTGAACAAAGGTGGCACTAGAATGAATAGCCCACTTGTTTCGGGCAAGAATGAATGGGACTGATCGACTCGAGTTACCGAGCGACCTCCACTCTTCGACTCGAGCTTTCGCTTCTGCTTTTCTCTTGTTTTGATTTA
This sequence comes from Secale cereale, assembly GCA_902687465.1. Classification (NCBI taxonomy): domain Eukaryota; kingdom Viridiplantae; phylum Streptophyta; class Magnoliopsida; order Poales; family Poaceae; genus Secale; species Secale cereale. Next base: position 70,224,131 of record LR738711.1, read on the forward strand.
TTATCTTTTTACGGAAAGAAGAGGGTCTGAAATACAACTATGTCTACGAGTGCCGCGAATGAACCTTCGATTCTTCCCAAGAACAAGGAGACACAAACTAAATAACTCGTATCAGGCTACGGGAATAGTGAACGACAAGAAAGAACTAGTGAGGCTTTCGTTGGTCAAACAATATGCCCTCCTCACTTGAGGAGAGTGAAGGTCATGACTTATTGAAGCAGAACGTCAATTGGCCAAGAGAAGGGGAACTCCTTTCGTCGGTAACTATTGAATTGCCTATCTAACAGTGGAGCGAAGCGGAACGTTGAACGGGAAACTCGTGTCGTCGGTTATCCAATTTCCCTCCTTTATGTTTCGACAAAGAAAACGTTTAGGTATCGGTAATAGGATTCCCACTATGATTTGAAGAAAAAGATAGATTCTGTAATAATCCATAAATAATATATAGAATCAGGCTCCGTAATCAAGTGCTCGCTGTGAGAAGAAGATCTACAGGCATGTACCCATTTCTCCCTGCAAAATAAGTTTGAACCGAGTGAGTATGGACCATACGCTCATCTTTCTTCTCAATCTACACCTCGTTCCGCGAGAGACCTATCCTCGTTTCGAAATAAAGGACCGTAGTGAGGATCGATCCCGGATAAGCGAGTCAGTGTAGGGACAGAGGCTGATGATTCTAAAGGTGATTTCTAACTACAAGATGACTTTATTTGAAAACGGAGTCCAAATATCAACAAAAACATGAATGGAAAGTCTTGTCGATATGAATTGATCTTCAACCCAATGACAATGCTTCAGTTTCGATCTTTACTTCTTTCTTGGATGCCTGAAGTTTGTGTTCGCATTTCATCAAAGGAAAAGTGGGCTGTACCCACATGAAGAAAAGAGTTGCTCATGTAAAAGCAATATCTTTTATTTGACTTATCTAGCCGTGTCTTGTCTTGCACATACTCGGCTCGGTGAATGGTTCATCTTCGATTGGCATGGTCCTTTGGATGTAAGAGATCTCGTTTGCTGGCCGGGCCCTTCCATGAGTTTAGATCTCTATGTATGAATCTCTTATGAAATCCCATACTTTTTATCATTTCAGAACGATCAGCATACTGTGTGACTTCTGCGTGACAGTTCTTGCATTTCGTTTGTTGCTTTGCATGAACATTTAGATATTGGAAAGCGAACTCCCTGAATTAGGAATTTCATAGATAGAGAAGGACGGGAAAAAAGAGAGAGACTGACTAACTAGCCGGATCAATGCTGATTGACGACTGAATAAATAGCCGGAAGCAACAACTGCACGAGAGAGAAAGAGCGGATCCAACTAAGGAAATGCAGTACCTGTTCTGTCGGAGCTAATCATGCAAAGCTAGCGTAGGGCCAACCGTCGAAGTGAATGAATTCGAAAGAACGCAGAAGTAAGGAAATGAGATGACTCTTTCTTGAACAATTTCATAACCAGATCTTCCCCTCCACACCAATCACGAGTTTTTTTATTCCTCTCGTATATCGTCGTCACGCCCTTAATGATAGGTTTTGAAAAAGATTTTTCATGTCATTCCCATATAGGTTCGATTCGGATCCCTCTGTTGTTTCCCTTTCCTCCCGAACCTTCCTCGAAATGATAAAGAATCTGGTACACTTGAATTGTATTATTTAAGTGCTTATTGCTTGCCAAAAATCCTACTTCTACAATTGGTAGGTCACCGGGTTATTCAAATAAGTCGTGTTTTCTGTGCTTTTCCCATGTTACAACTTCCGTACCAATTCGATCGATCCGGAATGGATCGGTTAAACATTCTATTAGGGAGCCCGGTCTTGACTCTTCTGTGTGGTATTCATTCTCGTTCGGCTCTTGGAATCACATCCAGCAGTGGTTGGAACAGCTCGCAAAATCCAACCACTTCACCTACTTTATTGCCCCCAACCGTTTCCCGTACCTCTATAGAAACAGAAGGGTTTCATGTTCTTTCATCGATTGGGTATTCCTCTCTCATTAACAGTTCCTTGTTCCCATTAACAAAACATAACCTTTTTCTTCGCTCTTCCGGAACCGGTACAGAAATTGGTGCTTTTTCTACTTTGTTTATGTTAGTGACTGGGGGGGGTTCGGGGAAGGCCTATGTGGGGTACCTTTCGGGTGTGGGATGCTCGTTTAACTTCTGTATTCATCTTGTTCCTTATTTACCTGGGTGCACTGCGTTTTCAAAAGCTTCCTATCGAACCGGCTCCTATTTCAATCCGTGCTGGACCGATCGATATACCAATAATAAGGTCTCCAGTCAACTGGTGGAATACATCGCATCAACCTGGGAGCATTAGCCGATCTGGTACATCAATACATGTTCCTATGCCCATTCCAATCTTGTCTAACTTTGCTAACTTCCCCTTCTCTACCCGTATCTTGTTTGTTCTAGAAACACGTCTTCCTATTCCATCTTTTCCCGAATCTCCCTTAACGGAAGAAATAGAAGCTCGAGAAGGAATACCACTAAAAACCTAGTTCGCTCTCAAATAAAAACCTAGTTCACTCGCTAAAGCATCCATGGCTGAATGGTGAAAGCGCCCACCAACCTAGAAAGGCAAAATGGGTCAAAAAGTAGGTTCGATTCCTGCCGGATGCACTGCCTCTTAAATACAGAAACAGAGGAGGGAAAGAAGGTAGTATAGGGAACTTGCTTTTGGATTCTTATCGAAAGTGAATCCCACTAACACTTCTGTTAGTGTTTTATGAGAAAATCTTTTATAGACACAACAAGTGTGAAAATCCTTAGTCACTAGGCAAGAAAGCTCGATGGGAACAAAAAGGATACAATTAGTTCAGAATCAAAAAAATGTACAATTTCAAAGGAAAGAAGGAATGGCAAGTTTCCCTCCATTGAACATCAATCAATCTAGAAATAGGTAAAGGAAGGCGTATCACAGGGGTATTTTTCTTTTTTCTATTCACTTCCGTGGGGTTCTAAATTGAAAACATGAACACAAATGAAATCGTATTGAAATTACATAAAAAAAGAAAAGGGAGGAGTAGCTCTTGGTTTAAAGAAAAGGGAGGAGATGGATCGAATTCAGTCTTTTCCTTTCTTTGATGATCTTCAACACATCTATTTGAATTCCCTGCGAGTGAAGGATTTCTCGTAGGGAGAAAAACCTCTTGAGCGCTATCTGATCTTATTTTTGTATTTCAAATATGGGACCTGCCTTTTTAATGGGACATCCCGGCAACAGGCCTACTCATGCATGTGGCCAAGTACTCGACCAATCCTTGGAGCGAAGGGATGAACGAATTCTCGAGGTCTGGTTCATTGAGGTCAGCATCACATGAAACCTTTAGCACTTCCGTTCGATATTGGATGGAGTATGGCTGGAAGGTCAGCCTAGCTAGTCTTATCAATCGGCCCTGACTCATCTTCTCCTTGGTACCTACCGCTATTGAACTTCGGTACCTATATTCCTGAAACAAGAGAGACCTTCATGAAGACCTTCTATTTTGGATTAAGATCGGACATTTCCACATTGAGGTGAAATTACATATGAGGAAAATAATCCTGGACTACGAAAGCTGCCCTTGTGTGGTAGAACCAGGTCTTCCACTGGGCGGTCAGCCAAGTACTGAAGCCCCTATCTTGATATAGAATAGAAGTGAGTTCACACTAAAAATAGAAGAAGCCCTATGATTTTTTAGCCCTGCTATCAATCACTTCGGTAAAGGGATCGAAAGATTATGGTCTGAAATAGAGATTTGAGAGTCCCTCGTGTGAGTACGTGCTGAAGAGCAAGGAGTGAAAGTGCGTTCATCTTTCTTTCTGCTAGTTGTTTCCTACTAATAGTGATTAGTGAGTGCCCCATACATAGCCAATGTCCGCCCGTGTTCACATCCAGTCTTCTCTGTACACTAGTGCAGCTTCCAGCTCTATGCTATGTATGGTAGTCGTTTGACTCGGGAATCCCTGATAAAAGCTTTTAGTTCGTACCTGGCAGTTTCAGCCGTGGTCCAGTCCAACAGCCTCTTTTCGATCCAAGAGTCGCATGAGAAGAAAGCTTCCGGTTAGCTTCAGTTAGTGTTAGTTAAATAGAACGGGAACCTCGTAACTATGCCAAGCCCGATCTTGGTTCCAATGCTGCAGAGAAAGGTTATGGGTAAAAAGAAGGTCTTTATCCTGGTGCTGCGGAGACCGGTGTTGCTGATCGAACTCATTTTCTTTCGAGGAGATCGAAAATCTCTGAATTTCTGCGAAATGAATTTACATATTTATTGCGAGGGGCTTTGAAAAGCGAAAGGATGAAGATTGATTTAGATCCTCTGAAAGCGCAGGAAGTATGCCTTTTGAGCTTTTTCTCCACCCACCTCTGAGCATCCTGTTGGAATGGTCCTAGGAAAGACTACGTACGAGAAATCATTCTCACAGCCAACTTTCCTTCTTCTGAGCAAATAAATGTAGTATTTAGTCCAACCAATCATTGGTGAATCTATGTCTTTCGTGAAAAGTGGAGTATTTGTGCCCAAGATCTTTCTATTCCCTTTAGTAGGTGCACACATCTCGTATGGTAAATATACCTTTGTGCCCTATAAGGTAAGATTGATTGACGGAGTCAAGAGATGGAGATCTTGGTTTAGCAGCGGCTGCCTGTCCTTTTCTTTCGTGAAAGGTATGATCTAGAGTGTGATTCTGATCCCGTGATTGGGTGCTTG
>LR738711.1:70233817-70256317 GCA_902687465.1 Secale cereale
AATACACTATTATAGTAGCTGAAATGGCGGATTCACCTGCTACATTACAATACCTCGCTCTAACAACTCCTATTCCCACGGCATTACCACAAGGATTTCCTGTTTCCCCGATCCACCAGCTACGTTCGCACACTTCCAAATAGTAAATGCTCCCGCGGTTGGAGTTGAGACTTTCTTATCCCTCTTGTTACGACGGATCGAGCATATGATTCTTTTCTTGATTGAAATCATTCACTTTTCCTTGAAATCGTCACAAAGTAATTGGAAGAAGAAGTGCTTGAGAAGCTCATGGATATATTCTATGGTGGCTTCTCCAATAGTTTGAGCCATAGCTTCATTTCATTGTTTCTATAATTTTCTTCACTTTATCATTGCCCTCAAGTACAAGTAATTTCTGACAAACTTTCTTTCCCATGGTTCGGGTGGGCACGGATATGGATGGCAGGACAGGAGTGAAGATCCCTCAGCTAAGGGCTAGACCGGACGTTTCACTGTTTGATGACGAGTGGCACACAAATCAACCTGAGAAGGATTCTGCTATGTCAAAAGTGTTTATATAAACGAATTGTTTAACGCCAAGATGCCAATAGCAATGATAAACAGGACCCCAAAGGTACCAATCAATAGCAATGAAAAATTACCCTGATTTCAGTGGGAAGCTGTTACGTATCAATCTTTTACTTGGTATGTGTGCAATAGAAAGTATTGTGGCATGTAATCACTAATTCTCACAAGTCATGCTTGTTTCCACCAAACTGCAATATACATCTACGAATATGAAAGCTATAGGCTCTCACCTTCCACTGCCAGCTCGAGGTGTTTGTTAATATTTGTAAATGTGTAAAGTAAACCTGATTCTTGTGTGTTGTGCATCACATTTTAATGCATATGCCAGTTTCAATCATTATTGCTTGTCTCTGTTATTTCTATTATAGGTACAGGATATGTTTGTAGCATATATCTTGGATCAGCGCCCAGCTCCATAGATATAATAAGGATGTATAATTTGAGCAGCGACATGACCAGCAGGTAAATCCACCTTTTGGCACTATATGGCTTCTCATTTATAGAGGATTCTCATCTAAGGAGATAATTAGTTAGAGAACCTTCGGAATACAAGCAGGAGTATAATTTATACATTAATCTGTGACATTATAGTGTACCCTTAAACTGGCTACAAGAGCATACTAAGAATGTTGGTAAATACATTTTCTACGATTTCAGATAATATATGCAGTACCATTCTATCATTTTCTATTTTATCTTAATTGTCATCTACTATCACTATGTAAATGGACCTGTATGAAGCAGTTGAAATTATAACTGAAGTAGCAAGTGCGAATACTTCAATATATAATTTATGTAATGCTCAAGAGTTGAAATTATAATTACCATGAACACTCCATTCAGGATTTTCCAGGCACCACTTGGTGACCTCTGCTCCTTGCAAAGTGCTGGTGATGCTCCTTCTGTTCTCAGTGGTAGCGTTCAACGCGATGTAGTTGAACCTGCTGCTGTACCAGATGAGAGTCTTCAGTCATCCCCGGCAAAACCAATTAATACAGAAGTATCAGATGGGAATGCGCAGTCAATGACAGTGCAGCCAATTAATATGGAGATCCCTGAGCCTGCAACGGATGATCACCTTAATCAAGGTGACATTTCTATGTCGGGTAAGTAGTGATCAAGCTAATATGAAGAACTTTCCACAAAAACGTAATGTTCCAACTGTTGCTGCTACATTGATCTGTAGATTGCAAAAGAAGTAATGGTAATTCAATAGCTCCCAAAGCGCCGAGAGCAGGAAAAGCACCCTCACCAGAGAGGATGAAATATTGGAGAGAACATGGGTTTAGCAGGTAACGCAAAATATATTCCATCAGTAGAAGACAACTGCAGCATGAGTCTAAATATTTTTATTAATATACTGGTTTTATGTCAACACAGTTTGATTGTTGCTGCTCCTGACCATGAGGTAGAAAGTGTGGTCGCTGATTTGCTTCCACTCCTGTCCTATTCGGCCCCATTTGCTATCTATCACCAATATCTTCAGGTAAATATTATTCTTTACAATTGACACCGAAGCATGGCAGTTCTTACTAAATGTTTGGTTTACGGCGCTTCTGCAGAGAGCTTACCTTTCTAGGTAGAGTTTTATTTCAAAAATTATTATCCTGTCACTTTCTTAAAATTATTAGCTTATGTGCTGAATTGACTTGGTTTTCGTTTCATCCTTCTGTAAAGTGTGGTTTTGCTGTTTGCTCCTTTTGTAAAGTGTGGTTTTGCTGTTACTTATCTTTTTGTTTTCTGATATCTACATACAGCCTCTTGCAACATGCATGCATAGTTTGCAAGCATCGAAAATGGCAATTGGGTTACAGATTACTGAACCCTGGCTCCGAGAGTATCAGGTCAGTACATTAGCCGGAAATAATTATACTTCATAGTTTTGTTTGAGTTTTCACTTTGTTTGTCTTTTATAAGCCTGATTAATGTGTCATGCCAGTAAGGAATATAGAACCTATCTGACGCCTAAACTTCGAAAATGTGTCTGTTTACACTGCACTTTTGGTTGCCACTGTACTTAAATACTACTCCCTCCGTCCCATAATGTAAGACGTTTTTTGACACTAGACTGATGAGGTTTATGATGTGATGAACATGCTCAATACTAATAATCGAATGGACAGATTTTTATCACATGTTGGTTTGACACACAAGAGCGATCGGATATCACCTGGGCCCGTTAGGCTTGAAATACAACAAATGATCTGTCCTTAGTGCTTACTACTTCCGTGTGTAAAAAGTTGTGATTCCTTTCTTTTTTCAATCTCGCTTTCTCGTCTGTGGATACAGGCCCTTCCATCGCGCACCCACCCGCACATGCAGATGAATGCGTTTGGTGGTTATATCTTGAGCGGCATCCGGATACACATGCCCGACCCCTAGTAAGCGCGAGTGCCAGAGAAGTCATCTTGCATGATGGAGGGCAAGCTTGTCTCGTGATTTATACTTGGTTCACGCAGTTGTAGCTTCCTTTTTCTACGGGTTGCACTGATACAGTTTGGCCGCGGCTTTTTTTCTGCAGGTTTCAGTGATTTGGTTTGGTCGCGCCTTAGGTCAGAGAAAGATGACATCTAAACCTGAAAACAAGTATGTCATCCTTCCCTACACTGTGGGAAGGACATGTAATCGTAACATATGCCGGCATTAATTTCCTGGTGTTGTAACTGTGGTGGACTCACATCCCAGTTTGTTCTATTCAATTTTCTACAAGCAGTGGAGCATGGTATTACAGAGAGGACACACAATAGGATGATATGCGGCCATCGGAGGAGCACCAGGGCGGTCGGCTGATGCGGGAAGGAGAGGGGAAGCTGCTGGATCTTGCTTGCCTCCCGCGAGGCATGTGGCGTTGGTGTATTCGCACATGCACACTATATATTTTTCCTCTCCAAGTCGATGGAAAATGCTCCTCAAAATTGAAAGCAAATATTTGTTTTCTTGTTGCATTGAATTGAACATATGAAAGCCAAAGGCGGTATACTTACGGAGCTACTTAAATTGTTGCAATTCCTACGTTATTTGATGCATCATGTTAACTTTTGAAGCTACAACCTGGCTTCATCTCCCCACACAAACAAAACTAAGTTTCGTCAAGACTACGACAGAATTGTTTGCCAAACAGATTTGTGGTTAAATATTTGAAGGGCGAATTGTTTGCCAAACAGATTTGTGGTTAAATATTTGAAGGGCGAATTGTTTGCCAAACAGATTTGTGGTTAAATATTTGAAGGGCTATCTAAATCGTTACCATGCGGCACATGTGGTGAGCGTTCGAAATTTGATGAAAGAAAAAGATTAACTAAATCGTTTCGGTTCTGACTTATTCAAAAGAATCATACTTATTCAAAGGAACATGTGGACATCCTAAGCTACAACTCTGTAAATTTCATCATAATTCATAGACAAAACCAGCATAGCGAGAAGATGTGTTGCCTAGATTGAACACATTGAGAAACCCGCCCTGCTCAATTTCCCCCAACCATGTAGAACAGTCCGAACTGTCCAAGACTCGGCGTCAAACACAAACAAGCAAAATGTCTCATGATACTGACTTGAGATGTCAAGGGCTCTTCGCTAGATGCCTTCTCAACGCACTCCCTGAATTTTGCATTCAGTCAAACTATTTGCTCAACTCCGCTCTCAAATCACGTTACAATCTGAAAATTTTAAATTCAGTCGCACTATTTGATGCATCGTACTCTTGATTCACATCGATTACATCTCAGGATGGCATTTTGCCTTCTTTGCCGCCGTCGCTGCTCTCCTTTGTTCAAGACAATTAGCCGGGAACATCCCGTGACAGTACCGACCAATGCAAGTCAGTCAACTGAGCAGATTGCGGCGTTGGCTTCGTGGCCTCGGCACCTCGGCGGCGTCGTCGACACTTGCTCCGGGACGTCGCGGGGCAGCGGCTAGGCGCGTGGCGGCCTGACGGAGACAGCCGCGTGGGCTTCACGGCGTCGGCGAGCTCGGCCGCGTCGACCAATCTCGCTCCCCGGATCCGGGGCGCGGCTAGGCGGATCGCGCCCTGGCGGCGGAGCAGCGGCTGCTCTTCCCCGGCGGCCGGCGGCGGAGTGAACCCTACAGCGAGCGAGGAGAGTACCGACTGCATTGGGCCGCATGGGCTGGCCCTTTTTTCGTGTCCACGCGAGGGACGGCGCTGGTCGTTAGTACCATACCGGAAGTTTAATCAAAGCGTCACCGGTTTATTAGAGGGATTATGCCTACTCCATCGTCAACACGGGGACATGCACGGCTGTCAGCTGCGAAAGATGTCAAAGAGCACAAACAAAAGAGGCCGCCGAGCCCAACCCGTGACCCAGCATCGAAAGGTGCGCACGGACGAAAAGATGGCCTCCGAGCCCAGCCGTGACCCAGCACCGATAAGTGCGCACGAGCCAAAACAAAAAAGCAGTGAAAAGACCCCCTATGAGGGCACAATCGTAAGAGAAAATAGCGCAACTGCATCCCCCGGGTTGACACGTGCTATACATTAGCACTGGGCTTTTTGTTCAACCTCCTTTTTTTTGTTATATACCAGTACCATCTCATAAGTGCGCACGAGCCAAAATATGTGCAGTGAAAAGATCCCCCTATGAAGGCACAGTCGTAAGAGAAATAGCGCAACTGCATCCCCCGGGTTGACACGTGCTATACATTAGCAATGGGCTTTTTGTTCAACCTCCCTTTTTTTTGTTATATACCAATACCATTTGACTATATCTTTAATGAACACATACCGAATTCCACGCGAAGCGCCATCAGTGCACTCCTGTCGTTACACATGCACACATACATCGAGCGCTGATAGACACCACACGAACGCACTAACCAACAAAGGTCATGATTACACGAGATAGGATGGCCTCTGACTTGCATTCTGATATTGGGGATAAAACTCCTGTCGTCATGTCATGCCCATCAGGTTCAAAGATGTAGGTGTTCTTGGTCGTTCTTTGGTCGTCCTTGGCGAAACAACATGCAAGCACCTGCCATTCTGGGTCCTCCAGCACCACTTCTGGCACGAAACTCATCACATGTGCAACCCACCCTACAGGGTCACATGCAATGTCAATGAGATCCTCCAAATTCAGGTTTATTTTCGAGACATCAATGAAAAAGTCATGTATATTTTTATTTATGAATAGGAGCCTGAAGCCTCCTCCTCCCCGTGTTACATTATCATTAAATGAAACCAGATACCAACTCCAAGTTTACAGTAGTTCATACTCTGAAAACCTAAGTCCAAAAAGGAAAAACCAAGTCCTGCGAATTGATTTCAAAACTTCAGTTGCTTGCTGGTGAAAGACAAGCTTACTTAAGAATCGGGAAAGGAAACATCAAAATATAAACAAAAACAAATGCGGCAACTGTGTCCATGTGGCACCACCACAATCTGCTGAACCTTATTTTATGATTCTGTACAAATTGATGATTTATCATTCACACATGTTATTATCCTTTCTGTTTGACCTGTACCAAGTGTGACTCTGAACAATAGAAGAAGCACCCCGAAATCACTGGAATTTATGTACACTAGTAAATCTGCCTGTGCGTTGCAACGGGGGAAACAAATTCTAGCACGCATTAATGACTTATTATCTTATTGCCCCATCAGGTTCAAAGATGTAGGTGTTCTTGGTCGTTCTATGGTCGTCCTTGGCGAAACAACATGCAAGCACCTGCCATTCTGGGTCCTCCAGCACCACTTCTGGCACGAAACTCATCACATGTGCAACCCACCCTACAGGGTCACATGCAATGTCAATGAGATCCTCCAAATTCAGGTTTATTTTCGAGACATCAATGAAAAAGTCATGTATATTTTTATTTATGAATAGGAGCCTGAAGCCTCCTCCTCCCCGTGTTACATTATCATTAAATGAAACCAGATACCAACTCCAAGTTTATAGTAGTTCATACTCTGAAAACCCAAGTCCAAAAAGGAAAAACCAAGTCCTGCGAATTGATTTCAAAACTTCAGTTGCTTGCTGGTGAAAGACAAGCTTACTTAAGAATCGGGAAAGGAAACATCAAAATATAAACAAAAACAAATGCGGCAACTGTGTCCATGTGGCACCACCACAATCTGCTGAACCTTATTTTATGATTCTGTACAAATTGATGATTTATCATTCACACATGTTATTATCCTTTCTGTTTGACCTGTACCAAGTGTGACTCTGAACAATAGAAGAAGCACCCCGAAATCACTGGAATTTATGTACACTAGTAAATCTGCCTGTGCGTTGCAACGGGGGAAACAAATTCTAGCACGCATTAATGACTTATTATCTTATTGCCACTTCTCCTTTTGACCACTGTCACAGCGACTAATCAATCCCTAGGGGGTCACTCTGTTTTATTGGTGTCCAAGAACCTAAATTAGGTAGAAGATTTCTTCATCCCTTTCTGAGTGTATTCCAGTGTACTTGATAAACTAATCGGGTACTTCCTATGCTAACCAACATCCAAAACTATAGGGCCAAAACAATGCGCTATTCATTTTAGATCAATTCATTTCCTAATAATTTAAAATTGAATGATTGTGATTAAAACAATATAAATAGGTTGATGGGAAATACTTGGCACAAATGACCCTTAGGGCGCATTCCTACACCTGGCACCGAGGCATGGGATTGCATCAAGGACCCTCGGCAACCTCTTATCCCTTGTGTAGAAAGTCAAAGTACCAGAAACAATTGTGTGTGCCCAATTCGGTGGACAGATTGCTAAATAGGTATATACTGGATACACAACAATTTCCTTCTGTGTCATGTGAAAGTACAATTCGCTGGATCATAGCTGCAATTTCTCATCATATTTTCTATTACTGGTTGCGGTAAACTCAAAGTACTGGATTTCAAAAGGAAAGATCATCCATATTCTTAGAGATTAAGATAAGTTACACAGTAACAGTTATATGAAATTTCATATGGTTTTCTTTACATATAAAACCCACAAATCTGGGTCCTTGTTGCTGTATAAAATATAAATAATGTAATTCAGTTCTTGTACAACTCAAGTACTTCGTACATCCTTGATGGCCGGGAAGAGTTCTTAATTCTGACTAAGAAACCAGTATACATTCTATTAGCATTAATAGAAGAATGTATGAAGATGGTACATGCTACACTGTCAAACATATAATATATTCAGAAGGCATTATTCCTTCGCTTAATACAGAGGGCAGAAGGATTAGCAATACAATGAAGCTAATCTGATATTTAATGTGTGTTATAAAGAAACAACAGACAACGAACAATGTGTATCCTCTTCATGAGAAATGTCATATAGATTTCCTTGGCTATATTTAGATTTCATATTGCGAGGATAATTAAGTCGCATAGATTACCTTAAATTGTAGAGGCCACGGGCTAAAAACACTATACAAAGTTGCTCCGTACCTGTATGCCACGCACCATGGTCAGATCAAACGAATGCATGAGCTGGAGCAACATACATATGTGTGGAGCAAGCACCAAACATATATCTCTGAAGTTCAGAAGTGGTTTTACCAAAACTCGCCAAAACATATATCACATGAGCTTTTACCAAAACCAATCATTATATAACCATAATTACAATTTATCTGTTCCTGCCTGTTAGCTTGTGATACACATCGACACACAACATGAAAAACACGATCACCAAGAAGAGCTGTGTATACGCCGGATAGATTAAACTATGCAAGCATCGACATATAGTAAGGAGAAGCAATGCATGATTTTAACATTTACCTCAGATGAACATGGAAACAGTCGCGCAACTAAAATATCAATCACCGCATGGCCCAGGTACCGGTGTAGCAATTCTTCTTTCTGTGCTGTTAAACATGCAATAAATCAAGGATGATGTTGGCATGTGCATCTGTCTTGGATAAAAGCGACACACATTTTTTCTCACCTCGATCATCTGGTTTTCTGAAAAAATGTCGAGCATACATTTAAGTGCATCAATGATAGTCCATATCGATAAATCAGGTCATATGGACTTGTGCAGAAACAAAAACATGAATTCTTATACGAAGATACAAATTCAATTTTGAACCCACACTTAAGTAAGTATAATCTAAACTGGAATGAAAGCCTATCATAGAATTCCTCCAAGAACTGACTAAGATCACCTCTACCTGTGTTGTGTAGTATGGCTCATGTTCTCGAAAGGTTACATCCATACTTGCGTATAATTTCCTCCCAATAAGATCTCAACATTGATATCCCTTTTGGCTAGATGCATAATCAATAAATATACACCTCACTGCCCGCGGGTCCAACTTGCCAACAGAAGGTCGATGATCTCGCACAAAGCACACACACACAACCTTTCACTTTTGTTTAGGAGGCACCTTGAACTCCCTTTGGCCCAAGAGAAGTCATCTTTGCTAGGTTGTTTTTCGGTTGTCTAGCCATGCATGGGAGCGAAGATAACTCCAAACACGTTCTGGTAGATGAGGGGAGACTTGTTGTACCCATTTCCCTCTCTGACCAATGATTTGAGGAGCTAGCATCAGATGGTCTATCGTGGCCTTTTTCTTTATAAAAACGTATAAAATGAAGCGTAGATGAGACACTGTTTAGCGAGGAACTTGTGGAAGGCTTGGGCTATCCTTGTACTCTTTGGTACTGACTCATTATTATTATGCGGCAATCATATCACTGTCTTTATCGACTCCATGCAAAACATGTTCATTGAATTTGATAGGCCTAAAATGGCTAACATTATTACCAAAACTACTAACATGCCAAAGCTGGTAATAGGCCCGCGGATCTCTCTGGTTATCAATGCTATTTTATTGTGTTCTGTAGCCTCGCTAACCACAGGCGTGGATCCACAAGAAAAGAAGAAGCAACAAGATCGTGCTTCCCTGCTTTAGGAGTTTCTTCCACCGGTGTGCCTATAGGATAATGACTCTCCTAAAACCCTTATTTGCGGTTAATTGTTAATTGGATCTACACTTTTGTTGGATCCACATCTTTGAAAGAAGACTAGTTTGGCACGGGCGGGCTAGAAAGACTTCGAGGATAAAACCGATCATTCAACAGATAAGGTCCTTACTATGACTAAAAAGTGCCGGAAGGAGAAAGTCAAAGAAGGACTCGAAACTTGCAGATAATGAATATAAAGATGAAAGATTGAATGCTTTATCAGAGATAGATTTTGACTTGGGCTTGAACAAAGCCATTCTTCGCCTTTCTTCGCTAGTTCGCTTAAGTACATAGGTTATGGCAATACAACATTCTATCTTTTGCTTAGGCTTGAAACACTTATTTTCTTATTATCTTTTTTATTTGCTTTCGCCCTAGGCAATCTTTTTGCTTGCTGACATAAACTTTCAACATAGATCAAGTTGTTTTTTAGGAGTTTTACCTCTTCTTACTTCTTGACATCAGAAAGACAAGCGCTTACCTCCTTCCTAGCAACCTACATATCTGTCTGCTCAAAGCACATTCGGAGTATAGTTGACTATTCCTCCTTTACGTATCTCAGCCAAAGCCTACTTTATTCTCTGCAAGCTAGGTAGTTAAGGAATTAAGTAACTAATTTAGACTGATTGGTGGCAGGCTCCGACGAAATCTTATGGATTCAGCATTTTGCTATAAGAAAGAAGCAAGGTTGTCCGACAAAACTAGAGTTTTAAGTAAGCAAGAGATTGATTGTGTGGTAGGAAAGAAAGGAAACTACCAAGCGAGGGATTGTTTGCATATTATATACTTATTAACTTCCTGTCAGTGAAGTACTAGTTTTTTAGTTAGTAGTGTGCAATACTGTTTAAGAAATGCATGCAATCTGAGACTTCAGAAAACGTATACTTGAGTCAAACTACACTAGAATAGTCAGTGAAAAACTACACTGAATTATAAAGGTCTTTTCCTTGAAAGAATAGGTTTTTTGCATCAAGAGGTTGTGAGGAAATAAGTAACATAGTTAATGAGGAGGGGGTATGCATCTTATCATCTTCTATTCGAGAATAATAAACGATCGAGAAAGGCTGCACATGAATCTTACTCTAGAAATGCTTGTGGAATGTCCATCATCGAGAAGAAGTCGATTCGCTGAAGCATAAAAGAGAAGGAAGAAGAGATCTTATTAGTTTAGTTAACCCTTTGGCCAGCCCTTAGCATCTCAAGAATGCGCTCTTCTCAAGCGAATCCAAATAGGTGTTGGTTTGCGCAAAGGAAGCTGAAGTGGATGGAGGGTAAAAACAAAGCAAAAGGAGAAGAAGCAGATAAATAAATTGTGGAAAGTATAAACTTTCTAATTCACTAGCATTTCGAGTTGGATTCTTCTATACTAAATTCAAGTATCAATAGTTTGCAGGCGCATCCCAATATACGCAATTATAGAGTGCCAACAGTGATCGATTCCTTTTCTCCTACCCCGAGGCCATATGGGTCTGATGTTTGAACTTC
Organism: Secale cereale; assembly: GCA_902687465.1. NCBI lineage: Eukaryota > Viridiplantae > Streptophyta > Magnoliopsida > Poales > Poaceae > Secale > Secale cereale. The sequence goes on from LR738711.1 coordinate 70,244,797, forward strand.
TGAAAAACTACATATCAAAAGCTAGTAGTGTACCCTTAGTGCCGTAGTGCCAATCTACTCCGAAAGAACAAGCTTCTTTGCAAAACTACTTCATACTATATTACTTGCCGGCATAGATAAGTAGTTGATAGGCTGCTTTATCTTTCTATCTACTAGCAGGCTTGACCTACTATACTTGATTGTTTGCATGCCGAAAGAATATTCTATGAGCCTGTATTCAAGCAAAGACAAAGCAAGTAGTGCTCCTATCCCACTGAAACAATAAGCAAGACAAGCCCTGAAATCAATGGAAAGTCTTTTTAGAAAACTCTAGGAGAATGGCCTAAGCAAGTACTGAACTTTAATCCAGCATTCTCACTCTTGTTTTTGTCGCTCAATCCAAAGAAAGAAATAGGAATACGAATCCTCATCCCCAAAGCCCGGGTCCTAGACTACTACGAATGGAAAGATTTCTACGGATATCCTTCGTATCAATTTTCTAATGCTTATCACCTCCTTCTGAGCTATTCCCACGGTGCCTGAGAAGTTGCCATTGAGAATGTAGTGGGTGACTTAGCACAAGCAGCGCGTAATAGGTCCTTTGCAGATGTAAGTACCTGGATTTCTGAGAAGTGAGCTTGGTACCGCTTTCTTGCGAGAAACTGGGCAAGCCGGGCAGATAAGATGGAACCCTATCCATCAAGTAAATGCTAAGAGCGCATTCGATCAAAGAACCTCGCAGCTTTAGTGCAACAAGCCGATCGAAAGCACTCATCTTTATCGACTAAATGCTTTTTTGTCTCTTCCTCACTAAACGTCCGCTTCCTGGCTCCTCCCTCTTTCACTCTCTTTGGCTGTTGGCACTGAGACACCGGACCGGAAGAGATTCCCCTCCGTCATGTTACTTCAACAAGCAATTCAACATGCTCACTTGCTTTCTTTCTGTCTTTCCTCGCTGGGATGACACTTTCCTTATGATTTTAGACCAGACTGAAGTAGAGAATGAAGTAGGAGTGATATCATACCATCGTCTCATATTGTACAACAACCGTTCGTGCCCTTAATTTCCACTAACTGAATGCTTCGTAGGCGTGTGGAATTCAAATCCCTTCGGACCTTGCTCGACACAGTCCTTAGTATGATGCCGATCTCTTAGGATGGACCGCTTTCTTAACGAGAAAGAGAGCTTAGCCTTACCCCTTAGCAATTGGTTGACTGACCCCTTACCACATAGCAATCAAACTTCTATGATTACCGCGACACCTATGTCGGCATGCATGCTTAGAGAAGTGGCTTTCTAAGAAACGGAAACTCTGACCTCGAAACTGCCAATTGAGGAAGGGTTGGAAAAAGATGAATCGGACTTGGCAGATTGAACTGCAGACTATAAAGAAGGAGGAAGAAAGCCCATAATTATCATGTATGACAAGGTTTTTCTTATCATGGTGAAACTGTTGGAAAAAGGTTACTGTGATTTTCTATCTATTAGTTGACTACGGAGCTTCGTCGTCCCGACCTATCTATATGTGAAAAGCACTCCGCCAGAATCCTCGTAGTAGTAAGTCGTGGATTACAAGCTGTCCCTTCCGAAAAGCTCGTTTGCAATAGATATAGGGTTTACCAACCTCAGGCATGGACTTAGACACCAGATCATTTTGATAGAAATGAGGTAGACTGGAAGCTGAAGCCAATAGAACAATGGAACTAATCAATCACTTGCTTTCCCGAACTGGACAGCAGGATTTTATCAGCACTGGACTTTCATCGCGTCGATGACTCTAATCTTTAGAGACAGAAGCAGATGGGAGAAGGTTGGATATGGATCATGATCAAGTCTACCTCGTAAGCCACTTAAAGATCTTTTAGTAGCTCGAGAGATAAATACGTCTTCATTGGTACAAAATAACCTTCGCCCCCCCTTTTTTGTTATGGGATGGTGGTTCCTGTCTATCAACTAAGGTTATAAATTGATTGTATAAGAATCTAGTAGATCACGCACCTATTGTATTTAGTGTGATCTTGTGGGAGAGTAAGGCAACGAGTGAGCTACGATTGAGACTCCTTACAGATGTTAGGTTTTTGAATCACCGATTCCATCGATCGAGAAAGTAAGCAGCTGGCACGAGTAGACCGACTAATAGCAACGGCGAATCAACGCCCGACCCGGCTCTTTTGTCCTTTTGTTCGCAGAAGGGAGATCCTGTGCGCTTGCTATATCTGTTATGGATGGAGCCCTCACTCAACCGACCTGCTACCTGGAAATCTCCAATGCACCAATGTACCAAAGGCACTGTACTTTGAATAGGAAACACTTCCCTACTTCACTTCCTAATTAATAAAGTAGGAGGTATTCGAGTACGGAGGTACTAGACCGTGATTCTGGTCCTGATGCGGACACACCTGTCGACAACAGAGAAGGGATTCAATTGAGAGCGGATAGCAAGATCGAATGAATGGATACTCTGAGATAGAACGAGAAAAAGAAAATTTGATTAATCCTACAAAAGCCTTACAAGGCAGGTAAACTTTATGCAGTATCTGCTACAAAAAGAAGGTTAGAGAACTAGTTCCATCTACTTTATCCTTGGGCATGAAGAACATGCTTCTTTCTCAATTTATAGGAATCGTTAACCGCAACTCTCCTTTTCAGGCTTGTATTGGTTTTTTAATGCAGTAGAGAAGCCGTTTCCTTTGAACTTGGTCCATCGGACAGATATAGACATGGAGAAGATTTTCAATGTCAATCTTTCACTACTTTGTTTGGACATTGCTTCTTCACTTAATGCTTGCTTTCCGTCTTGCCTTTGCTGGGCCTACGATAGGTTGTACTCCAATACGAAATAAGATTGTACATGAAGGTTGGTGAAAAGCAAAAGAAGCAATTGGTTCTCAAATGCCGTGATGTCACCTAGCTTTATTCTAGATTTCTCATTCTATTGGTATGTATAGTGTCTTTCATCTGCTTTTTCATTCATTCTGCCCACAGCGGTTAGGTATTATGACAAAAGGAACCAGCATGTTGCTCCTGAATCAACAGATAGAGAAGAAGGCACGTCTCTTTTTCTAGAAGCCGGTCTATGTTCTTATTCTTAATCGAATTATAAAGAAACGTCAGTTTCAAATCACTTCCATTGGGCTGAGCGGGTCATATATGCCTTTTGGCTTTCACCTATGTTATGTATTCTCTCACAATCACTCCTAGCAATAAGTGAAAAGGCGGCTATCGATACTGTCCCAACACCTCCTCTTCTGTGTTTACTTCTCCATTCTAATTTCTGACAGGTTCACGCTTGCTTGTCTATTGGTTATAACCTATGTACTGTATTTTGTTTGGCTTAAATTGCCAAATGGCGAGACCAGACCCCATGAAGCTTCTAAGTCTGATGTTGATTTGCAAGAATCAGACTTACCAACGGGAAGAACGCTTAGTGTATCCGCGGTGGGTGAATCTTAGGAAACTCGCCTTGTCCGAACAAAAGCGGGAGGTAGGTAGGTGGTAGTTAGAAGGATTCCTTCGGGGAGCTGCTTCTTCCTCTGGATTCCCTTCTTCTATTGATAGACCCCTGACTAGGGCAGTAGCGTTTTAAAGAAATACGAACAGTTTGGTTTTCATTGAGCCCGCTTCTTAGTGATAGGTTTCTAAAGTATCTATCGCTATGTGCCCCTCCCCGGAAAAAAACAAATAGGCTCGGGCAATTATCAGCTTAGGGACAGCAAGCGGATAGTAGATCTGGCTCCATCCCTTGAATCCGCTGTAACTGATAGAATCTTGTACGAGAGACCCGCAAATAAATAAGGAAACCCGCTTAAAACGCTTTTTAAGTAGAAGCTGAGCCATTACCTACTAGCATATCTCCCCACCAGGACTCCCCCCAAAGCAAAGCGAAACCCGTTCTTTAATTCAATACCTAGAGACGCTCCAGTCCAAGTTGAGGCACAGTAGGAGGGATTTCTGTCACCATTATTTATGGACCACATAAACATACTTTTTTAGTTTAGATTCTTATGCTGGACCTGCAGCCCTAGCCTGGGACACCACTGTGCGACATAAAGATCGGATCAAGTTATGATTTTCTCATTAAGAAAGAGTACCCGAGAAGAATAGATATGATCCGGAAACACTCTTATTCGACGAGGCGTAGAGCATTTGACTTTCTTCTTTACAATTTCCTTAATGCGCATGAATGAGAGATTACAACACTTAGTATGAGCATATCGGCCTATGGAAGAAAGTTCGTATCGTATTAGTGTGCTTTAACTAAAAAGCCGTTAGCTACAACCTTTGATCGTGGTTTGGTATCCAAATAGGAAATTCTACCCAGTCCCTCGCTACACTATTTAGACGGATTGAAGCTTAAGCTAGATCGAACCTGTCTGAGTATATGCATTGATCCTAGAATAGAGTCACAAGCTGAAGGGAGCCTCCTAAGAAGAATATGACTAAATACTCGGGTCAATCCCCCATTGGGGAGGGTATGACGTTTGGTGGAGTTCGCTATCAGCCAAACTTGAGCTCTTTTGACAGTCCTAAGAAAATCACTCACCCTGGCGGATCCGGAATTCAATTATCAGGGCAATCTTCTTATGCTCACCGCAGACGCACCTCTCCTAACTATGGAGTTAGCAAAGGGGTATCTCAATCCATCCTCTCTTTTTACGAGGATCATAGGAATTGGGATAACCTTGGGCTCTTCCCACGCCCTCTCAGGGTTCTTGGTTATCACTTGGCTATTCGCTCCATTCCTCTTCAATCCATCAGGATTTGAGTGGCAGAAAATAGTAGATGACTGGGATGACTTCTTTTCTTTCTTCTGAAGTCAGTGTGCTTCTTTACCAGGCATAACATGATAATTCCTCTATGGCGTGTGCTCCTTTCCTATGTAATGACTTTCCTCCTTTTTCATGCCTTGTGCGCGTGCATAAGCTACGAGTTCCCTGGCCCACCCTAGTTCATCGAATAGTGAGACTGTTCATTTCTTTTTTTTAATGAGTTTACCGAATTGACAACTCTTCTTTTTTTTACTTTATAGAGAGAGAATTTTTCAGCATTTACAATTCATATTAGGCAATAAAATAAGAAGAGACAGCTACATGAGTAGGCGAGCATTCATTTGAGCTGCCTTAGTTCTTCACAAGAAGCAAGCCCCTAAGATAATAAGTAGTAGTGGGTGTCCTCTTTCCAGATGCGAAAGGCTTCTTTCTCTCTACCCTTTATAGTGGAGATGCTAAAAACAAATGATTGAAACCTGCTTGCCCTTCTGATTTATTCCTTGCTGGCACTACGCTGACCGAGGGAGGGTTCTGATGAATATTGGTCATCACGCGTGGACTTCTCTTCAGGCCTCGTTTTCTGCGACTCCCTTAGCCTGACCAGAAACGCAAGACCTGTGATATGAAAGACAGCCCATTCTCCAGACTAGATATCCGAGTTTCGATACCGAGTAGAAAGACTGCAAAGAAAGAGTTATCACTTCCCGCAACCAATCTTATTCCCACTTCTGCTTATTGCTTATTGTCGAGTAAACACTTCTGTTTACCAAATCTAACTTTCCGATGGCAAGTACTTGCTTATCAAAGAAGTCTGCTCACATGATTGGAATATGGCTCCCGTATGCATGCTATTCTGGGACTGAGGAATGCCTTTCTATGGTGGACCCTGAGGTCGGACTCTTGCTGCTTGATTCAAAACCGGATTCAATAGCAGCAACATATTGATGATGGTGCCTGAACTACCTATTCTATTACCTTATGGGGAGCCCCAAAGCCACATCAAGCCCTATGCTATGGGTCAAGGTACTCTCGAGACTGTCTGGATTGAAGACTATCAAGCACCGTAGGTGGTGCTAGCATTCCCTGTCGATAGGAAATTCCAATTTTCAGTGAAATCTTGTTTTTCCCGCATTAATTAGTTATGGGAGAATCCTTGCTTCCTCGATGCTCTTGCCTTCGCGGTCCTATTAAAAGAGACACAAGAGGTTTTAGCACCGGCATCTTTGGATCAAAAGATCATTCCATCCTAGAACCAACACGACGACTTCTCCTTGCCCGATTTGAAATGGTGATGAATATGAAATTTGGAATATATATGGACAGATGAATTATGCGTCATGGAATCCGGATCATTAAAGAGGTAGTGTAGACAGTTGTCTAAGTGTGATCTTCTTATATCCCCACGAACTGTTCTGCTTGATAGACCTAAGGGGAAATAGAATCTCGAAAGGACCTTTCTTGTCCGTAGCCCCGTTGGAATTGAGGGCTTGATATCTCATTGGCATGACTAATTGATGAGGCCGACTGCCTAAGTAGTACTCATGAGGTCCTTGATTTCTTGTTAGTCTATATCTTTATCTTTAATAGTATGGTATCCAGGTTCACCTATTTTTTTCTGTTGTTGCTCTTCAGAAAACGCGTATAGTAAGTAGTCTTCGTCGATGGGACAAACGCTCCAGTGTATGCGTTACGAGGCAACTAGCATTTTGTCATGGAAGTTCGTGAAAGAATGTTCTTGTTTTTCGTTGGAAAAACCAATGCCGACCTATAAAAAAGTATCCCTTTCTCTTTTGGGAGCAGAGCTTCAAAAGATGGTTTTTCAGGATGGATCCTTTTTTGTTTCCTAAATTAATGGACGGAATGATTGTTGAATTTTACCCTTCGTCGTCATACCCAAATTCGGTCAATGGGCCGGCTTTGAGCGTCGAAAGTGTGAGTTCGAATTACATGGAGTTGGAGGAAGCTCACAATTCCCCTCCTCCCTCCAACCCTGATTCTCATATTCCTTATTTTGTCGCCGCTAATGCTAATATGGATACTTGAACTTTTTTCAAATGCAGATGTATTATCAAATGCAGATGTATTATTTATTTCATTTTCATTATTTGACCGGCCAGCCGCTTTTGGCTATTCCGTGGGTACCTATGTATGTGCATTTTTTGATGTATTTTAATATGCGTTTTTGGTATTTTCCCTTCTAAGCTTCCTATTTTGCGCCATTTTCTCTTCTTTCTTTTTGATTCTTTACTATAAGACCCAACACATTTAGCTCCTTGCTTTTTCTTCGCAAGACGAACCAACTAGCTCGATTAGCATTACAAGAGAACTTGAAACCCCTGAACATCCAAAACAACTTCATTTTGTCCTCAGGGATGTAGAGAGTGGCATAGAATTCTCCGATGATGTTCTCATCATATCTCTGCTGAAATCCATAAAATTGAGTAAGCTTGCAGGACTCAAATAAGGGAATGACTGATTTCAGATCTTCTTGCTTGCTGATGTGAGACCAATCTGCCCATCTATGCGGAACCAGTTTCTTGTTGGAGTAGACTGAATGATAAGTATTGAATTGCAACATATTATGGAAATGTGGGTCTGGGCAGGATTTCTCTTTTGCTGATCCATCTTCATTTGAGAATGGGTCTTCTCCTCTTATCCTTGTAAATTAAGCTTTGTCCATGTTGTGAAGATCTTCAGTTGCTAAGCTTGAGGAACACTTTGGCAAGCTAGCATGCTCAGCAACTGAGATCATCTGAGCCTCTTGATCATTAGAAGATGCATCAGGCTGACTTGTGGGTTCATGTTGATGAGAGTGTGCTGCATTTGCTGCTTGTCCTTCATATGATATTTCATCAGCAGGAGAAGGAGGAGAGACTAGTTGAGTTGACCTTTCATTCTCCTGAACTACAGCAGCTTGTTCAGAGGTGTCTTGTGGTGTTGCTCCAGTGTTTGCTATTTCGGCTTCAGATGCTTCTTCTTCAGCCGGTGTGGGGTGAAGAGAAGCAGACCGTGCGGGCAGCTCACCATCATCTGAATCAGCTTCTTGATTAGACGTAGATGGGAATAAAGCCTCTTAATTTCTTGGAGGTGATCTCCTTAGTTGTTCCTCAGTATATAGCTCTGGAGCAGGAACATTTGCACTCGACAGGTCTATTGGGCCGCTTCTGGGAGATCATCTTTTCTTTCAGATTCTTGTTATTTCTTTTTGGTATCATGACATAAACTCTCCTTTTCTTGTGTTCTTTATCTTATTATTTGAACTCTTCTTTTCGTGGTGAAACATATTTCAATGAAAAAACAAAACAACTGACTTATTTGATACTTAAGGTATCATTTCTCAATGAAAAAGGTCAAGCTAACTTCATTCCTAGCTAAAACAGCTTTCTATCTTGTGAGAAAGACATGATTTGGAAATGACCAAAAACTAGATGCTTCAGCGGGATCCATGCCGGAATAAGAGTAAAGGAGAGAATGCGCTTTAGTGGTTACGAAACTTTGCTACAATTGAGAATGCACTTTCCACTGAAGTGGTGAAGTAGTGGCCTATAGATGTAGTACTAATGAAACGGCACGGGAATGAAGCTTTCTTTGGTTTCGATTCCTGCTCTGATCCGAAGTCAATTCTCGTACGACACATCTTTCTTTGATGACAATGAGTTGAACGATATTAAAGTGATCCAGTTGAGAACGTAAGAAAGGCATAATTGGAAAACCTTTAACCCATTCGAAGTGGAGTTTTCCTTCCCATCAAGGTATGTAAAGAATTGAACAGAAGCTCTAGTGATGAAACCAACCTATGGTCACGGAAGGTCAACAGGAATGATCGAAACGTTATTAGTGATCAAGAACTGGAAACTCCCAGAAAAGAAATACCAATACCATGCTCTTCGGTGGTTCTTACGCTCTGAAAGGAATCCTTCCAACGCTTTCCTCCGAGGTGGTGTTGAGAAATGATATACAATCTCTCGTTGATGCATCCAATCTTTTGCTACCTGTCATATATTTTAGGTGGATAAACTTATTTTTTATTACCATCAATGGGAGATCTGATGTTTTAGAATGACCTTCCCCCGATCAGAGAAGGGGCTTGGTCTGGAACGGATTGAGACGGAAAGCGGTAATCAATCGCCGCGTGGTGGAACGCTTTTTCGAGAAGGGTAAGCGCCTCCATGTCGTAGGGGTGGGTAGGCCAATAGAAGACTAGGGAACTTAGCCTAGCCACTCAGTTCTGCCCCGAGCCAAGTCTATTTAGTGTCAGCGAACACATACCACTATCTATATATAGGTTTTTCTTTTTCGTAGAGGTTGTCGCTTAGGTCCTTGGACCCTTCCTTCATGAAGCTTGAGGAAGCACTCACTTTTCTATCCACGGCATTCTTGGTTCTGCACTTAGTCTTGAACCTGTGTTGGTTTGGGACGTCAATCTCATTCGTCAGCGGTGTGTGCCGCGTACTATGATTGCTTTCTTCTTGCTGTCAAATCCCAGTCTATCTTTCACTGAGCTTCCTTCGCTTGGAATTCAAATTCCAAAAAAAGAATGAAAGAGTCAATCTATCTTAGTCAAGGCGCTCGCTCTGCCACAAAGGGAAGCACTGGCAAAATCTAAATAGAAAAGAGATGTTTCCAATTAAACCATAGATGTCCACTTCATACTTATAGTATTCTATTTCGGCACTCTTTTGAGGCTATCGCTCGTTTACCGCAGATCTCTATCCCACAGCTGGCTAATAAAATCGCCTTGGCAATGTGTCAAGTCCTTTCAGTCAGAGTTCAACTCTTCAGCGAAAGTGAAAAATCTACGGTCTTCCATCCGCGGAGGTAGCCATGGACTCCATAGTATATGTTGGTAGCTAGCGTACAGGCTTGATGTGAGGGGGGGTTGTTACCTATTCTATTCCCTTGCTTGGATAAAAACACCCATCTTTCCGTACGAAAGACACGCAACTAGAGCAACTTGATATTACGTATGTAGACCTGGCCTCCCTCAATAATAGCTGGCTCACCCGATTGACGATTTTCAAAGATCTACGCCAAGCGCCTCGAAGCGGGGATCCACTTTTTACTACTTTAGAAAGTGAGAAGCCTTTGGCTTGATTTCTTCTATGGCTTCTTTATGTTTACCCACGCCGCGGCTATTCAATAAAAGGATTGGTAGTTAGTTGCCTCACCCTATTGGTTGTTGGTTTTCTTTCTCCTCTGCGTTCGTGAAAAGCTAGTATGCTCGCAGAAATCGTCTAAAGGAAACTACTCGCTAACTCGCTAACAAGACGGACTTCTTCCTCTGGCTCTGCCAGGCTATGCTGCTCGCCTAAATCGGTATCAATAACTTCTATCGTACTTTGACCTCTCATTCGAATGATAAGTTGGCTACGACAAACTAATAAGTTTCTCTTCTTGTCACCTTCTTTAAGCCTTTCCTTCCACTTCCATCGATAAATATATATAGATAAGCTTGTAGAAGCGATTAAGGTGTTTCCACTCTTAGGTTGTTCAATATGCGAAGACCATGTCAATCACTACACCAGTGATACGAAAAGCAAGCATTCTTCTCCAGCTGACGTACCGACGCCTCACTACTACTTAATTAGTGAAAGATACGTTGGGATGTTTTCAATTCTCCATCAAGAGGCGGGCAACTATCTCTTTTAACACTAGACTTCGGATCGCCTTCCTACTGGTTTTCTTCTCGGTCTCCCCAACTAGGGGAAACCTCAAAGCAAACAACAGAGCAACACCTATCTTTTTTCTTTAAGCACTGAACATCCGGATCCCCTTCCGACTTGCTTTTCCGGGCACTGGTCTTTCTAACAACTGGAATTCGTCTCCCTTTTCCTGATTCGCATCTTCTTCGGCTTTTGCTACGGTCTGTTCCTTCCTTCAGTCAGTCCTTCCTTCAAGATTTTTGCCTGCGGATCTCTCTCTTCAAAACATATATATCTTTCGGCGCCAGTCTTTCCTGCCTTACCTTAACCCCGCTTTCACGTGGCAAATCGGTATGAGGTTTCAGTGATCACTTTACGGTATTCTTTAAGCTTTCTTGGTCACCGGACAGAGTGGGAACTGCTCAGCTTTCTTTCTTTCCCTAGCACACACTTAGTAGCCCTAGTACACACTTAGTAGATAGTAGGCACAGGTCCGCTAAGAGCTCATCGAACTTGACTTGTAGAGTGAGACCTGTGCTCGATATGGTTCATTTCAGTGCTCTTTCTCTCGGTATTGTTCACCACATGCCTGTGATCGATCTCTCTCAAGCTAGGTTTGGTATCGGTATCGGTGAAGTCCGTCATTGAATTGAAGTGGTAGAGTGGTAAGTGGGCGTATGGTCTATGTATTTCCTATCACTGGCATTAGTTCCTTTTCATTCTCCAGATAGATGGGCAGAACAAGCTTCTCTTTATATTCTATTCTAGAAAGGATCAATTATATTCTCATCTCCTATTTGTTTGAGCCATTCATTATAGTGGTGGTGCCGGGAAGGCAGCTTAGCACTCTAGTCCTTTTGAGTAAGGAATTGTAGCATGGGCAGGCAATCTCTTTGATTGATTCCCCTCCAGGAATTACTTGAATTAATTAGCCGGCCCACGGAGTGAAATATCGAACTTAACCTATAAATAACTAGTATCTCAAAAACCAAATAAAAGGCTTTCTTTTAAGCTTGTTAATGGAATTCCACAGGAGTCAAGCGCTAGCAAAGAAGAATTGGAAATCAGTCGCTTCCCTTCTGGACTCAAGTCAGCAGAAGAGTGAACTTCATATTAATAGGTAAATCCTA
>LR738711.1:70258817-70266317 GCA_902687465.1 Secale cereale
GATATTGTGTTTGGAGAGGTGTAGATTGTAGATTCCAGCCGAGAAGATCAGGAAAAGATAAGGATAAAGAATGTCATATATCTCAGGAGCTAGATCACTTCCCGATGAACAAGTCAGAATTGCCTCAACAAAAATGGATGGAATTGGACCGAAAAAGCCATTCAGCTTCGTTATCGATTAGGTATCAGTGGGAACATCAAGATGAATGAGTTAACTAAGTATCAGATCGACCAAATTGAACAAATGATAGCTCAAGATCATGTTGTTCATTGGGAATTGAAGGTTGGGCCTACATATCTCTTATTTGTGTGGATCAACCATCCAACCTTTCTTCTTTCTTTCCATAAAAGCGTAGGTAGAATGCGTATAGTAATGGTAGAGCGGATGTATGGCTAAGCAGGGCTGATGGAACTCTTGGAAAGAAGTCAGTATCCAGCTTATCCCTAGTCTAGCACTCTGCTGTGAAGTCAGAAACCCATTAACAAGCAAGGCTGTAGTGAACCTCTTCCTTAAGGGATTGTGGAATGCACACATCCCGGAATACAGTTGGGTGATCCATTAAGCTATGCAAGAGCTATGAACAACCTAGTGACACGGTGGCAAGCATCGATACGAGGAAGGTGTTAGATCAAATACGATTTCCTTCATAGGATACTCTTTTTCCTTCGGATTGTGGAATGATAGGAAGGGCCTAATAGTAGTGATTTAGTGCGATGTGAGGTGCCCCGCGCGTGATACTTTCTGAAGTTAAGAAAATAATAACAGGGCGTCTTTCTTAGACTCGGCTCTATAGCACTCTTTGAGTAAGTTCGTTAACGAGGTAGCAGTTCTACACGAATGAAAACAGACCTATCTTCTCTTTCTTGGGCGGGGCAGCAAATTCATGTATCTTTACCAATTAACCAATTTCTTGACGCTGGGGTGGATCCTAAAGAGATACCACTTCCTCATGAATTTATCTTGAATCGGGACCTTTTGGCTCAACTTTATCCTAGTTTTGCCGAAGGAGCAACCCCTTTTTTCACTTTAAATTGGTCCAAATACACAGAATTTCTGACTTTTCGCGGAGGACTAGATCCAGTAATCGGTGGTCTCTGGCTGACCGATATTGCGCACCATCATTTAGCTATTGCTATTCTTTTCCTAATCGCAGGTCATATGTATAGGACCAATTGGGGTATTGGCCATGGACTTAAAGATATTTTGGAGGCTCACAAGGGCCCATTTACAGGACAAGGCCATAAAGGTCTTTATGAAATCTTAACAACGTCATGGCATGCTCAATTATCTCTTAACCTAGCTATGCTAGGCTCTACAACCATTGTTGTAGCTCATCATATGTATTCTATGCCTCCCTATCCATACCTAGCTACTTACTATGGTACACAACTTTCCTTGTTCACACACCACATGTGGATTGGCGGATTTCTAATAGTCGGTGCTGCTGCACATGCAGCAATTTTTATGGTAAGAGACTATGATCCAACTACTCGATACAACGATCTATTAGATCGCGTCCTTAGACACCGTGATGCAATCATATCCCACCTTAACTGGGTATGTATATTTCGAGGTTTTCACAGAATTGGCTTGTACATTCATAATGATACCATGAGTGCTTTAGGCCGTCCACAAGATATGTTTTCGGATACTGCCATACAATTACAACCTATCTTTGCTCAATGGGTACGAAATATCCATGCTACTGCGCCTGGCGTAACAGCTCCTGGTGCAACAACAAGTACTAGCTTAACGTGGGGAGGCGGCGAGTTAGTAGCAGTAGGTGGCAAAATGGCTTTGTTACCTATTCCATTAGGAACCGCAGATTTTTTAGTCCATCACATTCATGCATTTACCATACATGTGACTGTATTAATACTTTTGAAAGGTGTTTTATTTGCTCGGAGTTCCCGTTTGATACCCGATAAAGCAAATCTAGGTTTTCACTTTCCTTGCGATGGGCTTGGCCGAGGAGGAACATGTCAAGTATCCGCCTGGGATCATGTTTTCTTAGGTTTATTCTGGATGTACAATGCAATTTCGGTAGTCATTTTCCATTTCAGTTGGAAAATGCAGTCGGATGTTTGGGGTACTATAAGTGATCAAGGGGTGGTAACTCATATTACAGGGGGAAACTTTGCACAGAGTTCCATTACGATTAATGGGTGGCTTCGAGATTTCTTGTGGGCACAGGCATCGCAAGTCATTCAGTCTTATGGTTCTTCATTATCTGCATATGGTCTTTTTTTCTTAGGTGCTCATTTTGTCTGGGCCTTCAGTTTAATGTTTTTATTCAGCGGCCGTGGTTATTGGCAAGAACTCATTGAATCTATCGTTTGGGCTCATAACAAATTCAAAGTTGCTCCTGCTACTCAGCCTAGAGCCTTGAGCATTATACAAGGACGTGATGTAGGAGTAACCCATTACCTTCTGGGTGGAATTGCCACGACACGGGCATTCTTCTTAGCGAGAATTATTGCAGTAGGATAGTGGCTAGGAGGATTTGAAAGGCATTATGGAATTATGATTTCCCAGGTTTAGCCAAGGCTTAGCTCAGGACACCACTACTCGTCGTATTTGGTTTGGTATTGCTACCGCACATGATTTCGAAAGTCATGATGATATTACCGAGGAACGTCTTTATCAGAACATTTTTGCTTCTCACTTTGGGCAGTTAGCAATAATCTTTCTATGGATGTCCGGAAATCTGTTTGATGTAGCTTGGCAAGGCTGGATACAGGATCCTTTACACGTAAGACCTATTGCTCATGCCATTTGGGATCCTCATTTTGGTCAACCCGCCGTGGAAGCCTTTACCCGATGAGTTGGCTGCCTGCCATAACTTGTTGTCTTCTTCTTTCCATAACCTTATCTTAGCCTTAGGCGCCTCTCAGAAACTTCATAATCTGAATCACTTTCCTCTCCGGGTAGTAACCATAACTTTAACTAGGAACTCGGCATTATAGGACCGAGTCTTTTTTAGTAGTAGCTGTCTGAGTTTTTCCGCTTTCCCAATCTCCGCCACTTCTTTCGTTGTGGCCCGTAATGTCATAGCTTTCAGGGTTGGGTTCTGATAGAACTCTATCCATAGAGACCTCCTCCCTTTGCTCGCATATAGCACTTAGAAGAGTGACTTCTCCCCGATAAGGGTTTAGAGTATAGAGAGGATGCCTTTCTATAAATAATAGTAATAGTAAAAGACAGAAAGCAAAGACTAGATTAGATGTCCGGCATTTCTTTTTTATCGAGTTATTCGAAGATTGATTGGACTTGAATTCCCACTTGATTGCTTTTTCTCTCTCCTCATATTTTGCTAATAGTTTTTATCAACATGGAGATACGAAAGTAGAGAACGCATTGCATTCAATGTGATTTCCGCTGCCTGCTTCAATTTCGTGCGTTTAAAGGCAGGGTTGAGCAACCAATCATAAGCCAGCGAGGATGCATTTCCCGTGCCCCTATTTAGTTAGTACTTTCGAGTTAAGAGCGAGAAAACGAACTATTTCATTTAATAAAAAAAGTGCAACGACTGTAGAGTGAAAAGGCCATGAGGATGGCTACGGCTTTGAAGCTCCTTTATCTACCATAGATAGAATGGAAGAGTTTTTTCTCACTGCACTGATCCACCAAGGCTAGGGATATCCAATGGGATGGAGCTATTTCCCTTGGCACCTTATAGTCCTCAGACGATGAACAGAGCACTAGATGCCCTAATCTACTCCTATGCTAAGTGTCTTTGTTTGGTTTGATTTCTTGTGACAGCGGCTAGCCCCATCACTAAAGCATGCATGTTCCATATGAAAGGTGATGTAGGTAGGGCTGGTAGGGGAAGTAAGAAATAGGTGAGACTCGTTAATGAAACTAGCCTTCAGCCTTAGATTTCTAAGTTCTGTTTCCACCATTACTAGTGTTTCCTTGCTTTTCATAATAGAAAATGATCAACTAAACTAAACCAGAGATTGTCGTAGAGATTGGCAGGACTGAGTATTATTCTGGGCGATGAAATGGATGGAATTTCTTGAAACATAACTCACTTCACTTATAATCGAATTTGGAAAAGGGAGACTAGCTGGTGCAATAAATCAAGAAGAAAGCAGGCGCAAAAGAGAAGCTCAATGAGAGAGATTCTAGACCGGTCATGGTCGGGGCTGATCGATCGCTCCTTAAAAGGGAGTTAACTGCTTCGAACCATACATGAAAGTTATCTCATAGAGTGAGCTAGCCCCAGATAGCGAAGGATAGCTATTGACTTATTGGGAAACCTGCCTCCAATACATGCTTATCCCAGACCCCCTATTCCTTCATTTTAGGTTTTCATGGCCGATTCAATAACATAGTTCACACACCTCTTTTCAATTCTCTAGAGATAGTTGTCATTTATCTCTTCTTCCGGGTCCCTCCTATTTGGTTGGAAGTTTCCTGCTCCAGTTGGGAAAGCAAGGGCCCTAGTTTCGTTATTGAGTCTCGTTAGGGTCGAATATGAATGAATCCTGGAATGGAATAAAAACATGAGTAAAATGCATCGTAGTCCCTCAATCGAACAGTCAACTAGTTCATATCTAACCTTATGTATTCTTTTCCCACACCTTAGCTTCAAATAATTGAATGAATGAGTGCTATTTTAGAGTTCAAGTTTAGGTATTAGCTCGCTACAGTTTACTCAGTAGTTCTATCCCTTTGTTCGGTGAACTAGTTCTGTATATAAGCATTATAATGAGAGTGGCTACGTATTCGGATTACTTGACTCGCTTTCCTGTTTCCGAATCCCTTCTTGCATACAATCCTAATTCACAATCCGATTCTTGCTTGATTCTATAATGAAAAACAGACCTTATGCCATGGATTTGATGAAGCTTGAAAGGACTCCCCTTGTTCGAAGCCAAATATAAGAAGCATACGGGTGACAACCCCAATCCTTATATATCAATCCAATTACCGGAGGAACGAAGAACTAAGTTTGCCTGACGCCCGAAAACAACTTGTTTGTTTTGGTGGAAGAGGAAGAAATAGAGAAAGATCGCCGCTTTTCATACGCTAATTCGTGATTCAAAGTAGAGCGAGTGAGGGAGCTATACCCGGGACTCAATCAACATATGCCAAGTGTTCCGTAATCTATGGGCAGCACTCCGTAGGAATGTTATAGTCTAGGCATGTCGTAGTAGTCATTAAACAGAAAGAGGAGAAACTTAACATGTCTTATACCGAATTCATGCGGTTGTCCTTATGTTCCAGCAAGGAAATAGTCATTCTTTCATTCCGAGCATTCGACTAACGGCACAGATTTCTAGTGCTATAACAGAAACTGCCCTTAATGCGCAAATGAAAGCCCTCACAACACTCTTTACCTACAACTGCTCCCGCTTATGGTAGTAGATAAACAGGTGGTGGACATGTATCTGCAGCCTCTGTTGCTGGTAGATTTACTGTTTTATATGGACTGAAAAAAATGGAGGGTAGTGCTTGAGAATGCTACTCTATTCCTGGAATTAGCCATCCCCTTCTTTGACTATTCGACCTGCTCCTCAAAGCAAGGAAGGGAATGAAGATGGCATTGTATGCCCTTTCCGCAAGAAGGATAGGAGTTGGCTTACCGCATCTACCTTCTCATCACGGGATAAGGGCTGGGGCGTTAACTTAAGTACTAAAGCTGCTGGAGCGGCTGCCTTCGTTGATTCCCCACGAAGGAATCGGAATATCGCTACTTCCCCTTACTGCCCTAAGCGGGGGAGATGGATTAAAAACCTTGTGTGAAGGAAAGGCTGTCAAAGTCGTTGACCATTAATCCGGTTGAAGGACAAATGGACAGTGAATCAACGGAATCGAGTTGTTCTAAGGATTCGGATTCGGCAGTCGAGACATCTATATCTATGGAATTTCAAAAGAGAGAAAAGGATCTGAATCCGACCCAAGGACGAGCTCAAACCTTAGGGTTTGAAAAGAAGAAGTAAAGCTCTCGTTTACTTCAATCAAAAAAGGTAGGTCATAACACAGATTGAACTAGACCTTACTCCATCACTCATCGCTGGAAAAAGTAGAGCGATTTCCTCGCAAAAAAAAACACGAGCGAGATATTCTTCCTTAACAGGGACCTCAATTGCGGGAAGAAGTACAAAGGGCAATGGCAGAAGTGGAAGGGTCAAACTCCTCTATCAGGGAAAGACAGGAAGGAGAAAAGTGTGAAATCACTTGTTTGAAACATCTAAAAATAGAAATGGCTATTAGAAGTTGTATTTTCGGTGGTCAAAGGGAAGGAATTAGAAAAGAGGGAAGTGCTCTCAAGGTAGAATCAGTTCCAGGCAAGTATGTCCATTGAAAGGAAAGAGTCCCTAAACAGACAGGTTTTCAGCAAATAAGACGGGTCCTGGTCTTCGGCAACAAAATAAGCCGAAGCGAGAGCTCGATCAAAGAACCTTTATAGATCCTCATCATCCTCAGGTTCTGGATACACAGCGAGAAGGGAATCTTCCTATTCGAATGGAAGATTTTCGAAAGATAGGGGAGAAATCAATCACATGCATGAGCGGATCGAGCTATTATATAATAAGTAACGGCTGAAAAAGCTATTCTTGGTAGATCCACTTGTCAAGGCGCGGAAAGCCGTGTTCCTTCTCAGCTCACGCTTTCCTGATTGATTTGAAAGACCCTACACACCACCGTATCCTTGGCTTTCTTCCCACTTTCAAAGAACTTGCTATCATTATTTCGAATCTATCTCCTCGCTTTAGGTCTTTTGCTTCTTATTAAAGGGGTTATGCAACTCCGAGTCCATCAGTGTTGAAGGAATGGACAGAGACAGGCAAAGACAACGTACTGATTTGACTACCGATAGAGAGCAGAGCTAGAGACAAGATGCCTAGGACCTGGAGGAGATCCATAAGAACCAAGTCGTAGAGAAGATAGCATCAACCTGGAGATAATAAACCTAACTCCCTGTGCTTTAATCGAGAATGGATACAGGGTCATTAAGCGAAACCTTTATTAGGGGGTAGACCTACCTTGTTTTGTTGACTTATTGCTTTCCAGCAAAGTGTGCCGGCCCTATCTCTACAGCACCAAACTTCCACATTTTAGGAGATGCCCTATCTTCCCTTAAAGAGCCAGCTTATTGAATAGAGCTGTCACTCCTTACCTTACCTAAGACCCCTTCGGGATATCTTTTGAAAACCTTTTCTCTGAAAAGAAAAGACGTTTGTGATCCCTTGCCCGCTCGATTAAAGAAAGTGGGATCTGGCCTTGCATTTTTTTGATAGGGCTCCCTCACGGCATTCTTGCTCTTGCATTTGAAAGTCGAATCAGGATTCCATCTAGAGAAAGGTTCCAAATGGAACTAGTGAATGTGTATGCCGAACGTAGGCAGGTATACCTGACCTTTGATATTAAGCTATGATATCTCTTCTCTCTCTTGAAGTTCCCACAAAGCGACTCTGAACCTAAGACCGGGTTGTGGGATGTCTTTTGATATTCTAAACTAAGAAAAACGCAATTGGATTGATTTTTATA
>LR738711.1:70273817-70277439 GCA_902687465.1 Secale cereale
GAAAGCATTTACTAGTATTCGATGAGATTCTGAAAGACCAGAAAGACAAGTGATATGAACTGGTTTTGTATCCACCCACTTTCCTTCGTTATCTTCAACTCTTTCTCTTTTGGTAGAGGAAGGCATTCCCAGTATAAATAATGATTCTTGCTTTCGTATTGTTAATGTTTTCAATTGTACACGGAAGGGGTTTGTGACCACTACCATTTTAGTAAGGGATTTATCCTCATATTGTTGGAGAAACCATTCTTTGCTAACATGGCTCAACCTAGCAATGGCTGGGAATTTCTTGTCCCAGAATGCAAAAAAAAATGTCCGCCACTTTGTTGCTTTCAACACTCTAATGAAGTCAAGCCCCTTGTGGATGTCCGCTGCTGCACTATGATGTGTCTTACCATAGACAAGAGGCATATACACCTTCTTCACCAACTTTTAGTTAAGGTGACGGCTAACGGCTTCCTTGACACTAGCTTCCAGAGATTTTGATGGAATCTCCTCTTTGAAGTCCTCTAATAGTGAGGAATATAGGTCATATACTTGATCCTCACCATCAACCCATCAAAAGTTAGTACGCACTGCTAGATTCTGGAAATAGCTCATTATCTGGTAAGCAGACGAGGATGCATCACATATATATGTTGTAATGCCCAGGATGGAATTATACCTCCTACGTGTCGAGGCACGACTTAAAGGCATAAGTCCATCCTAGAATGATCTCAAGTTTGGTAATCTTTGCACAACTCATGTAAAAGAGGGATAGTAACTGAAAATAGTTGGCTTACAATCGCCACGTCACAGAATAACAGTACAAGTCTCAAACATCATACAATAAGATCACTACAACCCTCTAAGGGCAAAAGCCAAATGTCATAGTACCAAACTCAGATAAATAAAGCAACCACAGGCGGATCGAATCCTAGTAAGAGACTCCACTACTGATCGTCCGGGTAGCGCACGTAGTAACGACTACGCTCCTCGTCGTACTCCCAATCCAGTTCGGTGCCATCACCTGGATAGCTCACAGCTGGACCTGCATCTGGTGTGTGAAGTAACTGTGAGCCACAGAGGACTCAGCAATCCCGTTCCCGGGTAACAGAACTATTTAAGCCTTTAGGTGAGGGAAAGGCTGAAGAAAGAACAAGTCTGCAGCAGCAACTAGCATCTAACTTACGCAAGTGAGAGCGAGAAGAGAAGGCATCGGTGAGAAGTGATCACTAAGTGATCCTAGCTACAAGCTCACAAACATAACCCCTCCGTGTTCAACTCCCGAATCCCTATTCGGAAATTGACAGTCACGGAACACACGCTGGTAGTGTATTAGTATCATTGTGTCAAGTTATCTACAACCGGAATTAACAAGCTCCCATCTGCCACATAACCGCGGGCACGGCTTTCGAAAGTTCAAACCCTGCAGGGGTGTTCCAACTTGACCCATTACAAGCCCACGATCCGCGGAGTCGCAACTCCAAAGTGGGAAGACCCGAGTATCCTCGGAATCCCGTGCTCAAGATATACCGAGCTAAGGTAAGGCTAATCCAGCAAATCCTCCCGGCGTGCCGACACCCTGATAGTAGCCGCGCGTATCTAGTCTCAGGCCACGACCGGATGAGCAGTACGTACAGATATCGAAGATCCCAGCGAACCGGGTGGTATCCGCAAGTGGCTCTAGTTTGGGACCAACACCATCAGCACTGGCCCCCCCTGCTATGTAGAAATTAAGAATCCTCGGGGACATGACCCCCTATGCAATTAATTAATTATTTAAGTTGTTTTATGAGGCAAAATAGTACCAATGTTGGGACTTGCTGGAAAAGACTTAGCACTTAGCGGTTTATCGAGGGGGTCCCATACACCCCAACCGTGTTAGGAACGCATAATCAAGGAACATAAAACCGGCTTATACGGATCCTAACGGCATGAGTGGAACAAATCACCAAGCAAAAGGCTTAGCCTTCCACCCTTGCCAATATATAGGTGATTTCAATTAAAGCATTTATATAGTGTGATATAACCCAACCAAACTTCAACATGGAGCAAGCATCTTCACTTCACCTGCAACTAGCAACGCTATAAGAAGGGCTGAGCGAAGCGTACTTAGCCAAGCAACGGTTTGCATAGGTAGGGTGGTTAAACATGGCAATTGGTTACAAGTAGGAGGCTGACAAGAAGAACATGGCATCGAGGCAAAACTATAGATCGAGACTACTAGCAATAGGCAAAGATAGTAATGTTATCGGGGTTCGGTCATCTTGCCTGAAGAGAAGACGTTCGGATCGAAAGAAGGGTCCTCGTGCTCAAACTCGTTGGAAACCTCGTGCTCAACCTCGTTGGAAAACTCGTGCTCAACTTCCGGCTCTAAACAAGACAAACACACCAAGCACCAATCAACACGATGCAATGCGCACTCGAAAACATGTATGCATGATGGATGCACTAAAGATGCACATGGAGCACGGAAAACATCACTCAAGCAAAACACCTCAAAACAAGATAACAACCTGATATTATTAATCTACACAGAAAATCACCCAAGTTTGATATAAGATTCGCTGAAATCGGAGTTACGGGCTAAAAGTTATGCCCGAAACAAGATTTGAGCGAAAACTGAAAATTACAGCAACATAGCAACTTGGGAGCTCAAAATAATTAAGCTCCAGCACCCAAAAAGCATGGCAAAGGACTTGAACATAAACTAGATATAAAGTACAGCAACTAGGTCCAAAGTGCACCCCCAACGGAGTCACGGATCACTAGCAATGATCTTGGACATATTGAACTTTGAAATAAAATTCTGGCAGCAGAATTTTATTGAAAGTTTGGAGCAAAAGATAAACATGCTACAGCACCTCAAAAGGACATGTGAGGACATGGATGGAAAAACAACAATATATACTTCAAGGAACAATCAAAAACCACCCCAAAACTATCATGCTTTGTCCTACAACATCACACGAACATGGCATCGGAACGTTACAGATTTCAGACTTAGTGAAATTTCACTAAGTCCTAAAACAGCAATATCATCATAGCAACAAAAAGAGCATGTTTAAGACACCTCGAAACTAAACATGGCAAGGGGTAAGCACCTCATCAAAATACATATGACGGTGATCCCGAAACACACAAGCATGCATCATTGTGGTGAACACACCGATTGCAACGAGCTCAACAAGATGGCATTTCATAACAAGTGAAAACACAACATATGAACATGGCACTTTGCAAAGATGATAACAAGGAAACAATAAATCTATCATGCTACCTATCACACACAACACGTAGTTCGTGTCAAGACGAACACGTGGACATGTCATTTGCATCGTTTGGACAAACGAGCTAAAAGATATCACATGTCAAAGGTGGCATGAAAATAACACATAGCAGCAGTTTGTAACATGATGCACTCTTGTAACAGCAAAACAAGTGTCAAGATGACATCTAACATGCATGACTACAACAGGTAAAACGTAGAGGGCATCTCCACGAACATCTGGACATGCTACACGCGCAAAACGGAGCAACAGGCAAGAAATTAGAGCAGGTCAAAGTTTGCATCACAGAACAAGTAAAACAGGGACTTAGTGGAATTTTGGGGTCAACCTGAGCAGATCTGGAAAAAAAA
>LR738711.1:70277571-70320772 GCA_902687465.1 Secale cereale
GAACGAGCGCGTTGACTCCGGGGCTCTCGAGCCAGCAGTTGCGGCGGCGGAATTACTCGATCCCAGGGATCCCCTCGGGATCCAGGAGACCTACGGATCTGATTTCTTGGATCTGAGGAAGAAGGGGAAAAAAAAAGAAAGTGGAGAAGGGGAAGAAGAAGGGGATACCCAAATAGACCTAGGGGTCTATATATAGCAGTTTTTGGACTAGGGTTTGGAGACTAGGGGTGCTAGGAGCCCTACGATCGTGATCCAACGGATCCGATCGCGGGGTTGATTTAAAAGGCCTAGACGGAGATAAAAGAAAGCAGTAGGGATATTTCCGGGACACGAAGTAAGGGCACTTCGGACCCACACGGACAACGGAGGGAAAAGTCAACGGAGTCCAAACGAGACGAGATATGAGAGGCGGGTTGCACACAACAAAACAACAACACACAACATAACCTCGCGGCACACCGGTAACGAAAAACGCCCGAACAACAAAGTAGGCCTACGGGACGTCACGGACACGTGAGGGAGCTCCGGAACGCGAAACGGACAACGGGAAGAAACACACGGAACCGGAAGCAACCCACAACACAGATGCATGCACATGTCTACATGATATGAATGAATGCCACACACTCACACCACAAAACGACGAAAGCCCGAAAGACAAAGAACCCGAAATGGAAATAGATGAAGCCGGAGATATATTATAAGCCCAAAAGGGAAAGTATTACATCCGGGGCATTACAAACTCTCCTCTACTACAAAAAGATCTCGTCCCGAGATCTAGGACTGGAAAAAGGAAGGGTACTCGGAACGAAGATGATCTTCTCGTTCCCAGGTAGCTTCTCGGTCTGTGTGATGTGACCACTTGACTTTCAGAAACTTGATGGTCTTGTTGCGAGTCTTGCGTTCGGTTTCCTCGAGAATTGCAACTGGATGTTCTCGGTAGGAAAGGTCTTGTTGAAGATCAATCTCCTCAAACGGAATCATGCGCTCAGGTGCCTTGAAGCATTTGCGAAGCTGAGACACATGGAAGACATCATGAACATTTGCAAAGTTGGAAGGGAGCTCGAGCTGATAGGCTAGATCGCCTCTTTTGCCCAGAATTTCGAAAGGCCCGACGTATCTAGGAGCAAGCTTTCCTTTGATACCGAATCTCTGGGTTCCTTTCATCGGAGAAACTCGGAGATAGACATGATCACCGATGTCGAAAGCCAAATCACGATGCTTTCCGTCATAGTAGCTCTTCTGACGCGACTGAGCGGCCTTGAGATTCTCACGTATGACTTTGCACATTTCTTCGGCTTCAGAGATCAAATCATTGCCAAGAAGTTGGCGTTCGCCTGTTTCAGACCAGTTGAGAGGGGTACGGCACTTTCTGCCATAGAGAATTTCAAACGGTGCTTTGCCTGCACTTGCTTGGAAGCTGTTGTTGTAAGAGAATTCGGCAAATGGAAGACAGTCTTCCCATTTCATGCCGAAGGAGATGACACAGGCTTTGAGCATATCTTCTAGGATCTGATTCACACGCTCGACTTGACCACTAGTCTGAGGGTGAAAGGCAGTGCTGAACCTGATCTTCATGCCCATGGCGGACTGAAAGGAGTCCCAGAACCTTGATGTGAACAAGCTGCCACGGTCTGAGGATATCACTTGAGGAATGCCATGAAGGGACACAATTCTGGAAGTGTACAGCTCTGCAAGTTGAGCTGCATTGATTGATTCTTTGACTGGAAGAAAGTGAGCGACTTTGGTAAGCTTGTCAATCACCACAAAGATAGCATCATTGCCTCGCTTGGATTTAGGAAAGCCAGTGACGAAGTCCATTTCAATGTGGTCGAACTTCCACTCAGGAATAGGAAGAGGTTGGAGAAGACCGGCTGGACGTTGATGTTCTGCTTTCACTCTTCTGCATACATCACATTCATTCACGAACTGGGCAATTTCCCTTTTCATGCGTGTCCACCAGTAAGATTGCTTGAGGTCTTGATACATCTTGGAACTGCCAGGATGAATGGAAAGGAGAGAGTCATGAGCTTCTTCCATTATGAGCTTCCTGAGATCACCTTTGGGAACAACGAGTCTGTCCTCAAAGAACAAGGTATCTCTCTCATCAACACGGAAGCACTTATATTTTGGAGTGCCCTTTGCAATCCCATGTTTCACCTTCTTCACCATGGTATCACTGAGCTGGGCCTCACGGACTTGATCTTCCAAGGTAGGAGCAATTTGGAGATTTGCAAGAAAACCCTGCGGAACAACTTGGAGGTTGAGCTTCCTGAAAGCTTCACAAAGCTCAGGCTGGTGTGGCTTGATAAGAAGGCTGTTGCAATATGCCTTTCTGCTCAAAGCATCTGCAATCACATTCGCCTTGCCTGGAGTGTACTCAATGCTGGGGTTGTACTCTTGGATCATCTCGACCCAACGAGTCTGGCGGAGGTTCAGATGCGGCTGTGTGAAGATGTACTTCAAGCTCTTGTGATCAGTGAAGATGTCGACCTTTCTGCCCAACAACAGATGTCTCCACGTGATCAGAGCATGTACCACAGCTGCTAGCTCGAGATCATGTGTGGGATAGTTCTTCTCAGCTGGCTTTAGCTGACGTGAAGTGTATGCCACAATTCTCTTTTCTTGCATAAGCACACCACCAAGACCTTGAAGAGAAGCGTCACAGAACACTTCATAGGGCTTGGATTCATCTGGAGGAATCAGAACTGGAGCTGAGACAAGCTTCTCTTTGAGGGTTTTGAAAGCCACTTCACACTCGGGAGACCAAAAGTATTTGACATTCTTCTGAAGGAGGTTGGAGAGAGGCTTGGCAATCTTGGAGAAGTTCTCCACAAACCTTCTGCAATAGCTGGCAAGACCCAGAAAACTGCGGAGCTGCTTGACGTTCTGAGGAGCTTCCCAGTTGACAATTGCTTCAACTTTCTCGGGATTAACCGCAATACCGTCAGCTGAGATAATGTGGCCCAGGTACAAAACCTTATCGAGCCAAAACTCGCACTTTGAGAACTTGGCATAGAATTTATGCTCTCTGAGTCGATCAAGAACCAGACGCAAGTGCTTTTCGTGATCTTCTTCATTCTTGGAAAACACCAGAATATCATCCAGATACACTAGCACAAACTCGCCTGTATAGGGGTTGAAGATGTAATGCATCATCCTTGAAAAGGTAGGAGGAGCATTGGCGAGACCGAAGGACATGACGGTATACTCATATGAACCGTAGCTCGTTCTGAAGGCCGTCTTGGGAATGTCTTCCTCGCGAATGCGAATTTGATGATAGCCCATTCGGAGGTCAAGCTTAGAGAACACTTTAGCTCCTTTGAGCTGCTCAAAGAGTTCATTGATGTTGGGGAGCGGATACTTGTTCTTAATCGTCTTCTTGTTCAATGGCCGATAGTCAACACAGAGGCGCTCCGTGCCATCTTTCTTCTTGACAAATAAGACACCACAGCCCCACGGAGATGTACTCGGTCTGATGAGACCCATACGCTCCTGTTCATCCAACTGTTTCTTCAATTCCTTCAATTCATCTGAAGAGAGCTTGTATGGACGCCGACAAACAGGTTCGGTGCCCGGCTCGAGTTCAATGACAAACTCCACCTGACGGTGTGGAGGCATGCCTGGAAGTTCTTCTGGAAAGACGTCTTGATATTCATTCACCACTGGAATTTGCTCTATGGCATTAATTTCACCCTTATCATTAAGAGAGAAAAGCCGAATAGTATTATCCCTGGAGGCGAAGATAATCACATCTTCATCAGAATGAGTCAATTTGACTTCCTTTTGAGCGCAATCAATGTGAGCATCATGCTGAGAAAGCCAATCCATTCCGAGGATGAGATCAATATCGGAATGACCAAGAACCACCGGAGAAGCCATAAATCGATAATCACCCATGCGAATAGAAATATCCGGAACATGCACCCGAGAGGTCATTTGCAAACCAGGAGAAATAATGCTCAACGGCTTCGGCATCACTTGAGTGACAAATTCATGCTTAGCAACAAAAGGTCTTGAAATGAAGGACAAAGATGCACCCGAATCAAACAATACTTTAGCTGGAAAAGAGTTCACTGAGAGGTTACCCAGAATGACATCAGAAGAAGCCTCTGCTTGTGCTGCATTCATCAGATTAACCCTGGCAGACTTTGGATCATGCTTGACAATAGCTGAACTCATAGGAGGAGGAGGTGGAAGACGCTTCGGATTCGGACATCTGTTGGCATAATGACCCTTCTGGCCACACTTGTTGCACACCACTTCAGAGAGAGGACGGAACTGAGAGCCACTGGACTTGGAGCCTTGAGACTGAAACTGCTTCTTCGACTGGTTGCTTGGGTTGGGTGGGTGGGAGAAACCACGACCACTAGAGTTCTTGTTGTTGGAGTTGTTGAATGGAGCTCGAATCATTGGAGGAGGAGGAAGCCAGAATTTCTGTTGTTTCGCAGCCAACTGAGACGATGAGGTAGAGTGAACAGCATCTCGAATTCTCTTCTTAGAAGCCTCCATCTTAAGCTGAGCTGCTTCTTGTTTCAAAGCCATATTATAGAACTTATCGAATTCGTCTGGCTCGAACAAAGTGAGAGCAAGCTGAAGTTCATCTTTGAGACCTCCACGGAACTGATAGATTTTGCTCTTTGCATCAGGTATGTCTTGCTTTGCATAACGAGCGAGGTTTTGGAACTTGACATTATACTGATAGACTGTCATGGAGCCCTGCTTGAGGTTGCGGAATTGCTCACGCATACCCTCGATAACACTTGTAGGAATGTGATGCGAGCGGAAATCCCTGCAGAAATTCTCCCACGAGATCACTTGACCCGGCCTTGAGTCTTTATACTGCTGCCACCAGTCAGCTGCTTGATCTTTCAGTTGGAAGGCTGCAAACTTCACATAGTCATCTTGTTTCACGTTACTGCACTCAAAATGCTTCTTGATATCGGTCAGCCAATCCTCAGCATCAAGAGGGTCGACACAGTAACTGAAAGCTTTAGGATTGTTAGCCAGGAACTGGTTGAGGGTAGCATGGTGCTGCTGGAAGAAGTTGCCTTGGTTCATTGGAATGCCCTGATTAGCTTGATTAGCTTGCATAGCCTGCATTTGCTGCATCATCTGCATCATCAACTGAGTGTTCTGAGCAGTAGTCTGCATAATTGCTCTCCAAGCCTCAGGCGGAGGAGGAGGTGAAGGAGGATGCTCTGGAACCTCTTCCACCTCTGGGTTGGCATTCGGAACCTTTTTCGGAGCCATCCTGTAAGAGATGACCACGATCAGCAATTGATTGACAAAAGGAATAAGCTGAATCAATGGAATGAATTGCAACAAGTCTTCACAATAATCATTCGAACAATAAGAACGAATGAAATCATCCGAACAAGAGGAACGAATGAATTTCTTAGTTAATTGATAACATCAGTCTTCACGAGAAGCCACATAGGGATCAAAAGGATAAAATAATAAAACAACAAGGTACGGAAAGGAACAAACACAAGAGAGGAGTTTCGTTCTAACATCTTTGTGCTGAAAGCATATGAACGCGTTACGAAAAGGTTTTGCAATCCCCGGATCAGCATAGCCAAGGACCCTTTAAGATGCAACTCCTGATAGTAACCTCGGTCATATAACCCCTTCACTCAATGTCGAACCCCGAACTCACTAACCTGCATTCGTTGGAAGAATGCCTACGATCTACTAGATAAAACCCACCTATAGTTTTCCGAAAGATTCCAGTTATGCAATCAGGTGTTGGGGATACACGGGAAGCACCGCGCAATCAACTCTAACCTACATCCAGGTGTATCCATCCTTCAACACATAACCAGTCTTTCTCGGAAACTGTGTACCTCGGACCTTCGAAAAGCATCCACTATAACAAGCTATGGCAATACTCCCGAACTACCTCCCCAGTACTGGGTGATGTCGGGGTTATCTTGCCACTGGCCGTATAGGGGAGATTTTCGATGTCGGCCGTCTTAAGTATTTAGTACTGTCACGATATGCTTGTTACAATGATACCCTGAAGCTCAACTCCTCGGTAACAGGAGGCATCAGGAACAATATCCTTGTCACAAGAACATCGAAACAATCCCAGAATACTCGCGGGATTCCTAAAAAAAATTTTGTGCAAATTTTGAAGATAGGAGAGACAAGAGTAGACGTCAGGAGTCCTCACCAGAGAGAAAGGGGATGAGAAGCAAAGAAATCCTACTCTCCGATATAATATAGGACTCAAAAGTTTTCAGTGTGTGCCTAGACTCAACCGTCAACGGTTCGATCAAACAGTGGGGGCTCCTAGGTCGGAGAAGGCTCTGATACCAACTTGTAATGCCCAGGATGGAATTATACCTCCTACGTGTCGAGGCACGACTTAAAGGCATAAGTCCATCCTAGAATGATCTCAAGTTTGGTAATCTTTGCACAACTCATGTAAAAGAGGGATAGTAACTGAAAATAGTTGGCTTACAATCGCCACGTCACAGAATAACAGTACAAGTCTCAAACATCATACAATAAGATCACTACAACCCTCTAAGGGCAAAAGCCAAATGTCATAGTACCAAACTCAGATAAATAAAGCAACCACAGGCGGATCGAATCCTAGTAAGAGACTCCACTACTGATCGTCCGGGTAGCGCACGTAGTAACGACTACGCTCCTCGTCGTACTCCCAATCCAGTTCGGTGCCATCACCTGGATAGCTCACAGCTGGACCTGCATCTGGTGTGTGAAGTAACTGTGAGCCACAGAGGACTCAGCAATCCCGTTCCCGGGTAACAGAACTATTTAAGCCTTTAGGTGAGGGAAAGGCTGAAGAAAGAACAAGTCTGCAGCAGCAACTAGCATCTAACTTACGCAAGTGAGAGCGAGAAGAGAAGGCATCGGCGAGAAGTGATCACGAAGTGATCCTAGCTACAAGCTCACAAACATAACCCCTCCGTGTTCAACTCCCGAATCCCTATTCGGAAATTGACAGTCACGGAACACACGCTGGTAGTGTATTAGTAACATTGTGTCAAGTTTTCTACAACCGGAATTAACAAGCTCCCATCTGCCACATAACCGCGGGCACGGCTTTCGAAAGTTCAAACCCTGCAGGGGTGTTCCAACTTGACCCATTACAAGCCCACGATCCGCGGAGTCGCAACTCCAAAGTGGGAAGACCCGAGTATCCTCGGAATCCCGTGCTCAAGATATACCGAGCTAAGGTAAGGCTAATCCAGCAAATCCTCCCGGCGTGTCGTCACCCTGATCGTAGCCGCGCGTATCTAGGTCTCAGGACACGACCGGATGGGTGAAGCTACGGGTTTTTACCAAACCTTGAGTTTCCTCGAGGTGGCCCCGCAGGCTCCCCGTTTCGGACCAACACTCATGTGGAGCACTGGCCCGGGGTTGTTGATTAAGAAAGAGGGTTAATTACTCCCTTATGCATGTTTAGTTTGTTATTAGGCAAATAGTACCAATGTTGGGATTTGCTGGAAAAGACTTAGCACTTAGCGGTTTATCGAGGGGGTCCCATACACCCCAACCGTGTTAGGAACGCATAATCAAGGAACATAAAACCGGCTTATACGGATCCTAACGGCATGAGTGGAACAAATCACCAAGCAAAAGGCTTAGCCTTCCACCCTTGCCAATATATAGGTGATTTCAATTAAAGCATTTATATAGTGTGATATAACCCAACCAAACTTCAACATGGAGCAAGCATCTTCACTTCACCTGCAACTAGCAACGCTATAAGAAGGGCTGAGCGAAGCGTACTTAGCCAAGCAACGGTTTGCATAGGTAGGGTGGTTAAACATGGCAATTGGTTACAAGTAGGAGGCTGACAAGAAGAACATGGCATCGAGGCAAAACTATAGATCGAGACTACTAGCAATAGGCAAAGATAGTAATGTTATCGGGGTTCGGTCATCTTGCCTGAAGAGAAGACGTTCGGATCGAAAGAAGGGTCCTCGTGCTCAAACTCGTTGGAAACCTCGTGCTCAACCTCGTTGGAAAACTCGTGCTCAACTTCCGGCTCTAAACAAGACAAACACACCAAGCACCAATCAACACGATGCAATGCGCACTCGAAAACATGTATGCATGATGGATGCACTAAAGATGCACATGGAGCACGGAAAACATCACTCAAGCAAAACACCTCAAAACAAGATAACAACCTGATATTATTAATCTACACAGAAAATCACCCAAGTTTGATATAAGATTCGCTGAAATCGGAGTTACGGGCTAAAAGTTATGCCCGAAACAAGATTTGAGCGAAAACTGAAAATTACAGCAACATAGCAACTTGGGAGCTCAAAATAATTAAGCTCCAGCACCCAAAAAGCATGGCAAAGGACTTGAACATAAACTAGATATAAAGTACAGCAACTAGGTCCAAAGTGCACCCCCAACGGAGTCACGGATCACTAGCAATGATCTTGGACATATTGAACTTTGAAATAAAATTCTGGCAGCAGAATTTTATTGAAAGTTTGGAGCAAAAGATAAACATGCTACAGCACCTCAAAAGGACATGTGAGGACATGGATGGAAAAACAACAATATATACTTCAAGGAACAATCAAAAACCACCCCAAAACTATCATGCTTTGTCCTACAACATCACACGAACATGGCATCGGAACGTTACAGATTTCAGACTTAGTGAAATTTCACTAAGTCCTAAAACAGCAATATCATCATAGCAACAAAAAGAGCATGTTTAAGACACCTCGAAACTAAACATGGCAAGGGGTAAGCACCTCATCAAAATACATATGACGGTGATCCCGAAACACACAAGCATGCATCATTGTGGTGAACACACCGATTGCAACGAGCTCAACAAGATGGCATTTCATAACAAGTGAAAACACAACATATGAACATGGCACTTTGCAAAGATGATAACAAGGAAACAATAAATCTATCATGCTACCTATCACACACAACACGTAGTTCGTGTCAAGACGAACACGTGGACATGTCATTTGCATCGTTTGGACAAACGAGCTAAAAGATATCACATGTCAAAGGTGGCATGAAAATAACACATAGCAGCAGTTTGTAACATGATGCACTCTTGTAACAGCAAAACAAGTGTCAAGATGACATCTAACATGCATGACTACAACAGGTAAAACGTAGAGGGCATCTCCACGAACATCTGGACATGCTACACGCGCAAAACGGAGCAACAGGCAAGAAATTAGAGCAGGTCAAAGTTTGCATCACAGAACAAGTAAAACAGGGACTTAGTGGAATTTTGGGGTCAACCTGAGCAGATCTGGAAAAAAAAAGGTAGATGGGCCCGGCGATCTGCAGCGGCGGCCCGGGCGGAAGCGGATCTGGGCCGGAACTGCTGCGGTGGCCCGATCCGGCCTGGAGCTGATGCGGAGGAAGCGGCGGCCCAGGGCGGCGACGGCGCGGCCCGGGGAGGCGCTGGCCCGCGCGCGGCGGAGGCCCAGCGGGAGCCAGGCGCTGCGGCGCGGCCCGGTTGGATGCGGTACGGGCCTGGCCCGGGGTGAGCGGGCGCCTGGTGCGGTGGCGAAGCCGGCCCAGCCGGATGGGAGGCGAGGCGCGAAGGGAGGCGGGACGCGGAGCCCAGCGATCTGGTCCCCCCTGGGCTGGCGCGCGGTGTACGGCCCAGCCGCCGGAGCGATGGCGAAGCGAGCGGAGGGAGCGCCTGGCGAGGCCGAGGGCCCAGGTGGCGGCGATGGAGCGTCCGCGCACTGGAACGAGCGCGTTGACTCCGGGGCTCTCGAGCCAGCAGTTGCGGCGGCGGAATTACTCGATCCCAGGGATCCCCTCGGGATCCAGGAGACCTACGGATCTGATTTCTTGGATCTGAGGAAGAAGGGGAAAAAAAAAGAAAGTGGAGAAGGGGAAGAAGAAGGGGATACCCAAATAGACCTAGGGGTCTATATATAGCAGTTTTTGGACTAGGGTTTGGAGACTAGGGGTGCTAGGAGCCCTACGATCGTGATCCAACGGATCCGATCGCGGGGTTGATTTAAAAGGCCTAGACGGAGATAAAAGAAAGCAGTAGGGATATTTCCGGGACACGAAGTAAGGGCACTTCGGACCCACACGGACAACGGAGGGAAAAGTCAACGGAGTCCAAACGAGACGAGATATGAGAGGCGGGTTGCACACAACAAAACAACAACACACAACACAACCTCGCGGCACACCGGTAACGAAAAACGCCCGAACAACAAAGTAGGCCTACGGGACGTCACGGACACGTGAGGGAGCTCCGGAACGCGAAACAGACAACGGGAAGAAACACACGGAACCGGAAGCAACCCACAACACAGATGCAATGCAATGCACATGTCTACATGATATGAATGAATGCCACACACTCACACCACAAAACGACGAAAGCCCGAAAGACAAAGAACCCGAAATGGAAATAGATGAAGCCGGAGATATATTATAAGCCCAAAAGGGAAAGTATTACATCCGGGGCATTACATATGTGACATCCGCAACCTCAGATTTGGGTTTAGCATTTACCTGTTTCCTTCCATCCAACCTGGGAAGGGATCCCTCCATGTTCTCTCTATGACACTTGGCCTGATTGTTACCACCGGTATCTCTCCTCGCATGCAGTTGATGACCATCTCGCCCATGGCCTTTGTGAACACATAAGTGTCTTGCCAACCATAGAGTTTGGCCCTATGAATAAATAAATTGCACAAATCAAATACTTCATGTGTGTATTCGTATCTACAGACATGAGAAAGTAACAAGGAAATACTAGAATACCTCGACTACCTAACTCTTTCATTTCTTGAGTAACAGAAGCAGAAGCCCTATTGGAATCCAAGTCAGGGTCATTGTTGTTACAGTTTCCCCTTTTGGTAAATGTTGGGTTGAAGGGATTGGGATTGGCTTATCGAGATGTGCACGTATCTCATATCGTTCTAGTGACTCCGCTTTCCTGACCAGGGAACTGCTATCTCAAGGATAGTCAAGTCCCGGATTCGAAAGTCGACATGATACGCTTGATTGGCCTGGCATCGCCGGTTTCGCAGGATCACTTATGCTATTTCGAGAACAGAACCTGGCCCATGGGGAAGAAGTAGTAGCCAATGACGAAACTACTTGCTTGCTTTTACTTTCCGACGCCAATGCCAACAAGTGCTTTCCTGACTCGAGAACGAGTACATACGCTTTCTCCGACGCTTGCTCTTGTTACGAGCTTCTACCCGACCGATTAGCCCAGAGCACTAATACGCTTTCTTTCCTCGAACAAGTACCTTTCCTTCGAACGAGAATGCCAATTGCTTCCTTCCAACAATCCAATACGAATACGAATGTATGAATGACAGGCCATTCCCTGGAGTAGAGTAGAAATGAATTCATTCACATCTGCTAGAAACCAGAGCCTGAGCTATGAACCGATCTAAGAGCGGAGAAGCAAGCCTATTCCTATTGTTTTGGGTGGCAGATTCCATATGTTATTTCTCATTGCGAATACAGATTCTTCTTGTACCGTAGTAGCTTGACTGCTTTCCTAACTTGACTCGATAACTGCTTTCGCTTCCCCAATCCCAAAGCATCCAAGAGATTCGTTTCCACACGCCTGATCCGCAGTTCGATTCATGCTGGTACCGGCAAGAGATCCTGTTCCTGTTGGGCAAGGGATTTGATAGCTAGAAAAATAAGCGACGGATTCGATTCTTTCTTTGATAGCAGAACGGGATATTCCACTCTTTTAGATGCGCACCGCACTTCATCAGTAGAAAAGCCCGGCGCCTGAAACCCAAGCTCAAAACCACCCTTCCTTTAGTTGGACCGACATACATATCTTATCTCGTAAGAAACCAGGGAATATTGATTTCGAGTAAGCATCGTATCCTGATCCTGCTATTGATGTAGATTTAGCCACACCAGCACCTGAGCCCGCAACTGCTGCCTCTGTAATCGAAGAATATCCCGTCCCGGATTTGCCCTAAAGTATTATGGGATATCTATTATTATTGGCAACTTGTTTAGTTCCCGCAGAAAGAGATGTGCCATAGTATCCCTCCGGCATGGGCCAACCACCAAGGCCAGGAACTAGAACAACTCGATACTTTCCACCATCCACAACCCTTGATTTCTCATATTTGTGCAACGGTTGTTCTGGCACTATTCTCCGATTTCCACCCATTGTTCACATTCGATATACCTTGCCCCCTCCTCCCAACTTCATCACACCCGCCTTTTTAACATTGTTTTGAAACAAAGGAAACATGCAACTCCCCGTACGTTCCCACTTGTATAGCCCACCACTTAAGTAATGCGCGACCTGATGCGGGTCATATTGGATGATCAGCGAACCTAATTATATTCACCTGTAGCCAATGACCAATACATAATCTCAGAATCCTCACCCAGCTCGGTTGATTAGATCTCCCTTTAATTCATATATGCTACTTCCGGTCCGGGCATAAGTGGAAACCCATTGATCCCGGGATCAGGACTCGAACTTAGAAGCTCTTCCTCTTTTAGCAACCGGATTGCTCCTCGCAATAAATATGGCTCATGTGTTGGATCAATAGCTCATGTTTAGGAAGGATGTCATGGGCCCCCAAGCATCCCCTTAAATATGGTGAATGAAGAGAATTGGACCAGTCCTTGAATAGGAATGATAGGTATCCTTGTCATAGGGCTATGTTTCTGTCACAGTCTAGTGGCACCCTTTAAAGTAGTCTGGCTGGATTGCTGCTGAATAGCTTGATGGGTCAGGGCAGATTGATAGGGAAAGAACCCTCGCCATCTGGAATCACTATCTTCCGTGGATGTTCTCGTTCTCCTTCTCTCATTTCTGTGATCGTATAAGCTAGATAGGCTTCTATAGTTTCCGGGTTGCTGGGTTCCATTTTTCTTTGCTTGCTGCATATCTCACTCAATCCCTTGCTTTCGAGAATAGCATTTCCCTAGCGCTAGTTGTGGGTCAGAGTTGACAGATCAGAAGTAGAATACTTGACTTCTCTAAGATGCCAGGAGGGAACAGAACAGTCATGCAGAAGAGAGAAGCAGGTGAGGATGGGACCCGGAAATGCATTCGATTTTCTCGAGTGAAGTAGTTGAAAATGTACCACCCTTTACGGGATCTTCTCTGGTGCGCCAACCCTAGAATGTCATATTATGATGGCGCTGGAACTGGATCACTCCACTCCAGAGGCAGGTAAGCTTGCTCCTTGCACTGGCACTGGCTTGCTTCGCCCAGATAGGGCTTCTGTTGGTCTCTCTTTTTCACTATCACTGAAATCCACCTCCTCTTTAGAAAAATGAGAGCTGCTCTTTGGTAGTTTTGGTAGTCCCAAGTAAGCTATCGACTCTGGTGTCCAATCAGTTCTGAAGTCTGGCTTGTCATTGGAAAAGGTAGCAAAGAATATCGTATTAAGATGTCGGTAGTACAAAGCAAGCTACTTCGTCTGTTCACTCAATTGGCTCCCTGATCTTGCCTTTCAAAGAAAGGATAATGCGTAGGAGTGAAGCAGTTGACTACTGTGTCTTGAGGAGTTCTGTACCGTACCCTGTGTGTCCGATCGAGTTATGTGGTCTACGGCTGTATCCGACTGATATGTCCAAAATGCATCACTATTTTATATCGTAATTCATCCTTATTCAGTGATATATTTCACATTACGATGATGTTCTTATGTTGTTTTGGCCTATTTTACACAGTTTGCAACTTTCCGGTGCCGAAGCAGCAGACGCAGGATTCAGCGGTAAAAAGTGGACGCTGAGTTGCTGAAGAAGAATACCTCCAAATTACCTAAAAATCGACGGAGGGTATTTTCCAGAAGGATCACGAAGATACGCAAAAGAGCAACCAGAGGGGGGCCACAGGGTGCCCAGGCGGCCACCTGGCGCGGCCCCCACCCTGGCCGCGCCGGGAGGGCGCCTGGAGCCCTTGGCCCACTCCAGGCTCCCCCTCTGGCCTATATACTCCTCGTCATCCAGAAACCCTAAAAGGGGGAGTGTTTACAGAGTTCCGCCGCCGCTCCGTGGCGGAAACCTACAGAGAAGAAAAGCCATCTCCGGCGGGCAGATTCCGCCGGGGAGATCACCTCCCGGAAGGGGAGATCATCGCCATCGTCATCACCATCGTCACGGGCATCATCGAGATCATCATCAACATCATCCCCAACATCAGCACCATCTCCATCTTCATCCAATCTCATCTCACAATTGCAACTTGTGTTGTAATCTGTACTATCTATCCTCTCTACTCTATCGGTGTTGATTACTACTTTGTGGTGAATGCTATTTAGTTTTGTTGGAGAAATATCATTGTGTCCATATTGTTTAACATCCATCTATCTCCACTGATCATGATCTCTTTTATGTCTTGTGAGTAGTTACTTTAGTTCTTGAGGACATGGGAGAAGTCTTGTTGTTAGTAGTCATATGATGTTGAAGTAATATGTGTTGTTTGATACTTAAGTTGTGTTGTTATTTTCCTAGTGGTGTTGTGTGAGTCGAACACTCAACACTTCGCCTTATTAAGGACCTAGGGGAATACATTGTGTACAAAGAATGCTTACGGTGGGTTGCCGGAGTGACAGAAACCTGAACCCCAGTTCGCATGCTTTTGCACAAGGGAACAATGGATCATCGATCGTATTGCTATGGTTAGGCTTTTGCCTTAAATACTATCTTGTATTTGCGGATGCTTGCAAGGTGTTTAATCATAAGAGTGCACTCATCTTAGTCTAGAGGGTGTACTGACATAGATCCACCCACTCAACACTTATCAACACATCACATAGTACCGATACGGAATATGGCGAAAGCACATGACTACCTCTCCCGTGTGTCCTCAAGAACACTTTAGCCTTTATAAGTTCAGTTGCTAGGCCGCTCCTTTGCTCAGAAAGTATTGGGCCACTTGTTACTCTCCAGTGCCTTTTACTTTGCTCGCTTTTACTTTCCTGTTGCTTATATCAAGAAAACCCCTAAAAAGTTATCTTTCAGTGCTTGCAGTTATTCCTTGCTCAGAATCACTTATCAATACCTTCTGCTCCTCGTTGGGTTCGACACTCTTACTTATCGAAAACGCTGCAATAGATCCCTTACGGTTGTGGGTCATCAAGTACCGTTTTCTGGCGCCGTTGCCGGGGAGTGTAGCGCTATTGGTAAGTGAAGCTGGTAAGGAAGTTTTTATATTTCTGTTTTTATTTTGCTGTTGCTGCTCTTTGTCCTTATGGACAACCTTGCTATTGGATCGTTGCTTGTGGGAAGACGCCCCACATCTGTGGTGGTTGCTCCTCCCCCTACTGAAATTGTGCCCTATAAAATACCAGCTGGTATTATCGATTATGTTTTGGCTAATCGTTATGCAGGAGACAGACATCCCGGTGAACACTTGCTATATCTGTCACAACTATGTTCATTATTTAAGCTTGCAGGTGTATCAATGGAGTTTGTCATGAGGAAATTGTTCTCCGTATCGCTTATAGATAAAGCTTCAGATTGGTATAAGCTTCTCGATAACTCACACTTGCTTGATTGGCAAGAGCTTATGTCTCTCTTTTATACCAAGTTTTATCCTCTTCATGAAATTCATCGAGACAGGAACTATATCTATAACTTTAGGTCTCGTGACGGAGAAAGCATTGCTCAAGCTTGGGGGAGATTGAAGTCCCTAATGCTCAAATGTCCTATTCATGAGCTCCCAAAGAAAATTATACTTACAAATTTTTATGCCAGGCTTTCTTGTCAGGATAAGGAGATGTTGGATGCCTCCTCTAGTGGGGTATTTCAGACAAAGAGCGTTGAAGAAAGGTGGGATCTCATTGAAAGGATCCAGAGGAATACCGAAGATTGGGAAATCGATAAAGGTATTGAACCCGCTATAAATTATGAGCATGATTATACTGAGAGCTATGTGAAAACTGATTACTTCAATACCTTTTGCTCTAAGATTGGTCTTGATTCCCATCTAATGATTGATTTCTGTAAGGATTTTGCCTCTCACGTTGATTCTTTTAAAAAGAAGAGAGATCAGCATCATGAACCTTTCAAAGAGTTACCTGTTGATATTCATGTTGCTGACCCTATTTTGCCTGCAGTCATATATGAAAAGCCTCCTTTTCCTGAAAGGATAAGGGAGCACTCTCTTGTGACAGGCATAATAAATAAAAGTGAGAGAAGAATTGATGAGCCTGAGGACCAGATCAAGGTCGATCCTCAAGTTGTATTGGTTAAAGACCTTGTTACTAATGATGTTTTGGATTCCAATGTAAATTTTTGTGCTGTTTCCACTAACCTTGTCACAGCCAAGAATAAAGGCCCAATTTCAGGTACTCCAGTAGTATCTGTTAAAATAGGAGATCACAATTATTATGGGCTATGGGATTTGGGATCGAGTGCTAGTGCTATCCCCTATTCACTTTATCAAGAGATCATCGGTGAGATTTCACCTTGTGAACTTGAAGAAGTTGATGTTAGCATTCATCTTGCAAACAGAGCAACTATCTCTCCTATCGGAATTGTGAGAGACGTTGAAGTCCTATGTGGAAAGGTAAAATACCCTACCGACTTTCTAGTACTTGGTTCAGTGAGGGACAATATTTGTCCTATTATTTTTGGTAGACCTTTTCTCAGAACTTGTGGAGCTATAATAGATTGCAAGAAAGGTAAAGTTTCTGTTGAATTCAATGGTGAGCCATATGAATTTAACTTTTCTAAGTTCTTTAAGCAGCCTCGTGGTACCGATTTACCTAGTGATGATAAAATTATTGAAAGTATTGCTTCTATTGCTATTCCCCCTAATGATCCTTTGCAGCAATATATGGAGGACCACGAGAATGATTTGCATATGCAGGAAAGAAATGAACAAGATGAAATATTCTTGAGACAACCTGCTATCCTGAAGCACAACC
The DNA here is from genome assembly GCA_902687465.1 of Secale cereale. Lineage (NCBI taxonomy): Eukaryota > Viridiplantae > Streptophyta > Magnoliopsida > Poales > Poaceae > Secale > Secale cereale. Next base: position 70,294,455 of record LR738711.1, read on the forward strand.
TTCCGGTTGAACCTTTGGGAATTTTATCAAAACCAAAAGAAGACCCGGTGTTCGATCTTAAACCTCTTCCCGATACGCTCAAGTATGCTTATTTAGATGAAAAGAAAGTATATCCTGTTATTATCAACTCTAACCTTTCAGGATATGAAGAAGAGCGACTATTGGAAGTACTTCGTAAACACCGAGGTGCAATTGGCTATACCCTTGATGACCTTAAGGGGATTAGTCCATCTATCTGTCAACATACTATCAACCTTGAGCCTGATGCTAAACCAGTTGTTGATCATCAACGACGGTTGAACCCGAAGATGATGGATGTTGTAAGAACTGAGATTCTCAAGCTTCTAGCCGCAGGTATTATCTACCGTATAGCTGATAGTAAGTGGGTAAGCCTGGTACATTGTGTTCCTAAGAAAGGAGGTACAACTGTGGTTCCTAATGATAAGAATGAACTAATACCTCAGAGAATTATTATTGGATATAGAATGTATATTGATTACAGGAAGCTGAACAAGGCAACTAGGAAGGATCACTACCCGTTGCCGTTCATCGACCAAATGCTTGAAAGACCACTTTTACTTGTCCCTATGGAGGACATCATGCCGGATTCAGGAGACAAACTTCTCATATGAGACTGGAGAACCCCTTCCATGGAAGCGCTTCGCCGAGGACTACGTGATCAACGTCAACAAGAATGAGGAGTGAAATCTCCTTGGGTAATGGCATCCCCTTGGCTTGTTCCAAGCTTGGGGGAGTGCCCGGTATCTTTATCTTTATCTTTTGTCTTTTAGAGTCAAGTAGAGTCGTATCATGTCTAGGGAGGTTATTATATGAAATAGGTGTGTGCATTGAGGTCTATCACTCCTTCTGTGGAGAGATTGTATCCGTTAGTGTGGAGTCGTCTATGATGGAATATTAATGAGAAGTCTATTGGTTCCTTTGCTGCACTCGGTATTCTCTTCACGCAATCGACCTTATATGATGATTCTTATGGGGAGTATTGACCTTATATCAGGTATGGCTTTGAAAACTTTATTTAATCTTGGCAAACATAGCTTTGGTCATAACAACAAGCATGATTTTCTTAAAGTAGCGACATAGCCAAAACCTTTATGTTATTATGCTTGAAGTGTTATGCTGACAAGGAAGACAACTTGATGTGTTATGCTTATTTTAATGTTTATGCTTTATATTGCTTTGCATCTTAGTCATCATCAATTGTCTGTTCTCTCAAAGCCTTTGCTAGCCTAAACTCTGTACTAAGCGGAATTCTACTTGTGCATCCATACCCTTAAACCAATACCTTCCATATGAGTCCATCATACCTTCCTATTCGTGGTATTCCACTACCACCTCCTAAAGTATAGAATTTATGTGTTATCCTTAAATGTTCAAAATCTTCTATTTTGTGCCCCTGTTTTAGCTCATGAGGAAGTAGTAGTTAATTCATGATCTTTTTAAGTTGGACAAGTTTTACCCCGGGATTGCATGTCTAATCTGCAAACCCCTAATACGAGGAGGAACTGGCATGAGTGCGCCCGGCTCATAAAAGATAATACAACAAACAAACCCTCCTTCACGCTTTGTTCATGAGAAATCAGAAAACTTTGGCAGTGATAAACAAAGGAGATTAAGGGGATGTGATCGTCCCCGTGCGGGAGCCGTTCCTCGAAACTTGTCCAGTTTGAGAAGTAATTGAGTTATCTATTAGCATTCGTTGACAAATCATGCACCTCTCAAAACTTGTTTTCATTTTGTTTGATTTAAGGATAGCACATGAGTTTTCCCTACTTCCCTAGAGCAGAGCCTATCTCTTAGTTTTAGGTTGAGTCAGTTATTCCTACTTCCTTCTATTCTTAAAGAGAGCAGACATTTGATGTTGACGAGGATTCATTCATATAAAGTTGCATTAAGATTTGTCATATCATATCCTTGTTGACATTATCATTTGATAAGTAAGTTGTTTGTCAAGCCCAGCTAAAGCAAACATCTTCCTTTGTGTTAACACTTTCACTTCTTGCCTAATAACATGTTCTTTCAAAAGCTTCAATTAATCTCATCAAAACATAAAGAGAAAGAGCAAAAGTAAAAGCTATTAGTTGTTCTTTGACCAAAGGACATGTTTGCCATGATTTGATGAGTTTCCTTAGCCCTACTTTCGATTATAAGTGTTACCACTCTTTTATAAGGGCCTTATGAGTTGAAGATTGCTGTTGAGGATATTTGAGTTTGGTGAAGAAACTGTGATGCTTCTTGTCCGTATTCTATTTATCGACACTTCACTCTCTAAACTTGTGGACAGGTTTACCGAGCTCAGTATTCGCTTGGGGACAAGCGAGGTCTAAGCTTGGGGGTGTTGATACGTCCAAAATGCATCACTATTTTATATCGTAATTCATCCTTATTCAGTGATATATTTCACAATACGATAATGTTCTTATGTTGTTTTGGCCTATTTTACACAGTTTGCAACTTTCCGGTGCCGAAGCAGCAGACGCAGGATTCAGTGGTAAAAAGTGGACGCTGAGTTGCTGAAGAAGAATACCTCCAAATTACCTGAAAATCGACGGAGGGTATTTTCCAGAAGGATCACGAAGATACGCAAAAGAACAACCAGAGGGGGGCTACAGGGTGCCCAGGCGGCCACCTGGCGCGGCCCCCACCTTGGCCGCGCCGGGAGGGCGCCTGGAGCCCCTGGCCCACTCCAGGCTCCCCCTTCTGGCCTATATACTCCTTGTCATCCAGAAACCCTAAAAGGGGGAGAGTTTACGGAGTTCCGCCGCCGCTCCGTGGCGGAAACCTACAGAGAAGAAAAGCCATCTCCGGCGGGCAGATTCCGCCGGGGAGATCACCTCCCGGAATGGGAGATCATCGCCATCGTCATCACCATCATCACGGGCATCATCGAGATCATCATCAACATCATCCCCAACATCAGCACCATCTCCATCTTCATCCAATCTCATCTCACAATTGCAACTTGTGTTGTAATCTGTACTATCTATCCTCTCTACTCTATCGGTGTTGATTACTACTTTGTGGTGAATGCTATTGAGTTTTGTTGGAGAAATATCATTGTGTCCAGATTGTTTATCATCCATCTATCTCCACTGATCATGATCTCTTTTATGTCTTGTGAGTAGTTACTTTAGTTCTTGAGGACATGGGAGAAGTCTTGTTGTTAGTAGTCATATGATGTTGAAGTAATATGTGTTGTTTGATACTTAAGTTGTGTTGTTATTTTCCTAGTGGTGTTGTGTGAGTCGAACACTCAACACTTCGCCTTATTAAGGACCTAGGGGAATACATTGTGTACAAAGAATGCTTACGGTGGGTTGCCGGAGTGACAGAAACCTGAACCCTAGTTCGCACGCTTTTGCACAAGGGAACAATGGATCATCAATCGTATTGCTATGGTTAGGCTTTTGCCTTAAATACTATCTTGTATTTGTGGATGCTTGCAAGGTGTTTAATCATAAGAGTGCACTCATCTTAGTCTAGAGGGTGTACTGGCATAGATCCACCCACTCAACACTTATCAACACATCACATAGTACCGATACGGAATATGGCGAAAGCACATGACTACCTCTCCCGTGTGTCCTCAAGAACACTTTAGCCTTTATAAGTTCAGTTGCTAGGCCTCTCCTTTGCTCAGAAAGTATTGGGCCACTTGTTACTCTCCAGTGCCTTTTACTTTGCTCGCTTTTACTTTCATGTTGCTTATATCAAGAAAACCCCTAAAAAGTTATCTTTCAGTGCTTGCAGTTATTCCTTGCTCAGAATCACTTATCAATACCTTCTGCTCCTCGTTGGGTTCGACACTCTTACTTATCGAAAACGCTGCAATAGATCCCTTACGGTTGTGGGTCATCACCGACCAATTATCCAAGGCGCGGTCCACCTCTTTCTATGCTTCAATTTAGTGACACAAGTTATGGTGGTGTTTGTTGTACTATAGGTACTGGGTTCGTTCTCTCGTTGTATGTATGTATTGAACTACCGCAATACAGGACTAGTGGGCCCCCGTCTATCTATTAGCCGTCTATCTATTAGACCTATCTAGAAGTGGAAGTTTGTTGCATTCTCGGAGATGTAGAATCGAGTGTTTAGCTTACCGGGCATTGTGCTAATTTGCATCCGAATCGAAATCTGGCGCTACTACTCAAACACGAAAGCTAGGGAAGGGAATAGAAGGGCGGGTAGATCAATGTGATGATAGCACCACGCCAGGCACCGAAGACGAAAGCGAAACATCGTCGGTAACACTATACGTTGTAGTCTCGCATTGTCCACTGGATCCGCGGCTAACCATATATAATGCTCAATGCTATGCAAAAGCAATAAAGGGGAGATTGTCTTCTAACTAACTATATAAGTAATTTATATAACTAGATGATTCTCGTTCAAAAGATTCTTCCCATTATCATTATATAGAGAGGCGGAGGCGCGTAGCAATAAAAAAGCTTGCTTGTTGGGCTGATGAGGCTCGAGAAAGACTGTGAAGTGAAGATGTGCCATTACCGAAACCATTTCTTTGCTTTGGGCGAAGTTCCTTTATAGGGAGCTCACTTCCTTGCTTGGTTGGTTGGTTGAACTTGGTTTTTAGGTGCGGTGCGTGCGGGTCTAGTTTCATTTATGAGTGCTGCGTATATTTCCGTTAGTAATGGTTTTGAGCTTGGGAAGAAGGGATATGGGTATGGCGTCATCCCAGATTTGATATAAGGCTAGTTCCGTGTGTGCAACTACTATCTTATCTCAATATCAGGCTAAGACTTGGCTAAGTGCTCTAGAGGTTTTCCTTATTGTCCTGGTTCTTACCTCAATAGGGCAGGGGAGATAGTTGGAAGTTGAATAGTCGTATCGTATCAGTTCAGAGAATCCCTGTTAAATGGCTTGGCTTTCAGTGCAAGTCTAGTTGACTGATTCCTAGGCTAGCTTCTCCTTATGTGCGGGTCTAGTCTACAGAATAGATGAAGACCCAGAACCGAGGAGAATAGAACGAATACTGATCTCAGAGCGGACAATCAATCCCAGTTCCTAGTTTCCTTCAAGCAATAGCCTGCCTGTTCCCGTTCTTCATATAGCAAACCTCCTATAGTGGATACGACTGAGAACGAGCTTGACTCCACTCACTGCAAAGGAACAACTGATTCTCCAATTCCGTGGTTTGTTTTCCTTTCATTCTACCTACCTTCTTTTCGCCGGAGGCATATTTGATACATTATTTAACATTCCGAAGAAAGTGCAAACATCCAGATCTGAAGGAATGCAAGATCAGAGATCCATTTTACGCTGGGGCCTGGCCAATGGGGAATCAGTAGTACTCGACCTTTGCTTCAGAAATCGATTGTTGCTGAAGAGAAGAGAAGAGATTTCTAGCGCGCACTCCTATCCGAGTAGAAAGACAGCCTACACTCACTGTTGGCAATTAATGGAAGAGACTAGACTCTTTCCACACTTAAGATCCCAAGGGACAAGACAGATCAGATCTTTCTCTTTAGCCGGTCTCGTGTTAGATCCTATGATTTGGTTAGTTAGCCTACGAGAACAAGTCACAAGTTTTTTTTACTATGCATCCAGTTCGTTGCTATCTCTATGTTTATCTACATGGATATTAACACGCACTATTCTTGAGAGTCAAGACACCGTTTTGCTTTAAAGAGCAAAATAAATCCCAGATAATTACTAATGCACCGTTGAGTACACAGATTCTTTTCCTGTTCGTACTGGAGTATAGTAAGGAAAAACTGCTTGACCGAATCAAGGTCAAGATAACTAGTGTGATTCCTACACTGGGAGAATCGTGGATATGTAGGGAATAGAGAAATTCCACCCGCCTAAGTAAAGAACTATTACAAATAAAGAGGAAACTAATAAGGATAAGTAAGAAACAAGATAAAAGAAACCATATTTGATACCGGAATATTCGGTTTGATAACCTGCAACTAATTCCCCCTCTGGGTAATCTTTCACATTCGGCCAAAGAAGAAATTCTAAAAACTAGAAAGCCTATAGGCTGACGCAAAAGATTCCATAAAAAACCATATTTTGGTTGTGCTTCAACTATATCAACTGTACTTGAACTGTTAGATAATCATAGTCGATAATAACATCACAGCTCCCACCGCTATTGCAAAACCGTACATGAAACCTTAGCTTCATACGGCTCCTCTATGATCAGAAAAAAAAAGACTGTTTCGGTATTATCCCCCTGGTTTATCAGTTGCAGGTGAATCCTGTGAAACATCTCTCTCGAGGCTAGGAACAACACTTGGAAATGAAAAATGAGCTTAGCGGCTGTACCGGGTCAGGACCATAAACACCACGAGCCGGTTAAGCAACAGAAGTTGTGGGCGAATGCACACTCGTCATTCTCAGACCTGCGGTCGAGGTACGTGTGAACAAGTTCCCATTCTCTATGTTTCATGGCCTATCAATGAAAGTCGGTATCAGGCTGGCTCGCTTGGCGGGTCGTCTCCTTGTATACCTAAATCCTCGTTTCACTCATCTGCAAAGGTCTACCCTTTGAAAGGTAGGTTGAGTTCCCCCGTATGTAGCCAGCCACACTCTACTCGCAGGTCAAATATTGGCGTAGACAACAGAGAATGTGCTAGGTAGGAAACCGAAGGAACTCTTCTTATACGAGAATTTGTAATTCAATATGACAACCGATCAGAAGGGATTGGACGATCCCAATGCGTTGCCCTCCTTCGCAATACCGGAACTATCTGACCGAGCTCCATCAACACAGAAAGCGGAAGGGATAGCAGATACGGATAGACTGGATCCAGAAAGGGATTTCAGCCAGTCCTTGCCTATTGCTGGGCTGGTTGTTTTGTCATGGTCTGGTTAGTAGAAGGTGAGTGAGTAAGACGAGGCCCCCGAAGCGTAATGTAGAGCTATACTGCTCTTGTTTTTCCTTCCGCCCTGCTTAGGAGAACTTTGTCTAGAACCCACTTTAGCTAGCTTTCAAGGATACCATTACAGATGAGTGAAGCGAGTATACCGTTTCCGGAGCTCCCGAGGTAGCGCGGTAGCGGAAGCCCTTTCTAGTTCAAGCAGTTCCAATTCCTATTCTGCTTCACCGCTTACACCAAACTCTATTGGTTTGCCTTATGGTGCCTTTCGATCAAGGTCTACTTTGGTTGATCCACTTTCTTCTACAGCGCGTTATCCGCATCGAAGTTAGCCAGGTTCCTACCGCTTCTTGATATTATGGATTTTGCAATCCCTGAACGCCAGTGCTTCTACAACCAACGGATACTATTTAACATAAATAATAAGTAGAAATGGACAAACGAGTGTGGCTACACAGAGTGAGGAAAAAAACATGGTGGTACCAGCATTGCGTATCACTCACTATGCTTTATGTAATATGGCTTAAGCAATGGTAAAATGGGAGTCCTGAGCAAAGCACATCTGATCGATATGAATGAAAGATACATCCGTCTTTTCTTCTCCTTCGAAGGTTAGGTATCCGCTCGTTAGTTCAGCGCCGCATAAATACTGACTTTAAAAGGGGCGACTCCCGCCTGTGCTTAAGTTGTTTCAAGCTTGTAAAGACTCGCGATTGGAAGATTGACCTGGTTTTCTTTCATCTGAAGCTCTACCTAATGGTTCAGATTCCCCGGGTCCATGGGTCCATGGCCGCTTAGCTTAGACAGCCTTGTTAGAGACATGAATGCGGGGTTCGGTTTCCAACTGATTTGTATTCACCGGGACCTCCCCTTATTGGATTTTCTCCACTTTTCTAGCACCGGATGCGAGCGAGGAAAAACGGGTAAAAAAACCAGGTCACATCTAAAGTTGTCGGACCAGGTCGCACGTGAGTGATTTTTAAGGAGGCTGCTGAAGATGCTCCGAAACTTCTCACCCCTTTTTGCAAGAATTAGTTGTTCTTACAAACATTGGCGGAGCCACGGCAAGGCCGGATGGGCCGTGGCCCGCGCAGGATTGATGAAGAAAATGTTTTATATGAGGCCCATCCCACAACAATATACTGAATTTCAGTTTGATAGCCGTGTTTCTACTCTCTGGCCCGCATAGATTTTTTTAGGAAGCTCCGCCAGTGCTTACAAACACGGGAGAAAAACTGCATCATTGTTGATTTCTATTATGCAAAAGATGTCGGGTGTCTATGTACAATTATGTCGATCGTGTGTATGACATACATGTGTAGCCCAAAACATGCGGTTCGCCCAAATCAATTTTTTGGCACCATCACAATTGTAAATGCATATTTCTTCCTATGTGTTTTTGGTGATTGATGACAGTACTTTTGCGGACTAATCGTGTGCGTTGAGCATTTCAGATATCTCATGTCTAGGCACAAGACGATTCGGTGCCCATCGAAGCCTATCGAAGATGGTGGTTCTCTACGTTTCTTTTCGGTGGATTTGAGTCGTATGAAAGCCGTACTATTAAGAGGGGGTCCGCTTCGAAAAGGTTAGGGTGGAATCAACACGTACACATCTGTTCCTTTGCACCACCTTTCCTTCGCTTCGATGGAGCACCATCTGTTTATCTTTGTCTATGCAAAACGAAGGCTGCCAAGTGCTATAACGTCTGGGGCATGCGGTAGTACTGCTCAAGGGAGTAGTACTACCACAGGGGCCTGCGGTAGTACTGCTCCGGCAAGCGGTAGTACCGCAGGGCCCTGCGGTAGTACCGCGCCTAGCAAGCAGTAGTACCGCTGCCGCAACCCCAGACGCTGGCGCACACGGCAGTAGGCGCGAAAGTAGTTTTTTACTTCCGCCCCTACGCGGTAGTACCGCTTCCTGTGAGCGTTAGTACCGTGTCGGATTTTTGCGCAGTCCTATACTCAGCGGAAGTAGTCACGGACGTAATTTATTTCATCCGTGCTTTTTCCAGCCCAGTAGAGCCCTGCCTTGTGGTAGTACCGCAAGGGCGCGTGGTAGTACCGCTTTGGTGGTTCTATCGCTCGCTGCCCTGTGTAACAGGGCCTCGCCTGGTCACTGCCGCACTAGCGGTAGTACCATACCGGCCTGCGGTAGTACCGCGACTCCGTGCAGTAGTACCGCTTGTCGCGGGCTGAGTAAGTGGGTAACGGTTGGATCTTTTCCCCCACTATATAAAGGTGGTCTTCTTCCCCAAGAAGACCAGCTCTTCCTCCCCAAGCTCCATTGTTTCTCAAAGCTCCATTTTCGCCCGATCTCTCTCCCTAGCCAATCAAACTTGTTGATTTTCTAGGGATTGGTTGAGAAGGCCCCGATCGACACTTCCACCAAGAGAAATTTGATCCCCCCACTAATCCTTTGCAGATCTTGTTACTCTTGGGTGTTTGAGCACCCTAGACGGTCGAGGTCACCTCGGAGCCATATTCCATTGTGGTGAAACTTTGTGGTATCATTGGGAGCCTCCAATTAAGTTGTGGAGATAGCCCCAACTTTGTTTGTAAAGGTTCGGTCGCTGACTTCAAGGGCACCAATACTGGAATCACGACATCTCGCATTGGGTGAGGGCGTGAGGATAATACAGTGGGCCTAGTGGCTTCTTGGGGAGCATTGTGCCTCCACACCGCTCCAACGGAGACGTACATCCTCTCAAAGGGAAGGAACTTCGGTAACACATCCTCGTCTCCACCGGTTCCACTCTTGGTTATCTCTTACGTTTACTTGTGCAAGCTTTATTGTGTTGTTTCCCTAGATTGCTATTGTGATTGCTGTTGCATCATATAGGTTGCTCACCTAGTTGCATTTCTAGACAACCTATCTTGATGCTAAGTTTAATTTGGTAAAGAAAAGCTAAAAATTGTTAGTTGCCTATTCACCCCCCCTCTAGTCAACCATATCGATCCTTTCAATTGGTATCAGAGCCTCGTCTCTTTATTAAGGACTTTACCGTCCAAAGAGTATGGGTTACACCATATTCAAGGCGGAGGAGCACTCTAGTGTGAATCTGTCCTCGTCTACGACCGATGGGGAATCCTCGGTCTCTCGTCAGGAGTTCAATGCGGCTTTGGACACATTGAAAACCTCCATGACGACCGAGGTCGAAGGCATGTTGAAGGAGTTTCTTGATGGGCTTAAATGATCCACCGCACCGTTGGAAGTGGCTCGTCCCACTAACAATGTGGCGGATGCTCACCCCGATAAGGGGGAAGCTAGTAATGACCAAGTTCCTTTGCCTAAGAATGGGAGTGGCATATTTGCCCATGTTGAAACCTCCCCTTACCTATGGAGGACCGGTTCCCTCCACTCATATGAATCATGTTTGTGCTCCTCCTAAGTATGTAAAGAATGCGGATTTTGCCTCTTGGGTTTATCGCTTTAAACGTCATTTTAATCATAGTTCTACTAATCTTTGGAGAATTATTGAGCAAGGTTTCTACCCACACGATCCAAACAACTTCACTCCTAGAGAAGCCGCAGATCATCAATTCAACGAGTCCGCTCTCTTTATCCTCCAAGAAGCTATTCCTCCTGAAGATATTGCGCATCTCCGACCTTTCTCCATGGCCAAGGAAGCATGGGAGCATGTTGTTTCCTTGTACAAGGGAAGCGCAAGCATTCAACACTCAAACTTTGAAGTTGTTCAAGATGAAGCCGATGAGTTTGCCATGATTGAAGGTGAAGAACCTCGAGAGCTTTATAGAATATTAACTACTCTCACGGTCTCACTCCGAGATCATGGGAGCAAGGATACAGATGGCAATTGGATCAAGCACAAGTTGCTTAAGGCTATGATGCCTTACCATAAGGCCATGCCCTCCGTCATTCATCAAAGGCCGGACTTCCACAACTTGACATCAAGTGAAGTGTTGGATGAGTTTGTTGCAATGAGGATCTTGGACAAGACCGACGACAATGCGGTGTTGCGGGCTCAACGATCAAAGAAGCCCAACCTCGCTTTGAAGGCTAAGGCTAGTGCGGAGGAAGAGGATGAAGAGGAAGAAGATGAGTGTTGCCCCGAAGGCACCAAATATGCATATCATGAGCACATGGCTCTTGCTTCACGGCAATTTTGGGGCAACAAGAAGAACTCAAGGCCCAACTTCAACAAGAAGAACTCAAGTGGCTCCAAGGGCAAGCAACATGTGAGGACGTGCTACAATTGTGGAAATGTGAGTCATTTTTTTGTGGATTGCCCTTACGAGAAGAGGGAAGACAATGGTGGCAAGCTCATCCGAAAAGACAAAGCCAAGTCTTTCCCAAACAAGAACAACTTCACCAACAAGACTCCTCCCAAGGGGTTGGTGGCACAAGAAGAGTACGATGAGGACGATGATGATAGTGAAGATGGTGGGACGGTTGCCATGGCCTCCATTTCCATTGCAACAACTCCACGGGTGTCCCTCTTCGATTCACCCAATGAGAACATCACCGCCAAGTGCCTCATGGTTAAAGCCACTAACAAGGTAACCCCCAACATCAAGACTACCCTCACTACTAATCCTTCGTTGATGGATTGCATTGATGAAAGTGAGGGGGTGATGGAGGAGGAAAATGAATTTGAGTCTTTTATGAGTAAGCTCAAAGGTAAATCCAAGAAGCACTTTGTTGCTCTATTGGAACAACTTGGTGAAGCCAATGCCATGATCGAGGCTCATGAAGAGACCATCTCTATGATGGAAGGGCATAACCGTGACTATGCCGATGAGATATTGGATCTCTCTAATGCGCTTGAGGAAGAGCATGGTCATAGTTTGGCTCTTGAGGAGTCACACAACGATGATCATGCTCAGTTGAAGAAAGATCTTGATCATGCTCTTGTTGTCTCTCGTGTGCTCAAATCCGAGAAGGCTAAACTTGGGGTTGACCATGCTAGACTCAAGGATACGTTTGATCTACTTGACAAGGCTCACAAGGTCTTGAAGAGTGTTCATTCTAGCCTCAAGGAGTCTCATGATCAACTCAAAGTATCACTAACCAAGGAGAAAACCACTTTTCCTCATATGGTTTTAATTGATAATGCAAATGCTACTAACCCGTATTGTGAGCATGTGCATCTTGTGGAGGAGAATGCCAAGTTGAAGGAGCAACTTGAGAAAGGCCTTGTGTCTTGCATACAAGGTGAGAAGAACCTCAACGACCTTTTGAGCAATCAAAAGGAAGTTGTGGCCAAGGAGGGAATTGGATTTGCACCCAAGTCCAAGAAGAAGAAGAATGACAAGATCAAGCAACTTCTTCCTCTCAAGCAAACTTTTGTGAAGGAGGGAGAGGGTACTTCTAAGGAGAAGAATAACAATGCAAAGGGTGGTGGTGCCAAGAAGGGCAATGCCACTTCTTCCAACAAAGCCGACGACTTTAACCCGTCTTATGTGTTATGTCGTGCTAGTGATGGGCATGTTTATGCCAAATTTGTTGGTTCTTCTTATTAGTACATTTAATGGTCTATTTGGGTTCCTAAGACCCTTGGTGCTAACATCAAAGGACCCATTACAAAAGGGTACCTAAAACCAAGCATTGATCTCTGGTAGGAGTTTGCTTCTGGTGGGGGATTATGGTTGCTCGATAGTGGAGCCCCAAATCATATGACCAGAAGCAAAGACTTGGTGGTGGACGTGCACAAAGTCTCATCTATGCCCACCAATGTAGAATGTGGTGATGCATCATCTTTTAAGGTATTGGGTCCTGGCAAGGTGTCGTTTCTCATGATCTCACGATCGAGAAAGTCATGCTTGTTGAGTCCCTTACATACAATTTACTTTCCGTTTGTCAACTTGCACTCATGGGCTTTGCGAATTTCTTTGATATTGATTCTATGGCCCTCTTGTGGAGCAAGACTCTTAAAGTAGCCTTTGTTGGGCATGTCGAGAATGGTCTCTATGTGGTTAACTTCTCGGAGTGACCCACTAAGACCGCGACATGCCTAATGGCTAAAGTTGACGTGGGATGGCTTTGGCATCGCTGTTTAGCCCACGTCAATATGAGATCTTTGCAAAGTCTTCTCAAGGGGGACCATGTACGTGGAGTAACAAATGTTAGTTTTGCCAAAGATCGTGCTTGCAGTGCTTCTATCGAAGGAAAGCTACATGAGAAGGTTCACCCTCCCACTACTATCATCTACTCGACGAGGCCTTTAGAGCTCCTTCACATGGATCGCTTTGGGCCTCCATCCTTTGATAGTCTTGGGGGCAGAAAGTATTGCTTGGTGATTGTGGATGATTATTCAAGATACACTTGGGTATACTTCTTCAAGAGGAAGAGTGAGACCCAACAAACCGTCATCAACTTTGCAAATGAAGCTCAATGTTAACACAATGCAAAGATTTTGATGATAAGAAGTGACAACGGCACCGAGTTCAAGAACTACACATTGGATGAGTTTCTTAGTGATGAAGGGATTAAGCATCAATATTTCGCACCTTACACCCCTCAACAAAACGGTGTATGATAACCCACAAGTGTAGGGGATCAGTTGTAGCCTCTTTCGATAAGTAAGAGTGTCGAACCCAACGAGGAGCTAAAGGCAGAACAAATATTCCCTCAAGTTCTATCGACCAGCAATACAACTGTACGCACGCTTGACATTTACTTTACCTAGAACAAGTATGAAACTAGAAGTACTTTGTATTTTTTGTTGGATAGGTTTGCAAGAATATAAAGAACACGTAAATAAAACTAGGGGCTGTTAAGATAAAGAAACAATAAAGTTAATGATAGCGAGTGTGGAAAAGTGGTGGTAGGAGTTGCGAACTTGCCCCTAAGCAATTGGCTACGTTACTAGACCGATACCAAGTTTTATGTGGGAGAGGCCACTGCTAGCATGTCATCCCTTGGAATTCTATGCACTTATGATTGGAACTATTAGCAAGCAACCGCAACTACTAACGTTCATTAAGGTAAAACCCAACCATAGCATTAAGATATATTGGTCCCCCTTCAATCCCGTATGCATCAATTTCTACGCTAGGTTGAAGCTTCTGTCACTCTTGCCCTCCAATACGTAGTCCTATCAACATACAACTAACCCTATGGTGTGATCCACGCGCGCGCTCATATGATGGACACCAAAGGACAACAACATAACCACAAGCAAATTAAATCAATCATAGCAATTCATCAATCACCGCTAGGACAACGAAAATCTATAAAGACATCATAGGATGGCAACAAATCATTGCATAATAATATGAAGCATAAAGCACCATGTTCAAGTAGAGGGTATAGCGGGTTGCGGGAGAGTGGACCGCTGTAGATAGATGGGGGAAGGTGATGGAGATGTTGGTGAAGATGACACAGGTGTTGGTGTAGATCGCCGTCACACGATGATGGCCCCGGTGGCACTCTGGCGCCACCGGAAGTGAGGGGGAGAGAGCCCCCTCCTTCTTCTTCTTCCTTGACCTTCTCCCAAGATGGGAGAAGGGTTTACCTCTGGTCCATGGCCTCCATGGCGGCGGAGGGGCGAGAGCCCCTCCGAGATTGGATCTGTCTCTCTGTCTCTCTCTGTTTCTGTGTTCCCAGATTCTGGCCCTTCACCGTTTCTTATATTCCTGGATATCCGTAACTCCGATAGGGCTGATTTTTTGACACGGTTTTTATCCGGATATTAGCTTTCCTGCCGCGAAAGAAGGGCATCAACCGCCTTACCGTGTGGCCACGAGGGCCCAGGACGCGCCTGCCCCTAGTGGGCGCGCCCCCCTGCCTCGTGGCCCACTCGGGAATCGTCTCACGTTGGTCCCGCTTCCCAAAATTCACATATATTCCAAAAAAAATCTCCGTCCGTTTTTATTCCGTTTGGACTCCGTTTGATATGGATATTCTGCGAAACAAAAAACATGCAACAAACAGGAACTGGCACTGGGCACTGGATCAATATGTTAGTCCCAAAAAATAGTGTAAAAAGTTTCCAAAAGTATATGAAAGTTGTAGAATATTGGCATGGAACAATAAAAAATTATAGATACGACGGAGACGTATCAGTGTAGCGGAGAGGAAGAACCGGACCTTGATGGACGCGGCAAGGACCATGATGGCAGAGTTCAAGTCTCCGTACAACTTTTGGGCCGAAGCCATCAACACCGCTTGTCATGCATCCAATCGGCTCTATCTCCGCAAAGGCTTGAACAAGACTCCATATGAGATACTTACCGGCAACAAGCCCAACCTCAAGTACTTCCGAGTGTTCAGTTGTAAGTGTTTCATACTCAAGAAAGGTGTTCGTTTGTCTAAAATTGAGGCTAGAGCTCATGAGGGCATATTTGTTGGTTATGCTACAAACGCTCATGCTTACCATGTCCTCAACAAGTCCACATGACTTTTTGAGGAGACGTGTGACGTGGAGTTTGATGAGAATAATGGGTCCCAAGTGGAGCAAAGTGGTACTTGTGATGTAGGTGATGAAATTCCTCCCCAAGCCATAAGAAGAATGGGTGTTTGTCATATCCTACCCATTGAGGAACCAACACCGACCCAAGACCCACACGCTTCCGAAGAACAAAGTGAAGGCCCTCAACCCAATGAACAAGGACAAGTGCAAGATCAACCACAAGATGGTGATGATCCACCAAGTGATGCACAAGGCCAAGTTCCTTCCCCCTGGCAAGTTCAAGATCAAGAACAAGCTCAAGACGATGCTCATGATGATCAAGTTACCGCCCCTCAACTCTCTCTTGAGGAGCAATTGGAGCATCGTGCCGCCAAAGTTGCTTCCAAGCTCGCTTCTAGAGAGCATCACATGGAGAATATACTTGGAAGCATAATAAAGGGGGTAAGCACTCGTAGACAATTAGCAAACTGTTGTGCACATCATGTGTTTGTTTCTTGTGTTGAACCCAAAAGGTCTACGAGGCACTCGAAGATCCGTATTGGCTCAATGCCATGCATGAAGAACTCAACAACTTCGAACGCAACAAAGTGTGCCGTTTGGTGCCAAGGCCAGAGGAGAACCACAATGTCATTGGAACCAAATGGACCTTCAAGAACAAGCAAGATGCTCATGGGATTGTCATTCGCAACAAGTCTCGTTTGGTGGCACAAGGCTACTCCCAAGTCGAGGGTATCGACTACGGTGAAACCTTTGCTCCTGTTGCTCGCCTTGAATCTATTCGTTTGTTGCTTGCCTATGCTTCTCATCATAACTTTAAGTTGCAACGAATGGATGTGAAGAGTGCTTTTTTTAATGGTCCTCTTAATGAGTTGGTGTATGTCAAACACCCCCTGGGGTTTGAGGATCCTAAGTTCCCCAATCATGTGTATAAACTTGATAAGGCACTCTATGGCCTTAAACAAGCCCCACATGCATGGTATGAGCACCTTACCGAGTTGTTGCAAGGTCGTGGGTTTGAAATTGGGAAAATCGACCCCACTCTTTTTACTAAGAAGGTCAAAGGGGAGTTGTTTGTATGCCAACTATATGTTGATGATATTATATTTGGTTCTCCTAACAAAGCTTTCAATGATGAGTTTGCCGCACTCGTGACCGCGGAGTTTGAGATGTCCATGATGGGAGAGTTGAAGTTTTCTTTCTCGGGTTTGAAGTCAAACAAAGAAGAGAAGGAATCTTCATCAACCAAGCCAAATATACTCAAGACATGCTCAAGAGATTCAATCTAAGTGATGCCAAGCCGGCTTCTACTCCAATGCCTACCAAATGCCAACTTGACATTGATCCCAATGGTAAAGTGGTGGATCAAAAGGTATATCGTTCTATGATTGGCTCCTTGCTTTACCTTTGTGCATCTAGATCGGATATCATGTTGAGTGTGGGGATTTGTGCACTATTTCAAGCCTCACCTAAGGAAAACCACTTTGTGGCTGTCAAGCGAATCTTTTGATATTTGGCTCATACCCCAAACTTTGGCTTATGGTACCCTTGAGGAGCAAACTTCAATCTTGTGGGCTTTTCGGATTCAGATTGGGCGGGAGACAAAGTGGATAGGAAGTCAACTTCTGGAGGGTGCCAATTTCTTGGTTGCTCTTTGGTGAGTTGGTCTCCTAAGAAGCAAAGTTGTGTGTCTATCTCCTCCACCGAAGCCGAGTATGTGGCCGCCGGTAGTTGCTGTGCTCAACTTCTCTGGATGAGGAAAACTTTAAAGGTTTATGGTGTCATTTGTGACAAAGTGCCTCTTTGGTGCGACAATGAAAGTACCATCAAGATTTCTGTCAACCCGGTGCAACACTTCAAGACGAAGCATATTGAGATTTGATATCACTTCATCCGGGATCACATTAGGCGAGGGGAGATTGATCTTCATTATTTCAACACTCATGATAACCTTGCAGATATTTTCACGAAGCCTTTGGATGAAGCAAGATTTCATGAGTTAAGGCATGAGCTAAATATCATCGATTTGAGCAATGTGGCTTGAAACTTTGCACACCCCACCACACTCATCATGTTGTCTTGTTTAGGTGTAGGCATGGACATAGGGGGAGTGTTGTTCTCTTAATGAACTTTCCCTCCCCCATTATGCATAAATTGATCAACTCTTTCACAATCACCATTGTTGATGGTACTTTTGCTTCAAAGATGAGTTTTGGTCATGGGCCCAAGGATAATTCTTCGCGGTGCCACACCAATTGACTCAAACATAGGTGGCTCCGTCCACCGCCCTCTCTTCTTGAGAGGTCTTGGTTCTTAGTTTTTTCCTTGTTGTCTCTTTGCTTTCTTTTAGCCTTGTTCTTGTTTAGTTGTTTCATTTGTGCTCTTTTGCATGTCCGGTTGCTCGAAGTGTGCATTGCAAAGGCAACGTTTTTCTGTTTTAACAAAATGTGCACTTTCTTGGATTTGCGGTATTACCGTGGCTGGCCACAGCACTACCACTGGGGGTGGGTAGCTCATGTGCTTGCATAGCTGCACCCACGGCACGGTACTACCGCTTCCATCGGGGCAATATTTTTTTACTGCCGCTGAAAGAGCGGTACTACCGCCCAGTGTATGGTACTTCTGCCCGAGCAGTACTACCGCGATGAACCGAGGTACTACTGAGGGAGTCCTGGATTAAGGGGTCCTCAGGTGTCCGGGTCGCTCTTTATGGGCCGGACTGATGGGCCGTGAAGATTATTAATGAAGACCATCTCCCGTATCCGGATAGGACTCCCATATGTGTAAAATAGCAAGTTTAGAGTCCGGGTGTAATACTTTCCTTCCTCTGCAAGATGGTCATGTACAAACCCTCACTACAGGAATCAGGCACTTTGTCGTTCACCATGGCAGACAGCAAAGGCATACATGGCGGACGGCAAAGGCCTTTGTCGTTCGTCAGCAGACGGCAACATGTCCGGCTGAATAGGTTACGACGAAGGCTTCTTTGCCGTCCGCCGGCGGACGGCAAAGATGAAATGGTCGTTGCCGTCACCCGAATGATGGCAAAGGTCCTCGACGGCACAAGTGGCAGCTAATGGTCGTTAGAGGGCTAACGGGGCGCTTTGCCGTCCGCTGGCAGACGGCAAAGACCATTGCACCGTTGCCGTCAGCTAGCGGACGGCAAAGTAACCAAATAGGCCAGCCCCCAGGTTGTATAGGTAGCTGCCACGTGTCATCTTTGCCGTGGCTTATGGTAAATCTCTTTGTCGTCTGATAGCGGACGGCAAAAATCCTGTATAGCCCCTGTTTTTTCTGTTTTTCTGTTGGCTCTTAAATTCATTCAATTTGAACACACAAGTTTCAACACACAAATTCCACAGAAGACATATCCAACACACAAGTTTCATCCTATATACAACCAACACATAGTTTCATCCATACATATTACAAAAGTTTCACATTGTTCATCCAACACCGTTATCCATCCATCCATATAACAAGTTCCATCCATGCAAGTTCATCGATACAAAATAAAAGCAGAAAGGGAAAAGAAGCACTCCATCCATGCAAGCTTCCGTGAATTAAATGAAATCTGCAAAATGGGAAACAAGAAAGTTAGAAGAAGAAGAAGAAAATGAAGAAGAAGAAGAAGAAGTAAGCATACTTAGGTAAAATGGAGCTAACCTAGCTAATTATGCCATCTTTGAGTCAACTAAGCATATTATGCCATTTTTTATATAAAGCAGCTAAGTATAGGTCTTTATTGAGCTAACCTAGGTAACTAAGCATGTTAGAGCTAACTTAGAGCTAACTTAGGTCATTTTGGAGAAGAAGAAGAAGAAGAAGAAGAAGAAGAAGAAGAAGAAGACTAGAAGAAGAAGAAGATGAAGAAGAAGAAGAACAAGAAGAACAAGAAGAAGAAGAAGAAGAAGAAGAAGAAGAAGAAGAAGAAGAAGAAGAAGAAGAAGAAGACTAGAATAGGAAGAAGAAGAATAGAAGAAGAAGAAGAAGGTTTTTACCCTTTTTCCTTCTCATTCTTCTTCTCTTATTCTTTCTTTTTCTTCTCTTTCTTCTTCTATTCTTTCTTTTTCTCCTCTTCCTTGTTTTTCTTCTTCTTATTCCTTATTTGTGTCATTTTAGAGCTTACATAGGTAATTATGCCAATTTTTAGCTAACTAAGCTTATTATGTCAATTTGGAGGAAAATAAGGTAAGTATAGGTCATTTTTGTGCTAACATAGGTAATAGTGGAGCTAACCTAGCTAAAATGGATCATATTGGAGCCAACGTAGGTAAACCTGGTCATTTTGGAGCTAACCTAGCTAAAATGGATCATATTGGAGCTAACCTAGGTAAACTTGGTCATTTTTGAGCTAACCTAGGTAAAATGGATCATATTGGAGCTAACCTAGGTTAAATGGGTCATTTTGGAGCTAACTTAACTAATTATGCCATTTTGAGTTAACTAAGCATAATTATGCCATTTTTTACACAAGTAAGCCAAGTGTATGTCATTATTGAGCAAACCTAGGAAACTAAGCATATTAGAGATAACTTAGCATATTAGAGCTAACTTATTTCATTTTGGATGAAACAAAGCTAAGTATATATAGATCATTTTGGAGATCTGATATACCTGACATAGTTCACTCCTCCTTCCTCTTCTCCTTCTCCTTCCCCATCTTGATGCGCCAAGAGCAGCGAGGCGGTGGAGGCAGTGGGATGTAGTCTTCTACCACAATTGGCATTGTCATGTCGCCCGGCTGTGGGATCACCGGCGCCACCACCATCGCGAGGTCATTGTTAGGCACCACCACCATCGCGAGGCCATCTTAAGGCAGCACCATCGCTAGGTCATCCTCAGCCACCACCATCTCTTGCCCATCGTCAGCCACCACCATCTCTTGCCCATCGTCAGCCACCACCATCTCTTGCCCATCGTCAGCCACCACCATCGCTAGGTCATTGATACGTCTCCAACGTATCTATAATTTTTGATTGTTCCATGCTATTATATTATCCTTCTAGGATGTCTTATGGGCTTTATTATACACTTTTATATGATTTTTGGGACTAACCTATTAACCCAGAGCCCAGTGCCAGAATCTGTTTTTCTCTTGTTTTAGGGTTTTACAGAAAAGGAATATCAAACGGAGTCCAATTGACGAGCCAATTTTTTATGATTTTTTTTGGACCAAAAGAGGCCCCCGAAGCAAAAGAGGTGGGCCAGGAAAGCCACGGGTTGCCCTCGAGGGTGTAGGGCGCGCCCTGGGAAGGGGGCGTGGCCCCCTATCTCGAGGACGGCCCGTAGCTCCCCTTTAGTTGGCCCCGACTCCAAAAATTCCTATAAATACTAGAACCTCCAGAAATTAACCTAGATCGGGAGTTCCGCCGCCGAAAGCCTCTGTAGCCACCAAAAACCAGTCTACAGTCGTTCTGGCACCCTGCCGGAGGGGGGGAATCCCTCTCCGGTGGCTATCTTCATCATCCCGGCGCTCTCCATGACGAGGAGGGAGTAGTCCACCCCCGGGGCTGAGGGTATGTATCAGTAGCTATGTGTTTGATCTCTCTCTCTCTCTCTCTCGTGTTCTTGAGATGGCACGATCTTGATGTATCGCAAGCTTTGCTATTCTAGTTGGATATTCTTCTACCCCTCTACTCTCTTGTAATGGATTGAGTTTTCCCTTTGAAGTTATCTTATCGGATTGAGTCTTTAAGGATTTTAGAACACTTGATGTATGTCTTGCGCGTGTTTATCGGTGGTGACAATGGGATATCATGTGATCCACTTGATGTATGTTTTGGTGATCAACCTGCGGGTTCATGACCTTGGAAACCTATGCATAGGGGTTGGCACACGTTTTTGTCATGACTCTCCAGTAGAAACTTTGGGGCACTCTTTGAAGTTCTATGTGTTGGTTGAATAGATGTTTCTGAGATTGTGTGATGCATATCGTATAATCATGCCCACGGATACTTGAGGTGACAATGGAGTATCTAGGTGACATTAGGGTTTTGATTGATTTGTGTCTTAAGGTGTTATTCTAGTACGAAATCTATGATAGATTGAACGTTACGACGGACTCTTAAATAGATCGATCAGAAAGAATAGCTTTGAGGTGGTTTCGTACCCTACCATAATCTCTTCGTTTGTTCTCCGCTATTAGTTACTTTGGAGTGACTCTTTGTTGCATGTTGAGGGCTAGTAATATGATCCAATTATGTTATCCTTGTTGAGAGAACTTGCACTAGTGAAAGTATGAAACCCTAGGCCTTGCCTACTATCATTGCAACACCGTTTATGCTCACGTTTACCACTTGCTACCTTGTTGTTTTTATATTTTCTTATTACAAAAAACTATATCTACCATCCATATTGCACTTGTATCACCATCTCTTCGCCGAACTAGTGCACCTATACAATTTACCATTGTATTGGGTGTGTTGGGGACACAAACAGGGTTGCTTGAGAGAGACCATCTTCATCCTACACCTCCCACGGATTGATAAACCTTAGGTCATCCACTTGAGGGAAATTTGCTACTATCCTACAAACCTCTGCACTTGGAGGCCCAACAACGTCTACAAGAAGAAGGGTGCGTAGTAGACATCAAGCTCTTTTCTGGCGCCGTTGCCGGGGAGGTTAGTGCTTGAAGGTATATCTTTAGATCTTGCAATCGAGTCTTTTAGTTTCTTGTTTTATCACTAGTTTCGTTTATAAAAGAAAACTACAAAAAAATGGAATTAAGGTTACCTCATATGCTTCATCTTTTTAATATCTTTCGTGAAAATGATGGGAAGGAAAATTGTGCTCAAGTACTCGAAGAAAAATTACATAGAATGCTTGGCATAGAATATGTGCATGATGAGCATGATTGCAATGTTGTTAGTATGAATTCTTTGAATACCCATGACGCTAATGATATGCAAAGCCACAAGCTTGGGGATTATATGTTTGATGAAGATGATATTTTTAGTCCCCCAAGCTTTGATGTGCAAATTTATTACGATGAAAGCATGCCTCCTATTTATGATGATTATATTGATGAAAGTGGATTTGGAGAGGTCATGACTTTATTTAGTGATGAACCCACTATTTCGGAAGAGGTTCCAATTGATTATGAGAACAAAATTGCTATCTATGATGATTATTGTGATGACTTGTATGCTATTAAGAATAATGATAACCATGAAACTTGTCATCGTGATTTTAGTTTTCAATTGGATTATGCTTCACATGATAGTTATTTTTTTGAGTTTGCTCCCACTACTATGAATGAGAATAATTTTGCTTATGTGGAGAGTAATAAAATTTCTATGCAAATAGATCATGAAAAGAATGCTTTATGTGCTGGTTATATTGTTGAATTCATTCATGATGCCTCTGAAAATTATTATGAGAGAGGAACATATGTTTCTACCTATTGCAATAATATCAAGTTTCCTCTCTATGTGCTTAAAGTTTTTGAAGTTATGCTTGTTTTCCCTTCCTATGCTAGTTGATTATTGTTCCCATAAGTTGTTTGCTCACAAAATCCCTATGCATAGGAAGTGGGTTAGACTTAAATGTGATAATCATACGCTTCATGACGCTCCCGTTATGTTTCAATTCTTATCTTTTATGTGAGCATCATTATGCCTAGCTAGGGGCGTAAAACGATAGTGCTTGTTGGGAGGCAACCCAACTTTATTTTAGTTTCTTTGTTTTTGCTGCTGTTAGGGAATAAATATTGCATATAGCCTCTGATTGGATGTGGTTTCATGTTTTGTTTAGTGTTTGTGCCAAGTAGAACCTTTGGGAAGACTTGTGTGAAGTTTATGTGATCTTGCTGTGAAAAACAGAATCGTTAGCGCTTGCTAAGGTAGTCGTGGGATTTTACTGGAGCGTGATTTTTAGTTGATTCTTTTTGCAGATGAGTTTTAGACAAATTACGCAAATTTACCAATTTAGTTTGAATTTTTTTTGAGTTCCAGAAGTAGGCGAACCCTGCAGATTACTACAGACTGTTCTGTCTTTGACAGATTCTGTTTTTCATGTGTTGTTTGCTTATTCCGATGCATCTATGAGTAGTATTGGAGGATATGAACCATAGAGAAGTTGGAGTACAGTAGGTTTAACACCAATATAAACAAAGAATGAATTCATTGATGTACCTTTGAGTATTGGTTTGCTTTCTTATACTAACGGAGCTCACGAGAGTTTATGTCTAAGTTTTGTGTTGTGAAGTTTTCAAGTTTTGAGTATTTCTTTGATGGACTATGGAACAAGGAGTAGCAAAGGCCTAAGCTTGGGGATGCCCATGGAACCCCAAGTAAATTCAAGATAATCAAAAGCCTAAGCTTGGGGATGCCCCGGGAAGGCATCCCCTCTTTCGTCTTCATCCATCGGTAACTATACTTGGAGCTATATTGTTATTCACCACATGATATGTGTTTTGCTTGGAGCGTCAATTTAGTTTATTTTGTTTTGCTTGCTGTTTGAATAAAATACCAAGATCTGAAATTCTTAAATGTTAGAGAGTCTTCACATAGTTACATAATTAATCAACTACTCATTGATCTTCACATATATCTCTCGGAGTAGTTTGTTATTTGCTCTAGTGCTTCACTTATATCTTTTAGAGCACGGCGGTGGTTATATTTTGTAGAAATTGTTGAACTCTCATGCCTCACTTATATCCTTTTGAGAGTCTATTAAAACAGCATGGTAATGTGTTTAGGCTAAAGAAACTAGTCTTCACATGATAGACATCCAATGTCAATGTAGTAAAAAAAATCACACCAAGTGCATTGAATAGAGTGAGATGTCGGATGCTTGATAATTGTTTTGAGACATGAGGATAGTGATATTAGAGTCATGCTAGTGGATTTATTATGAAATTGCGAAATACTTGTGTTAAGGTTAGTGATTCCCGTAGCATGCACGTATGGTGAACCGTTGTGTGACTAAGTTAGAGCATGAGGTATTTGTAGAGTGTCAACCTTTGTGTGGAGGTCGGGGGCGCGCGATGGTTAACTCCTACCAACCTCCCCCCTAGGAGCATGCGTTGATTGCTTTGTTTTGATGACTCGTAGATTTTTGCAATAAGTATATGAGTTCTTATGACTAATGTTGAGTCCGTGGATTATACGCACTCTCACCTTTCTACCATTGCTAGCCTCTCTTGTACCGCGCAACTTTCGCCGGTGCCATAAACCCACTATATATCCTTCCTCAAAACAGCCACCATATTGTTCCTCAAAACAGCCACCATACCTACCTATCATGGCATTTCCATAGCCATTCCGAGATATAATGCAACTTTCCACCGTTCCGTTCATACGACACGCATCATATTGTCATATTGCCACTGCATGATCATGTAGTTGACATCGTATTTGTGGCAAAGCCACCATGCATAATTTTTTATACATGTCACTCTTGTTTCGTTGCACATACCGGTACACCGCCGGAGGCATTCATATAGAGTCATACTTTGTTGAAGTATCGAGTTGTAATATCGAGTTGTAATGGAAGTGTGATGATCATCATTATTAGAGCATTGTCCCATGGGAGGAAAGGCTAAATCTATAAAGCCCCTCCGCAAAAAAAAAGAAAAAAAGAAAAAAAAAAGG
This sequence comes from Secale cereale, assembly GCA_902687465.1. Classification (NCBI taxonomy): domain Eukaryota; kingdom Viridiplantae; phylum Streptophyta; class Magnoliopsida; order Poales; family Poaceae; genus Secale; species Secale cereale. The sequence goes on from LR738711.1 coordinate 70,319,282, forward strand.
CCAAAGAAAAAAAAGGCCCAAAAAAAGAAAAAAAGGGGACAATTGCTACTATCTTTTTCCACACTTGTGCTTCAAAGTAGCACCATGTTCTTCATTGTAGAGAGTCTCATGTTTAGTCACTTTCATATACTAGTGGGAATTTTCATTATAGAACTTGGCTTGTATATTCCAACAATGGGCTTCCTCAAGTGCCCTAGGTCTTCGTGAGCAAGCAAGTTGGATGCACACCCACTAGTTTCTTTTGTTGAGCTTTCATTCATATTTAGCTCTAGTGCATCCGTTGCATGGCAATCCCTACTCACTCACATTGTTATCTATTGACGGGCATCTCCATAGCCCGTTGATACGCCTAGTCGATGTGAGACTATCTCCCTCATTTTTTGTCTTCTCCACAACCACCTGTATTCCACCCATAGTGCTATATCCATGGCTCACGCTCATGTATTGCGTGAAAGTTGAAAGGTTTGAAAAGATAGAGTATGAAAACAAGTGCTTGGCTGAAATCGGGGTTGTGCATGATATGAATATTTCGTGTGATAACAAGGGAGCATAGCCAACACTATATGATTTTGTAGGGATAACTTTCTTTAGCCATAGTATTTTGAGAAGACATGATTGCTTTGTTAGTATGCTTGAAGTATTGTTATTTCTTATGTCAATATAGACTTTTATCTTGAATCTTTCAGATCTGAACATTCATGCCACAATTAAGAGAATTACATTGAAAAACTATATTTGTTTGCATTCCACATCAAAAATTCTTTCTTTATCATTTACCTACTCGAGGACGAGTAGGAATTAAGCTTGGGGATGCTGATACGTATCCAACGTATCTATAATTTTTTATTGTTCCATGCTATTATATTATCCTTCTAGGATGTCTTATGGGCTTTATTAAACACTTTTATATGATTTTTGGGACTAACCTATTAACCTAGAGCCCAGTGCCAGTTTCTGTTTTTCTCCTGTTTTAGGGTTTTATAGAAAAGGAATATCAAACGGAGTCCAATTGACGAGCCAATTTTTTATGTTTTTTTATGGACCAAAAGAAGCCCCCGAAGCAAAAGAGGTGGGCTAGGAGAGCCACGGGCTGCCCTCGAGAGTGGAGGGCGCGCCCTGGGAAGGGGGGCGCGCCCCCCTATCTCAAGGACGGCCCGTAGCTCCCCTTTACTTGGCCCCGACTCCAAAAATTCCTATAAATACTGGAACCTCCGGAAATTAACCTAGATCGGGAGTTCCACCACCAAAAGCCTCTGTATCCACCGAAAACCAATCTACAGCCATTCTGGCACCCTACCGGAGGGGGGGAATCCCTCTCCAGTGGCTATCTTCATCATCCCGGCGCTCTCCATGACGAGGAGGGAGTAGTCCACTCTCGGGGCTGAGGGTACGTATCAGTAGATATGTGTTTGATCTCTCTCTCTCGTTCTTGAGATGGCACGATCTTGATGTATCGCCAGCTTTGCTATTCTAGTTGGATCTTCTCCCCCC
>LR738711.1:70323852-70359991 GCA_902687465.1 Secale cereale
AGGGGGGTGGCGCGGGGCGAAGGAGGGGCTTGCCGGGGCGGCGCTGCGACGAGGGTGGCGGCGGCTCTGGAACGGCGACGGTGGTGGCTCGGGCACGGGGGCGGGGCGACGTGGCGCGGGGTGGAGGAGGGGCTCGCCGGGGAGGCGGCGGTGGCGCGGGGCGGCGGCACGGGGGCTGGCTGACACGTGGTGGCGGCGGCACGGGGGCGGAACAGAGAGAGAGAGAGGGGACAGAGAGATTGGTCGGGCGGCATGATTGTTGGCATTTTGTTAGGGCACGGTTATTTGTCGTCTTCCAGCATGCGGCAAAGAGCCTAGCTAATGGACATTAGTTTGGCCACTTTCTTTGCCGTCTGCTAGCGGACGGCAAAGAAACTTTGCCGTCCGCTCCCGGATGGCAACGAAAGTGGCCGTTAGGTGGTCTTCGCTAGTGGGCCACCCACACTCTTTGTCGTCTAGTAGCGGATGGCAAAGAGCTGGCCGACGGCAAACATGACCTTTGCCGTCAACTCTCTCTTTGCCGTCAACTTTCTTCAAACTGATGGCAAAGACATTTTTTACCGTCAGCCAGCTGACGACAAAGATCCTGATTCCAGTAGTGCCTAGGTCCCTCCGGTGCATCTATAAACCAGAGGGATTAGTCCGTAGAGACAAAAATCATAACAATCACATAGGCTAGACTTTTAGGGTTTAGCCATTACGATCTCGAGGTAGATCAACTCTTGTGACCCCATATTCATCAAGATCAATCAAAAAGGAAGTAGGGTATTACCTCGATCGAGAGGGTCCGAACCTGGGTAAACATCATGTCCCCACTCTCCTATTACCATCGATCCTCAGAGGCATAGTTCGGGACCCCCTACCTGAGATCTACTGGTTTTGACACCGACATCGGTGCTTTCATTGAGAGTTCCACTATGTCGTCGACTGAAGGATTAATGGCTCACTTCGTCATCAACGACGGTGCCACCGCTGAGGGAATTTTTCTTCCTGGCTAGCTTTTTGTGTTCGGTGGCTTCGTGCTTCGTGCCAACACGGAAGGCCACCTCGAGCAGGTTGACAGCTACGCCCCTGGTCATCAGATCCAATTTGGAAGCCTAAACTACGTTGCTGATGTCCGCGGAGATTTGACCTTCGACGGATTCGCACCCATGGCAGCTGCTCCTGCCACCACGATGAACACGACTTAAATCTGTCATCGGACTTCGTCCAGGGGACAACACCTGCAGCAACTCTGGCCATTGATCCGGAGCAGATCGCTTCATCCGAGGACGGGAAGATCAACCCCGCCACGGAGACCGTGGAGTTAGGGGCGCTTGAGCCGCACACAGACCAAGCCTTGAGCAAGATTTCCTCCTCCGCCGGAACTCCGGACTCGTCTCTGATACGTCTCCGTCATATCTATAATTTTTTATTGTTCCATGCCAATATTATACAACTGTCATATACTTTTGGTAACTTTTTATACTATTTTTGGGACTAACATATTGATCCAGTGCCCAGTGTCAGTTCCTGCTTGTTGCATGTTTTTTGTTTCACAAAATATCCATATCAAATGGAGTCCAAACGGGATAAAAATGGACAGACATTTTTCTTGGAATATTTATGAATTTTGGGAAGAAGAATCAACGCGAGACGATGCCCGAGGGGGCCACGAGGCAGGGGTGTGCCCCTGACCCTCGTGGCCACCCCTTAAGGCGGTTGGTGCCCTTCTTTCGCCGCAAGAAAGCTAATATCCGGATAAAAATCGTGTCGAAAATTCAGCCCAATCGAAGTTACGGATCTCAGGGAATATAAGAAACGGTGAAAGGCCAGAATCTGGGAACGCAGAAACAGGGAGAGACAAAGAGACATATCCAATCTCGGAGGAGCTCTCGACCCTCCGCCGCCATGGAGGCCATGGACCAGAGGGGAAACCCTTCTCCCATCTAGGGAGAAGATCAAGGAAGAATAAGAAGGCGGGGGCTCTCTCCCCCTCTCTCCCGGTGGCGCCGGAACACCGCCGGGGCCATCATCGTGTGACGGCAATCTACACCAACACCTCTATCATCTTCACCAACATCTTCATCACCTTCCCCCATCTATCTACAGTGGTCCACTCTCCCGCAACCTGTTGTACCCTCTACTTGAACATGGTGATTTATGCTTCATATTATTATCCAATGATGTGTTGCCATCCTATGATGTCTGAGTAGATTTTCGTTGTCCTATCGGTAATTGGTGAATTGCTATGATTGGTTTAATTTGCTTGTGGTTATGTTGCCGTCCTTTGGTGCCCATCATATGAGCGCGTGCGTGGATCACACCATAGGGTTAGTTTTATGTTGATAGGACTACGTATTGGAGGGCAAGAGTGACAAAAGCTTCAACCTAGCGTAGAAATTGATGCATACGGGATTGAAGGGGGACCAATATATCTTAATGCTATGGTTGGGTTTTTACCTTAATGAACATTAGTAGTTGCGGATGCTTGCTAATAGTTCCAACCATAAGTGCATAGAATTCCAAGTGAGGGATGACATGTTAGCAGTGGCCTCTCCCACATAAAACTTGCAACCGGTCTAGTAACGTAGTCAATTGCTTAGGGACAATTTCGCAACTCCTATCACCAATTTTTCACACTCGCTATATTAAACTTTATAGCTTCTTTACCTAAATAGCCCCTAGTTTATATTTACATGCTCTTTATATTCTTCCAAACCTATCCCACAACACCTACAAAGTACTTCTAGTTTCATACTTGTTCTAGGTAAAGTAAACATTATGCGTGCGTAGAGTTGTATCGGTGGTCGATAGAACTTGAGGGGATATTTGTTCTACCTTTAGATCCTCATTAGGTTCGACAGTCTTACCTATCTAAAGAGGCTACAACTGATCCCCTACACTTGTGGGTTATCAAGACCCTTTTCTGGCGCCGTTGCCGGGGAGCAATAGCGTGGGGTGAATATTCTCGTGTGTGCTTGTTTGCTTTATCACTAAGTAGATTTTATTTGCTGTTCTAAGTTGTTTTCTATCTTTAGTTAAGGGTAGGAAACGCAAAATACCAAAAAATAATAGTGGTACCTACTGAACCGATGGTTGAAGAACCACTCAAAATCTATCACATTGTTGAAGCTTTTTACTTGGATCATCTTCGATCCATTTGTGCTCGTGCTGAAAACCCAACTAGCTTAGTTGAGGGAAAATCATTAGAACAGCATGCTTGTTCTGTGCGACACCGCATATCTGAAAAAGGGAAACTTTTACTGGATCAAATTCATCATTTGCAGTGCTATGCTTGCAATTTATGTGAAATATATGATTGCACTTGTTGTTCTAAAGACCCTAAGAAACATCTTCCTTACCAATGTGAGTTTAGTGATAATGGAATCGTATCTTTGTATACTAAGGGTGTTTATAATTACTATGATGTTCAACAAATTGAAGAATTTGTTGCTTTTAGGGGTACTTGTGAAATTGCTTCCTTTATTGAAGAGTGTGATACTACTCTCTACAAATCTGAAAATTTGGCCATACTTAAATATTGCTATGATAATTATGCTTCTAATCCTTATATTAAACCATATATTAAGGACTCCTCCGCTGTCCAAGAAGAGACTAATATTTTGTAGGAGTCTATGGAAGAAGAAATTAATGACACTCTGAGCTCATTAGATGAAAAGGATGAGGAGGAGAGCAAAGAACAAAAGGAGGAAGAGCGGATTAGCTACCCGTGCCCACCTTCTAATGAGAGTAACTCTTCAACTCATACATTGTTTAATTTCCCTTCGTGCTTACCTAAGGATGAATACTATGGTGATTGCTATGATCCCATTGATTCTTTTGAAATATCCCTTTTTGATGATGCTTGCTATGCTTGTGGCCAAGATGCCAATATGAATTATGCTTATGGCAATGAACTTGCTATAGTTCCTTATGTTATGAATGAAATTGTTGCTATTGCACCCACGCATGATAGTCCTATTATCTTTTTAAATTCTCCAAACTACACTATATCGGAGAAGTTTGCACTTATTAAAGATTATATTGATGGGTTGCGTCTCACTACTACACATGATGATTTTGATAGATATAACATGCATGTGCTTGCTGCTCCTACTTGCAATTATTATGAGAGAGGAACTACATCTCCGCCTCTCTATGTTTCCAATACGATAAAATTACAAGAAATCGCTTATACTATGCATTGGCCTTTACTTGATGTGCATGAATTGTTCTTGTATGGCATGCCTATGCATAGGAAGAGAGTTAGACTTCGTTTTTGCATGACACATGTCACTTTGTGCTCACTACTAAATGCCAAATCATTGCTAATTAAAATTGGCTTTGATATACCTTGGGATCCGGGTGAATCCATTACTTGAGCACTATATGCCTAGCTTAATGGCTTTAAAGAAAGCGCTGCCAGTGAGACAACCCGAAAGTTCTAGAGAGTCATTTATTTCTGTTGTGTGCTTTTATAAAGTTTAAAAACAAAAAAAATAAAGAGGGGAACCTAAAACTTTTCAAAAAGAAAAGTGGAAGTGAGAAAGACGAGCATTGTTAAAGTGGGAGCTAGCCTTGAACTTTGTTCATGCCCATGGAAACTTTGTGAACCTCGATACAGAAACTTTTCAACAAAAATAATTATCCCCTTGTATAAAAATAATGTGCCAAGAGTTTACCTTTAGGATGATTAAATTGCTTGTTGGTTTGTGCGGTGCAAAAACAAAAACTTTGGCTGTAGTGCGCGATTTTACATTTTTTACTGGAACGCCGAAAGGATCTGAAACTTTCTGCAAAGTATTGCTATACAAATTGTTGATTTTTCCTAATTTTTCCATAATTTTTAGAGTTACATAAGTATGGTTAATGTTCATATTACTACAGACTGTCCTGTTTTCACAGATTGCCGTTATAGCTTCATTATTTTCATATGTTTGAATTCTTGTTGAAGCCTCCTTGACTTGGGCCATAGAATTGTGATAGCATACAGTGGGTAATGTTTGTTCATAATTATACAATAATTTTAGAGTGGTACATGATGAGATTTCATTGATCATATGCACTAACCCCGCCACTAAAAGTCCGGTTAAGTTTTGTGTGGATGAAGTGTTCGAAGATCGAGGAGGTCTCGATGTGAGAAGAAGGAGGAGAGGCAAGAGCTTAAGCTTGGGGACGCCCAAGGAACCCCAAGTAAATATTCAACGAGACTCGAGCGTCTAAGCTTGGGGATGCCCCGAAAGGCATCCCATCTTTCTTCAACAAGTATCGGTATGTTTTCGGATTCATTTTGTTCACATGATATGCGTAAATTCTTGGAGCATCGTGTGCTTTTTATTTTCTTTTAATAAATGCACCATGCTGGTATGAGATAGTCCTTGGTTGATTTATATAATACTGTTTGCACTTCACTTATATATTTTGAGTATGGCTTTATAGAATGCTTCATGCGCTTCACTTATATCATTTGAGGTTTGGATTGCCTGTTTCTCCTCACATAGAAAACCGCCATTCATAGAATGCTCTTTTGCTTCACTTATATTTGATAGAGCGTGGGCATATCTTTTGTAGAAAGAATTAAAACTCTCTTGCTTCACTTATATCTATTTAGAGAGTTGACAGGAACTGGTCATTCACATGGTTAGTCATAAAATTCTACATAAACTTGTAGATCGCTGAATATGATATGTTTGATTCTTTGCAATAGTTTTGCGATATAGAGATGCTAATATGTGGGAGGTACTAGTGAATGATTGTGGTTTAGTAAGAATATTGGTGTTAAGGTTTGTGATTCTCGAAGCATGCACGTATGGTATCCTAACTATGTAACCAAATTGGCGCGCATTATATTTTGATTGTTTATCTTTGCGTGAAGGTCGGGGACGCGCGATGGTTAACTCCTACCAACCTCTCCCCCTAGGAGCATGCGTCGTAGTATTTTTGCTTCGAGGGCTAATAGTTTTTCCGCAATAAGTATGTGAGTTCTGTATGACTAATGTTGAGTCCATGGATTATACGCACTCTCACCCTTCACCTTGCTAGCCACTCTAGTACCGCACAACTTTTGCCGGTGCATCAGACCACCGTATATCCTTCCTCAAAACAGCAACCATACCTACGTATTATGGCATTTCCATAGCCAGTCCGAGATATATTGCCATGTAACTCCACCGTTCCATTTATTATGACACGCACCGTCATTGTCATATTGCTTTGCATGATCGTAAGATAGCTAGCATGATGTTTTCATGGTCTGTCCATTTTTTAAAGTCATTGCTACGCTAGATCATTGCATATCCCCGTACATAGCCGGAGGCACTCATATAGAGTCATATTTTTGTTCTAGTATCGAGTTGTAATATCGACTTGTAAGTAAATAAAAGTGTGATGATCATCATTATTAGATCATTGTCCCCAAAAAAAGAAGAGAAAGGCCAAATAAAAAAACAGAAGAAAGGCCAAATAAAAAAAGGAAGGTCCAAAAAAAGAAAAAAGGGACAATGCTACTATCTTTTTTCCACACTTGTGCTTCATCATAGCACCATGTTCTTCATGATAGAGAGTCTCCTATGTTGTCACTTCCATATACTAGTGGGAATTTTCATTATAGAACTTGGCTTGTATATTCCAACGACGGGCTTCCTCAAATGCCCTAGGTCTTCATGAGCAAGCAAGTTGATGCACACCCACTAGTTTTCCTTTGAGCTTTCATACACTTATAGCTCTAGTTCATCCGTTACATGGAAATCCCTACTCACTCACATTGATATCAATTGATGGACATCTCCATAGTCCATTGATTTGCCTAGTCGATGTGAGACTCTCTCCCTACTTTTGTCTACTACCACCTTCTATTCCACCCATAGTGCTATGTCCATGGCTCATGCTCATGTATTGCGTGAAGAGTTGAAAAGGTTCGAAAAAGTAAAGTATGAAAATAATTGCTTGGCTGACACCGGGATGGGCATGAGGGGTACCTTGTGTTAAGAAAAGGGAGCATAAAAGATTATATGATTTTGTAGGGATACGTTCTTTAGCATTGATATTTTGAAAGACTTGATTGTTTGTTGGGATGCCCGAGTATTAAATTCTTTTATGTCAAATGATAGACTATTGCTTTGAATCACTCGTGTCTTAATATTCATGCCATGATTAGATTACATGATCAAGATTATGCTAGGTAGCATTCCACATCAAAAATTATCATTTTTATCATTTACCTACTCGAGGACGAGCAGGAATTAAGCTTGGGGATGCTGATACATCTCCGTCGTATCAATAATTTTTGAGTGTTCCATGCCAATATTATACAACTTTCATATACTTTTGGCAACTTTTTATACTATTTTTGGGACTAACATATTGATCCAGTGCCCGGTGTCAGTTCCTGTTTGTTGCATGTTTTTTGTTTCGCGGAATATCCATATCAAACAGAGTCCAAACGGGATAAAAACGGATGGAGATTTTTCTTGGAATATTTATGAATTTTGGGAAGAAGAATCAACGCGAGACGATGCCCGGGGGGGCCATGAGGCAGGGGGCGCGCCCCAGGGGGTGGGCGCGCCCCTGACCCTCGTGGTCACCACGTAAGGCGGTTGATGCCCTTCTTTCTCCGCAAGAAAGCTAATATCCGGATAAAAATCGTGTCAAAAATTCAGCCCAATCGGAGTTACGGATCTACGGGAATATAAGAAACGGTGAAAGGCCAGAATCTGGGAACGAAGAAACAGGAAGAGACAGAAAGACAGATACAATCTCGGAGGGGCGACCCCTCCGCTGCCATGGAGGCCATGTACCAGAGGGAAAACCCTTCTCCCATCTAGGGAGAAGGTCAATGAAGAAGAAGGAGGAGGGGGCACTCTCCCCCTCTCTCCCGGTGGAGTCGGAACGCCGCCGAGGCCATCATCGTGTGACAGCAATCTACACCAACACCTTCGTCATCTTCACCAACATCTTCATCACCTTCCCCCATCTATCTATAGCGGTCCACTCCCCCGCAACCCGATGTACCCTCTACTTGAACATGGTGCTTTATGCTTCATATTATTATCCAATGATGTGTTGCCATCCTATGATGTCTGAGTAGATTTTTGTTGTCCTATCGGTTATTGGTGAATTGCTATGATTGGTTTAATTTGCTTGTGGTTATGTTGCTGTCCTTTGGTGCCCATCATATGAGCGTGCACATGGATCACACCATAGGGTTAGTTGTATGTTGATAGGACTACGTATTGAAGGGCAAGAGTGACAGAAGCTTCAACCTAGCGTAGAAATTGATGCATACGGGATTGAAGGGGGGCCAATATATATTAATGCTATGGTTGGGTTTTACCTTAATGAACGCTAGTAGTTGCGGATGCTTGCTAATAGTTCCAACCATAAGTGCATAGAATTCCAAGTCAGGGATGACAAGCTAGCAGTGGCCTCTCCCACATAAAATTTGCTATCGGTCTAGTAATGTAGTCAATTGCTTAGGGACAATTTCACAACTCCTATCACCACTTTTCCACACTAGCTATATTAAACTTTATAGCTTCTTTACCTAAATAGACCCTAGTTTATATTTACGTGCTCTTTATATTCTTGCAAACCTATCCCACAACACCTACAAAGTACTTCTTGTTTCATACTTGCTCTAGGTAAAGTAAACATTAAGCGTGCGTAGAGTTGTATCGGTGGTCGATAGAACTTGAGGGAATAGTTGTTCTACCTTTAGCTCCTCGTTGGGTTCGACACTCTTACTTATCGAAACAGGCTACAACCGGCCCCCTATACTTGTGGGTTATCAGTCTCCAATTATGAGTTCCGAACTTTCGGGATCTGCGTCCTTTGGGCTCGATCGAGCAGTTGTCACCGAACTCAGCCCCGCAGATGTCCGAACTTTTATCTGGCACTCGCCCTTAGACGAAGCACTGGACTTTCTAAAATATCTCTCCCTAGCAGAGATTTCCCATTTGAACTATGCCCAGCTCGAACTGGGGTTGAGGACAGGGAATTTTGCTTCCCACCCACCGCCCACTAGGTAGCCACGATCGAGGATTTAACTGATCTACTAGATTATGCTTCAGAAGACATCGATGGCATGGACCATGATACCGAAGCCGATCTAAGTGCAAACCCGCCTGCAACCGAGCGATGGATGGCTACTTCTACATACAATGTATACATGATGGACACACCCAACGAGAAGGAAGGCAACGATGATACCAATCCAGAACAGGATAAGCCTGTCGATGAACCTCCCAAACGCCGACGTCAGAAGCGTCGATCTCAATCCCGTAAGGGAAAAGAGAGTAACACCGTCACCGAGGACGATGATGATCCGGATCAAGCCGATGACCTCGCAGAGCCAGCGATGGAGCAGGACGAGCGGGAAGATGGCGAACACAGCTGGCCGATCACAGTGATGCCCAAGACAACATTTATCAACCTGTCTCCGAAGGGGACGTTAGCCTGCGAGACGACGATTTCATCGTCCCAAAAGAACCGCTCGCATAAAAACGTTTTCAACAACAACTCATTGCCATGGCAATGAGCCTGAAGAAGCGACAGCAGCGGCTTAGAGCCGAACATGATACGCTCAACGATAGATGGAATGAAGTTCTAGACGCTGAAGAAAGATACGATCGTGAGCGCCAGAAAAAGAGCTAACCCAAGCGCAAGCTGCTGCCCCAATTCGACGACGAGGCCCTTGTGCCAATTCTGCCAAAGTATTATCAGTCCAATCAATCGGACCGACCACCCCGTGGACGGGACAAAGCGGCCAGCAACGCCGTACACAAACCCGCACCTCCTCACCGTAAAGGAAAGTATACATCGTCTTAGGGCCATAAGTACGATCTACGTCAGGACCTGAATAAAAAGGCTGGCCAGGCCAGATCAATCTACGGATCAAGGGAACATGCCCAAACACGGAACGGCGGCTATCAAGCCAAACAGGTCGGTCACAATCCAGTTCGGAGCCAACACCGAACACCCATACCGTCCGAACTACGCCACGACATCACGAAATACAGGGGTGCTGCACACCCTCTGTGCTTCACCGACGAGGTGATGGATCACGAATTTCTAGAAGGGGTTAAACCCGTAAACATCGAGGCGTACGATGGAACAACAGACCCCGCCGTATGGATAGAAGACTTTATTCTTCACATCCACATGGCACGTGGAGATGATCTCCATGCTATCAAATACTTACCTCTCAAGCTGAAAGGACCAGCTCGTCACTGGTTAAACAGCCTCCTAGAGAACTTCATTGGAAGTTGGGAAGAACTTGAGGATGCTTCTCAGGCCAACTTTCAGGGGACTTATGTGCGGACCCCGGATGCTGATGATCTAAGTCATATAATCCAGCAACCCGGGGAGTCAGCCCGCAAGCTTTGGAATCGGTTCTTAACTAAAAAGAACCAAATTGTTTACTGTCCGGACGCCGAGACCTTAGCGGCATTCAAACACTGTGTCCGGGACGAATGGCTGGCTAGACACCTCGGCCAAGAGAAGACGAGAACAATGGCAGCCCTAACTACACTCATGACTCGCTTTTGCGCGGGCGAGGGCAGCTGGCTGGCTCGTAGCTGCAATAGCACGAGCGGCCATGGCACCACTGAAGTCAGGGATGGCAATGGCAAGACACAGTGCAATAAAAAAGCGTAGAAACAATACTGGAAGCACAGACGACATGACAGTAAACACCGGATTCAGTGGCTCCAGGCCTGGTCAACGGAAGAAGCCATTCAAAGGCAACAAAGATAGTCCATCTAGCTTGGACAAAATACTAGACAGGCCTTGACAGATCCATGGCACCCCTGATAAACCTGCAAATCATACCAACCAAAACTGTTGGGTCTTTAAGCAGGCCGGCAAGCTAAACGCCAAACACAAGGGGAAAGGACCTCAAAGAGAAGATGAGGATGAACCTCGCCAGCCGAACACGGGGGGGGGGGGGCAGAAGAAATTTTCACCGCAGGTAAAAACCGTGAACATGATCTACGTCACCCATATCCCCAAGAGGGAGCGCAAGCGCGCAATCAGGGACGTGTACGCCGTCGAGCCTGTCGCCCCCAAGTTCAACCCATGGTCGGCTTGTCCGATCACCTTTGATCGTAGGGATCATCCAACTAGTATCTGTCACAGAGGATCGAGGGCCTTAGTGCTCGACCCTATAATCGACAGATACCATCTTACTTGAGTCCTTATGGACGGCGGCAGCAGTCTCAATCTGATATATCAAGACCCAGTACGCAAGTTGGGGATCGACCCGTCAAGAATTAAGCCCAGCATCACTTCCTTTAAAGGAGTGATACTAGGCGTAGAGGCCCGTTGCACGGGCTCATTGACATTGGAGGTCGTATTCGACTCTCCTGATAACTTCCAAAGCGAAGAGTTAATCTTCGACATTGCTCCATTCCGAAGTGGCTATCACACACTACTCGGAGGAACGGCCTTCGCCCACTTTAATGTTGTCTCGCATCATGCCTACTTAAAGCTCAAAATGCCTGGACCACGCAGCGTCATCACGGTCAATGGAAATGGAGCGCTCTCTCTGAACGGAGGAGGACACTGCGGCCCTAGCAGACGAAGTCCAAAGTGGTTCATTCGAGCCGAACAGTTCATCGATCGTCAAGACCACAGACACGGCTAAACGTGTCCGGTCCGCACTGCCATACGGAGGCTCAGAGGAACCTGAGCTCGATTAGCAGTTGCGCCCTTGTCAACTGCCCCATAAGGTGGTAGCATACGTACCTCGCGTACACAATTATGCCCTTAAAATACCTTGGGCGGCGCTGGGGGCACACTGCATACAATTAGTCCATAGTTCGGCTTGACCCTATTCGGACTTTAAATACATTTTATTTATTTTTCAGGTTCATTTAAAAGAAACTACATTGTTTACGGTTGTGCAGGACACTCTTTTCTAGAATTATGTTTTTTTACAGGCGGCCATCATAATTCTCCTCTTCAAGGGCATATTACCAAGGAGGAAAAAGGCGCACACGTGCAGTAGGGCCCTGTGTTGAGATTTATTTTCTAGATCCAGGCTCTGTGTAAACCTTTTTCCTCTCTTTTATTTTTCACTTTTTGGCATGTAAAATGCCTAAGGATGTTATCGGCATTATTTGTAACCACACGGCTTGCCGCATTAAACGGGATATAAAAAAAGCAGTTTGGTTCCAATTCGCTTGGAGTTTATTTTATTTACCACCTATGTCCCCCCCCCCCAATCAGATTGGCGCATGTGCCTTAATAACTGGACTTAATACCAGGGGTTGTACTCAGCCTGGCACACCTCCAAAAAATTCTGAATACCTATAGGGAACTGTTCGGCATCCCAAATATTGCATTACATGCATCGGCTCCGAATCATGTCTTTGTTCTATAGGTTGGGTTGTCCGGCTCGTGTGCTTGCCACCTTACGTTCCGCATTGTTCGTCTAAGGTACTAACGGGAGAACTACTGCGATTGTACTTCTGGTTCGTCCGGTCAAGTACCTTAGTAGAGAAAGCCGAAAACTGACTGTCATGATGAAGCAAGAGCCGGTCAAGCGATTCGGTGACCTAGTGTTATACTACGATCGATAGAGATCCACTCCATGTCATACGAGGGGCTGGTCTGCACCCAACCGCGTAAACAGGCACCATAGCTCGGAAGCCATACACGCACCAGGGGCTAGTACTTAGCCCCACTAGTCAAGCTCCTATGGCTAAGTGAAAGCAATAAAGCCGCATAGTCTGATTGCCTGGTTCGCTTCGCATACACCTCCTATATGGACCAAGACATTGGATAAAGAGTGTTCATGCACGTTACCGAGCACCCCTGTAATATTTACATGGGCGCAGAAGCCGACGACTGGAAACTTTCAAATATAAATAAACAACCACACAGGAGGAAAAAGTCGCTTATAATACAGGAGTGCAAAAATTATATATATCAGTACATAGGCTTAGTCCTTACTATCTGAATACAATCATTCAAAGATTATATCCTTTGACCACTGGCCCTCTACAAGGCGGGCTCCTTCTAGGACGTCGCCAAAGTACCTTTCTGGCTTGCGGTGATCCTTGCCCTCTGGCGGGCCAGTAGTTGCCATCTCCGTGGCCTTCATCTGCACCCAATGCACCTTCATGCGGGCAAAAGCCATTCAAGCACCCTCTATGCAGGCCGAACGCTTAATAGCGTTGACCCGTGGACTCGCGTCGACGAGCTTTTTCACCAATATGATGTAGCTACTTGGGATTGGATCAGCAGGCCATAGACGGACTATCAAGTCCTTTATGGCCGTACCCCCATGTTATGTTGCTCGACCAGCTGCTTCATTTGGTCATTGAGGGGCACCGGATGATTTGGCGCAAGAAACTGCGACCAGAACAACTTTTCCATGTTGTTCCCCTCCTGGGCTCGGAAGTATTGGGCGGCGTCGGCAATGCTCCTCGGGAGATCCGCAAACACGCCTGGAGAACTCCACAATTGTGTCAGCCCAAGATACCTCTGACCTCCGAAGATGCTCTGCAAGAGAAAAGTCTTACAAGCTGCTATTTGACACGCTTGTTTTATCTCTTCATGAGCACTACGCGACTCACTCCGCGCCTCCTTGGCAGCATTAACTACTGCAGTGAGTTCGGATGCTTGTTCTGAAGTCGTCTGCTCCAATGCCTCGCATTTGAGAATGGCATCTTGCAGCTCAACCTCGACTTCGGTCACCCGATACTCGTGCTGTTGACGCACGGCCTTCTCGGCCTCCAGGTCGGCAGCCGCTTTATCAGCGGCTGCCTTGCTCGCCTTGGCCTCTTCCTTGGCCCTCGCAAGCTCGCCCTTAAGGGCCTCGACCAAAGCAGCGTCAGTTGTTACACAAATCATATAACACAAATAAGCTTATGCTAACACATATAGTGTGTTAAAATTTCAATTTCTTCAAAATCCGCATACCTTGCATTTCATCAAAACTCTTGTTGATGCGGTCGAGCTCTTCATCAGTTAATTTCAGCTTCCGATTAAGTTCGGAAACCTCTGCGGCTAGGACAGAGGCCGCTAATAGCGAAGCCTATTCGCAAACATAGCACACAAGTTAGCTCTGTTAGTTTGCCCACTTTCTTTGCCGTCTGCTAGCGAATGGCATAGAAACTTTGCCATCCGCTCCTGGACGGCAACGAAAGTGGCCGTTAGGTGGTCTTCGCTAGTAGGCACCCACACTCTTTGTCGCCTGCTAGCGGACGACAAAGAGCTGGCTGACGGCAAACATGACATTTGCCGTCAGCTTTCTTCAAACTGATGGCAAAGACATTCTTTACCGCCAGTCAGCTGACGGCAAAGATCCTGATTCCAGTAGTGCCTAGGTCCCTCCAGTGCATATATAAACCAGAGGGTTTAGTCCGTAGATAAAAAACCATAACAATCACATAGGCTAGACTTTTAGGGTTTAGCCATTACGATCTTGAGGTAGATCAACTCTTGTAACCCCATATTCATCAAGATCAATCAAGCAGGAAGTAGGGTATTACCTCGATCGAGAGGGCCCGAACCTGGGTAAACATCATGTCCCTAGTCTCCTATTACCATCGATCCTCAGAGGCATAGTTCGGCCCCCCTACCCGAGATTTGCCGGTTTTGACACCAACATTGGTGCTTTCATTGAGAGTTCCACTGTGTCGTCGACCGGAGGATTAATGGCTCGCTTCGTCATCAATGACGGCGCCACCGCTGAGGGAATTTTTCTTCCTGGATAGCTTTTTGTGTTTGGCGGCTTCGTGCTTTGTGCCAACACAGAAGGCCACCTCGATCACATTGACAGCTATGCCCCAGGTCATCAGATCAGATTTGGAAGCGTAAACTACGTTGCTGATGCCCGCAGAGATTTGACCTTCGATGGATTCGCACCCATGGCAGCTGCTCCCTTCCACCACGATGAACACGACTTAGATCTGTCATCGGACTTCGTCCAGGGGACAACACCTGCAGCAACTCTGGCCTTTGATCCGGAGCAGATCGCTTCATCCGAGGACGAAGATCAACCCCGCCACGGAGACCGCGGACTTAGCGGCGCTTGAGCCGCACACAGACCCAGCCTTGAGCGGGATTCCCTCCACCACCGGAACTCCGAACTCGTCTCCAATTACGAGTTTCAAACTTTCGGGATCTGCGTCCTTTGGGCTCGATCGAGCGGTTGTCACCGAACTCAGCCCCGCAGATGTCCGAACATATATCCGGCACTTGCCCTTAGACGAAGCGCTGGACTTACTAAAATCTCTCTCCCTAGCAGAGAATTCCGAGCCGAACTATGCCTTGCTCAAACTGGGAATTGAGGATAGGGAATTTTGCTTCCCACCCACCACCCACTTGGTAGCCACGATCGAGGATTTAACCGATCTATTAGATTACACTTCCGAAGACATCGATGGGATGGAACACGATGTCGAAGCCGATCTAAGTGGAAACCCGCCCACAACCGAGCGATGGACGGCTACTTCTACATACGATGTATACATGGTGGACACACCCAACAAGAAGGAAGGCGACGGTGATACCAATCTAGAACAGGATAAGCATGTCGATGAACCTCCCAAACGCCGGCGTCAGAAGCGTCGATCTCGATCCCATAAAGGAAAAGAGAGTAACACCATCACCGAAGACGATGACGATCCGGAGCAAGCCGGTGACCATGCAGAGCCAGCGATGGCGCAGGACGAGCGGGAAGATGGCATACACAATCCCGAATCGCTGGCCGGTCACAGCAATGCTGAAGACATCATTTATCAACTTGTCTCCGAAGAGGATGTCAGCCTGTGAGACGACGATTTGATCGTCCTAGAAGAACCGCTCGAACAAAAATGTTTTCAAGAACAACTCATTGCCACGGCAATGAGCCTGAAGAAGCGACAGCAGCGGCTTAGAGCCGAACAGGATACGCTCAACGACAAATGGAATGAAGTGCTAGACGCTGAAGAAAGATACGATCGTGAGCGCCAGACAAAGAGCTATCCCAAGCGCAAGCTGCCCCCCCAATTCGACGATGAGGCCCGTGTGCCAATTCCGCCGAAGTATAATCAGTCCAATCAACCGTACCGACCACCCCGTGGATGGGACAAAGCGGCCAGCAACGCTGTACACAAACCCGCACCTCCTCACCATAAAGGAAAGGATACATCGGCTTAGGGCCATAAGTACGATCTACGTCAGGACCTGAATAAAAAGGTTGGCCAGGCCAGATCAATCTACGGATCAAGGGAACATGCCCACACACGGGACGGCGGCTATCAAGCCAAACAGGCCGGCCACAATCTAGTTCGGGGCCAACACCGAACACCCATACCGTCCTAACTGCACCATGATATCGCGATATACAGGGGTGCCGCATACCCTCTGTGCTTCACCGACAAGGTGATGGATCACGAATTTCCAGAAGTGTTTAAACCCATAAACATCGAGGCATACGATGGAACAACGGACCCCGCTGTATGGATAGAAGACTTTATTCTTCACATCCACATGATCTCCATGCTATGTAATACTTACCTCTCGGGCTGAAAGGACTAGCTCGGCACTAGTTAAACAGCCTCCCAGAGAACTCCATTGAAAGTTGGGAAGAACTTGAGGATGCTTTTCAGGCCAACATTCAGGGGACTTATGTGTGGCCCCCGGATGTTGATGATCTAATCTATACTTCTACTAATTTGAGACTCCCTAGAAATTACCACGTTAATTAGAATTTATGAGCCGTTAATCTGGTGGGACCGAATTATTACGATGTAGATTCATCTAATTTTTCTCAGTTGTGAAAAAAAAAACCACAAATAAAGCAATCTCCGGCTCAAAAACAATTCACACGTCCTGAATCCTAAGCTGCACGTCTCCTCCTACGCACATGAATGCTTTCCATCACGATCAAGACCCCCGTCGATCAGGCACCTCAACGTTGTCAAGCATGCTTTGCAGTTAGGGTTTGCAACGATGTAAAGCTAAGGCTGCTTCTGCGGCAGAGTTCAGGCCCTCCTCGGCTCCTCAAACTCCAAGAGCCTCCACCTCCTGGCAGGAAGGCATCCAGCAGATTTTTTTTCCATAAGACGCGATCCACACTAGACATGAATTCTTGATGATCGATCCTGCTATAGCCGACTTCTCCCTCCCTGATGAGAGGTAAGTTGTGATGATCCTCCGCTTCATGTACTCTTGCACGATACCACCAAGAGTAGCCTAGAAAGGACGGATCCAGCAGCAATTTCCCAGATCGGAACTACCCTTTGGTTTGGTCCTACCATCAGACTTAATCCCATGCATTATATAATGCTACTTGGATATAATTAGTAGATGGAAATTACATTCTTTGGATGAGTGACATTCAATCTATAATTGCTTCCAGCATGTACGTATACAAACATAACTGCATGAAGGCAGCCAATACCTGGGAGCCGACGGGGAGAGTGTCTTAGGCTTGATGAGCTTCTTACCCATGTTGATTAATTTCTTCATTACTTTTTCTTTTCCTCAGCCAACGATCCTATTCTCTATATCTGCAGGTTACTGCTACGAATGCTCTTATTATTCTTCCGTGTTGCAACTTCATCATGCAATGTTATGAAGTACCACGGGTGGAGGCAAACGTGGGCGCATTAGTTGATGGTGGTCTCCATGCACTTCCCCATCATGCTTTCCGCGGATCAAAGGAACATACAGGAGAGGCCAGTGATGGAGTAGAGCTATTCTCAAATGCCAAAAACAACTGAATGTGCAGCCTCTGTTATTCCCGATGGAGAAAGGAAAGTGCTTTTGAGAATTGAGATTAGCCAAAGACCGGTGTCCAGATGGCATGAGATGTTTCGTTCTCATGTTATTATTATTTTTAATTAACTTCCATACGCCAAGTCAGCAATGGAGAGGAGGCGTGATGTAATCTCAAGAGAAATCCCAAAAACAACTGAATCCGGCAGGCTGAGTAAGCTTTGTCCAACGGAGTAGTTGGCATTACCTATTTGGTCGGTACGTAGGAAATTGGGAGATGTACGGATTTAATTATGGGAAAATCTTACCTTCTGCCGGCCGATCTTGAGCCCACGTCTGCCGGCTCCGTGTTTGTCGGATCGTCTTTTGATCTAACGGCCGATAGCACCCGTACCCACGCGCACGGGTCTGCAGCTGAGCAACTGTTTCAGAAACGCTTTCTGTAACAGAGCGCTTGTTGCAGGGCTCTGTGGTGGTTAGATCCAGCAGCGGGGAGGCACCGTGCGGTTGGGACGGAGGCGGCGACTGGGTGGTCGACGACGGCTAGGCAACCGCGGCAAACCAACCACGATGGCGATGACGACGGGATCTGAGGTCGTTGACGGCTGCACAAGCAGCAGGTGTGTATCCTTTTTGCAACAAAGACCTTGTTTTAGAAATAAAATAATTATTCGATGGTGAAGTGTTTTTTCAACAACAAGATCTACTTTTAGAAAGTTTCTGCAACACAGGTCTTGTTTTAGAAAAAAAAGCAAAGATTTTTTTTCTGCAACAAGGGTCTTGCTTCAGAAACATAGGCCCAGTTGCAGAAAGCGTACAAGAAGCACACGATCTTAGAGCGTACAAGGCCAAGAATTGCAACACGACGCATGTTTCAGAGACATAGCTTCAGTTGCAGAAATCGCAAAGGAGTTCCCGGCGTAGGAGCTCATCACCATCATGCTGGAGTAGAGGCCGCTCCTGTTCAAAAAGCAGGGGCCCTCGGTGAGCTCAATTTGTGTCAGGCCCAATCATCTCACACACGATATGGTGCGCTGGAGTAGCTCCCGCACGCCGGAGGCGGGCAGATTTTGCGGTGGGTTGGCCGCGGTGCCGAGCGGGGTGCAGCTCTGTTGGAGCCAGTAGCACGAGAGTTGTTTCTGCAACAGAGTACTTGTTGCGGGAATAACGATTGGCCATGCGGGACATGGACACTAGATCGAACGACTATCAGCTCGGGTATCCAACGGCCATCGAGGCGGCGGATAAAATCTAAACATCTGTCGGCGGACGCGTAGCGTCGCCCCTTTAATTATAGGCTTCCTTAATTCTAGCAATTAATAATGTGGCCCGTTCCTACAGGTATATGCATGTGTCGTGCTGCGTGTTTGGACATTGATAACATCATAGAAATCCCTACAGTTCAGATATGAAGCATCACAGAGAAGAAACGTACCATTGATAGCATGCATCTTCAGTTGCGACTGACAGGGGCATTGAGATGATTATATGTGAGCGCAACATGTGTACATGAATCAACCTAACAACCTCTTTCTGATCTATGCTTTTTTAGTTGAATTGTTGATCAATGGTGGATGACGATTCTGGCAAAGCATGCTCCGATGCTTACACCCTTTGCTACCAGAGGTCATATTATGAAAGCCATTGCCCATTGTGCCTGCTGCATGGATCGATTCTCAATTGCCGATGGTTCGTGAGAACCAATAGTTTTATCTAGAGCTAAAATGATTTAGTTGCAATTCTGCAATGAATTCATGATACTGCAGTCGATGTTGGGTGTGACCCTGGAGTAACTTTCTAGAACTCCACATCGCATACCACAGGTTTCTTAGCTCCATTGTGTTCCAGTGGTAAAATTAACATTGTACTGATAGTTATTTAAAAAAAACATTGTACTAATAGTGATACATAACTCAATCTGGTCTAGATATAGAAACCATGCATTGGTAAATGCATCTGAAATTTTGAACTAACAGAATGCTTAATCGTTAACGCGAGAGGAAATCAATATCATGATATGGTACTGATGGTTAATGTTAGCATCAAATCAATGATGGTTAACGCTAGCAGCATATCAAGTATAAAAGTGGGACTATTGTTTGTAGGTCATGTTGTTCGAACTTTCATCTCTATTTTTGTATCATCTCTCGCCAAACAACGTTTTTCTGAAAGTGTTACTTTTACTTTGTTTAATAGACCTGAATCTTGCTGTTGTCAAGCAATAATATTCTGAAATTGTAAATTCATATGTAGATCTTCTATTCCCACTAAAATTGGCCAAAAAGTTCTTGAAACTTAGATGTAAATTCATATGAAGATGACTATACTCTTTCACTAATTGCCTATTTCATTTACCGGTCGAACATTTCTAAGGATCCCTTTAAATTGGTTCCTGGTATTTACGCATCATCAATATCATAATGTACCATAAAGTAGAAAGTCATGTGGGGAGAATACATAGTTCACAATAATGGTTCCTCGGCAATGTTAGATTAACCATATACTTGGCTATAGTTGAACCATTAATAAATTCCCTATTGTACCATGCTTTTAGTGCTAGCAGACAATATATTTCTTGGTAGGAATTCTCTTGCCGTCTATCTGTTTTCATGAGTAACATAACTACTTAAAACCATTTATAGTATATAAGTGCTCACTAATCTATCATCGAGGGCACAAGTACCACCGGCTTACATACTTTGCATTTTAAGCTGACTCAATCCGAAAGAAACTGGCCTACTCTAGAATATAGTACTAATAATGATTCATAAATTGCATAAGGATGGAATCTTTCTATAGGTTAGATAGTGTAAAATGGTATTAACTCATAATGAAAGTATATTACATACATATGAGCGATGCAATTTTTAGGGGGGGGGATACGAGTGAGGCATATACAATTAAAAAATAATATACCAGTAGAAAAAACTAAATATTCTATTAAATATATCAGTACGAACTTTTACAATTATAAGGTATTCGACATATTGTTGACATAAAATAGATCCAAAAGCAACAAATAATTTGAGTTGTTTCCGTATATATTATTCAATACACTAGCCCGTGCGAATGCACGGGTTGGCGACTAGTTCATATAATCCAGCAACCCGGGGAGTCAGCCTGCAAGCTTTGGAATCGGTTCTTAACTAAAAAGAACCAAATTGTTGACTGTCGAGGCCTTAGCGGCATTCAAGCACAGTGTCCGGGAATGGCTGGCTAGACACCTGGGCCAAGAGAAGCCGAGAACAATGGCAGCCCTAACTACACTCATGACCCGCTTTTGCGCGGGTGAGGACAGCTGGCTGGCTCGTAGCAGCAACAGCACGAGCGACCATGGCACCTCGGAAGTCAGGGATGGCAATGGCAAGCCACGACGCAATAAAACCAAGCATCGAAACAATACTGGTAGCACAGACGACACGGTGGTAAACGCCAGATTCAGTGGCTCCAGGCCCGGTTAACGGAAGAAGCCATTCAAAGGCAACAGAGATAGTCCATCTAGCTTGGACAAAATACTAGATAGGCCTTGCCAGATCCATGGCACCCCTGATAAACCTGCAAATCATACCAACCAAAATTGTTGGGTCTTTAAGCAGGCGGCAAGCTAAACGCCGAACACAAGAGGAAAGGACCTCAAAGCGAAGACGAGGATGAACCTCGCCAGCCGAACACGGGGGGACAGAAGAAATTTCCACCGTAGGTAAAAACCGTGAACATTATCTACGTCACCCATATCCCCAAGAGGGAGCGCAAGCGTGCAGTCAGGGACGTCTACATCGTCGAGCCTGTCACCTCCAAGTTCAACCCATGGTCGGCTTGTCCGATCACCTTTGATCGCAGGGATCATCCAACTAGCATCCGTCACGAAGGATCGGCGGCCTTAGTGCTCAACCCTATAATCGATGAATACCATCTTACTCGAGTCCTTATGGACGGCGGCAGCAGTCTCAATCTGATATATCAAGACCCTGTACGCATGATGGGGATCGACCCGTCAAGAATTAAGCCCATGAGCACTACCTTTAAGGGAGTGATACCAGGCGTAGAGGCCCGTTGCACGGGCTCATTGACATTGGAGGTCGTATTCGACTCTCCTGATAACTTTCAAAGTGAAGAGTTAATCTTCGACCTTGCTCCGTTCAGAAGTGGCTATCACACACTACTCGAAAGAACGGCCTTCGCCCGCTTTAATGCAGTCCCGCATTATGCCTACTTAAAGCTCAAAATGCCTGGACCACGCGGCATCATCACGGTCAATGAAAATATGGAGTGCTCTCTCTGAACGGAGGAGGACACTGCGGCCCTAGCAGCCGAAGTCCAAAGTGGTTTATTCAAGCCAAACAGTTCATCGGTCGTCAAGACCACAGACACGGCTAAACGTGTCCGGTCCGCACTGCCATGCGGAGGCTCAGAGGAACCTAAGCTCGATTAGCAGTTGCGCCCCTGTCGACTGCCCCATAAGGTGGTAGCATATGTACCTCGCGTACACAATTATGGCCTTAAATACCTTGGGCGGCGCTGGGGGCACACTACATACAATTAGTCCATAGTTTGGCTTGACCCTATTCGGACTTTAAATACATTCTCTTTTTTCAGGTTCATTTAAAAGAACCTATACTATTTACAGTTGTGCAGGACACTCTTTCTAGAATCATGTTTTCTTTTTTTTACAGACGGGCGCATCATAATTCTCTTCAAGGACACATTACCAAGGAGAAAAAAGGCGCACACGTGCAGTAGGGCCCAGTGTTGAGATTTCTTTTCTAGATCCAGGCTCTGTGTAAACCTCTTTCGTCTCTTTTATTTTTTACTTTTTGGCATGTAAAATGCCTAAGGATGTTATCGGCATTATCTGTAACCACACAGCTTGCCGAAACGGGATATAAAAAAAGCAGTTTGGTTCCCATTCGCTAGGAGTTTATTTTATTTACCACATGTGTCCCCCCCCCCAATCAGATCGCCGCATGTGCCTTAATACCTGGACTTAATACCAGGGGTTGTATTCAGCCTGGCACACCTAAAAAAAGTCCGAACACTTATGGGGAACTGTTCGGCGTCCCGGATATTGCATTATATGCATCGGCTCTGAATCATGTCTTTGGTCTATAGTTGGGTTGCCCGGCTCCTGTGCTTTCCACCTTACGTTCCGCATTGTTCGGCTAAGGTAGTAACGGGAGAAATACTGCGATTGTACTTCTGGTTCGTCCGGTCAAGTACCTCAGTAGAGAAAGCCAAAAACTGACTGTCATGATGAAGCGAGAGTCGGTCAAGCGATTCGGTGACCTAGTGTTGTACTACGATCAATAGAGATCCACTCCGTGTTATACGAGGGGCTGGTCTGCACCCAACCGCGTAAAACAGGCACCATAGCTTGGAAGCCCTACATGCACCATGTGCTAGTACTTAGCCCGCTAGTCAAGCTCCTATGGCTAAGTGAAAGCAATAAAGCCACATAGTCTGATTGCCTGGTTCGCTTCGCATACACCTCCTATACGGACCAAGACGTTAGATAAAGAGTGTTCATGCGTGTTACCGAGCACCCCTATAATATTTACATGGGGGCTGAAGACGAGGACTGGAAACTTTCAAATTTAAATAAACAGCCACACAGGAGGAAAAAGTCGCTTATAATAGAGGAGCGCAAAAATTATATATATCGATACATAGGCTTAGTCCTTACAATCCGAATACAATCATTCAAAGAATATATCTTTGAGCACTGGCCCTCTACAAGGCGGGCTCCTTCTAGGACGTCGCCAAAGTACCTTTCTGGCTTGCGATGATCCTTGCCCTCTGGCGGGCCAGCAATTGCTATTTCCGTGGCCTTTATTTGCGCCCAATGCACCTTCACGCGGGCAAAGGCCATCCGAGCACCCTCTATGCAGGCCGGACGCTTAATAGCGTCGACCCACGGACTCGCGTCGACGAGCTTTTTCACCAATCTGAAGTAGCTACTTGGGATTGGATCAGCAGGCCATAGCCGGACTATCTAGTTCTTCATGGTTGTACCCGCCATGTTATGCTGCTCGACCAGCTGCTTCATTTGGTCATTGAGGGGCACCGGATGATTTGGCGCAAGAAACTACGACCAGAACAACTTCTCCATGTTGTTCCCCTCCTGAGCTCGGAAGTATTGGGTGGCGTCGGCAATGCTCCTCGGGAGATCCGCAAACACGCCTGGAGAACTCCACAATTGTGTCAGCCCAAGATACCTCTAACCTTCGAAGATGCTCTGGAAGAGAAAAGTCTTACCAGGTGCTATTTGATGCGCTTGTTTTATCTCTTCATGAGCACTGCGCGACTCACTCCGCGCCTCCTTGGCAGCATTAACTGTCGCAGTGAGTTCGGATGCTTGTTCTGAAGTCGTCTGATCCAATGCCTCGCATTTCCGAATGGCATCTTGCAGCTCGACCTCGACTTCGGTAACCCAATACTCATGATGTTGACGCATGGCCTTCTCGGCCTCCAGGTGTCGAAGATATTGACCACGGATGTCTTCGTCGACCAGCCATGGCGTTTCAAGACAAATAAGGGCCGCATGTCATCCTCTGGCCGCCTGTGTATCGGGCCGCCTCCTAGGGCTGCAACGCCTAGGAGCCGGCTGCTAGCAGGCGGCGGAGCCCTGACAGGCGGCAGCCTGGCGGCCAGCATCTAGACGACGGCCCCGTGCCTCCCCCTCGGGACGTGTGCTGGGGAGCCGCGACGAGACTAAGGCATGGCTACAGTTAAGCATGTCCCTAAAGAATCCACAAAAGCATGGCTACAGTGCGCGTGTACCTTACGGACACTCCCTAAACGGCGTGTCACTATAGCCATGTTACCCATGACCTAGCCTTGGTCAGAGGAAGCCATGATCCCACTACCCGCAGGCGGAGTGGCCAGCAGGCGGCAGGCCCCACCCGCTAGTGAGCCACCAAGAAGCAAGCGACCTTTGGCAAGCGGCCTGGGGGATGGGCCGCCCTGTAGCAGGCGGCTAACCGTGCCCTCGGAGTCTGAACCCCATCAAGATGACAAGATAGGACGTGGTGGCAGTGTACGACCAAGAGGCGGCGGCACTGTAGCCACTCCCCTCCTGACGATGCTCCCGTCAGCAGAAGGATGCCAACAGTGAAAGACAATCACACGGGCCCACAGACGGTGGGCCCCAGCAGACGGCGGAGAGGCCGGCACCCAGAGACACTGACGGCCGGGGGCCACTCCGCCCAGATTACCATTGTACCCCTAGGGGGTAGGCCTATATAAACCCCCCAGGGTCCTCCATGTGGAGGGGTTGGACCCTAAGAGACATAGAGAGAAAGAGAGAGACATCGATAGGAAGAAACCCTAGCGATCACTCCCATTCCCTAGAAAGAAGGTAGAGAGCTAGGCTTGCCCTTCTTCCTCCTCTAGACGACACAGCTCAAGGAGCAACCTTTTAGCTATCATATTGACATCAGTCATGACGCGGAGCCCCCGCAAAACAGGACTAGGGGTGTTATCTCCACGGAGAGCACCGAACCTGGGTAAGATTCGTAGGCGTCCTAAGTATCTCCTTATCCCGCTTCCAGGGCCCGGCGATGTACTCTTGTCCCCATGCTTGATAAGCCATCCTTTGGCATATGTCGCACCAAAACCCCGACATTTGGCACCCACCATGGGGCAAGGTGCACCGTCGTCCGGAGACATGTTTTGGACGGGAACTTTGTTCCTCCCTGGCGAGCACAGCCAGCCCGGCACGCCCGCAGGCGTGGATGTCGGGATGCTTTGCGGCGCTGAGGACGCATGCGCCGTCAGCGGGCTCGCCGATCTTCTCGGCGAGGTCCGTCTCCACGACGAGCCCTCTCCGGTCGCATGACCAGTCGGCTCGGAGAGCTGCCTCATCGAGCTCCTCGGCAAGCTTCACTTCGTCGACGAGCGCGCCTCCGACATGGAGTCCATTGGCTCCTCTGATCCACCTGTCGACATGATCGTCGACCTTGACGCGGCGTCCGCCGACTCCTTCCCCGACCACGTGGTGGTCATCGACGATCTCCCCCCCCCCCCTGCGACCTGCGACACTATTATCAGCACCGTCACGGAGGTGCTAGCCGCTAGCCACGACGAGCCTTCGAACGGATCCGACCAGGACCCGTTACAGGCGGCAATGCGGACTCTTTCCACTCCCATCACCGCGGGGACGGACGGAGCGGCACTGGAAGCACTCCGCGTCTCGCTCCTCGACAACGCCAACAAGTTAGCCGCTTCCCGGCACCTCACTGAAGCCTACCACCATGAGATGGACCGTGCCATAGGCGGCACGCCGGCTGCTGGTGAGCCTAGCCAAGCCGGCGCCGTCCGTGATCGAGGCGGGGCCCTGGCCGGCATGCTGGGGGTCCCACAACCGGTATACGCCACCCCGTTGGAAAACCTAAGGGCCGCCCAGGCGGTAGTTGATGAGTAGAACCATTTAGATGGAGATGAGCTTCGCTGCATGACGCAGCGCGTCCAGTAGCTCCTCGACACGGCTGTCGAGCAGCAGGAGGCCCGTCGCTGGGCTCTGGAGGCCGACACGCAGGCAGGCAACCGCCCTCTTCGGCAGGAGCAAGGGGCTATGTCCCGTTCGCCAACAGTCAGCGCTCGCAGCCGGCGTGACTCAGAGCCGGCTACCACCCGCAGCAGGCAGACTCGCATCACCATCGAGTGTGATCAAGACGGCCGTCCAAGGGTTGTGGAGCGGCGAAACGAGCGCTCACCTTCCCCTCACCGGGAGAGGCCTGTATCCTCGCCGCTTGTCGATCATCCAGAAGGGCGGTCCCAAGCGGTCAAAGGCCAACAACCAGAAGCTCAAGCAGGTCCCAAGCGCCAGAAGGGCGGCAAGCCGGCCTGGCAGCCCGCCTTCTCCTTTGAGAAAGCCCTGGATGCCCCTTGCAAGTTTCACAGCGGCGCGAAGCCCTCCAATCATGTCACACGAAAGTGTCACTGGCTCACACGGATTGCCAGAGGCGAGGCTCTGCCACCGCCGCCTGCTGGGAAGGCGGCCCTGCCTCCAAAACCGCTGGCTGCTCGGCCAGGCGGCCAGGTCCAGGATGAATTCCCAGAAGAGAACGGAGCCTATGTCGTCTTTACGAGCCAGACGGACGATAGGCACAGCCGGCGTCAGCAGCACACAGAAGTCAATGCCGTTACCTCCGAAGTCCCAGAGTTCATGCATTGGTCCGAGAGGCCCATCAGCTGGAGCGGTGAAGATCATCCGGGTGTCAAGCCTTTGCCAGGAGCTTACGCCATGGTTCTGGACGCAACTTTCTCTACCGACAGACGGGCCTGCCGGTTCTCCCGAGTGCTGGTAGACGGCGGCAGCAGCATCAACATCATGTACCGAGACACCATGGAGAAGTTGGGCATCAAAGAGAAGCAGCTTCAGCCTACCCGAACCGTGTTCCACGGCATCGTCCCCGGCCTGTCTTGCTCACCAATCGGCAAGGTCAAGATTGATGTCCTGTCTGGTGACAAGAAGCATTTCCGGCGGGAACCGGTCTGGTTTGAGGTGGTGAATCTGGAAAGCCCCTATCACGTGATGTTGGGCCGGTCAGCTCTCGCAAAATTCATGGCGGTGCCCCATTACGCCTACCTCAAGACGAAGATGCCGGGCCCCAAAGGAATAATCACCATAGTCGGGGACTATGAGAAGTCCATCGCATGCGCCACTGCCAGCAGCCGGCTGGCCGAGTCCCTTGTCATAGCTGAAGAGAAGCATTGCCTTGATCGGTTGGTGGCAATGGCTGGCGAACAGCTGTCCATACCATCCGATCCCAAGGAGGCGAAACCACAAGGCTCATTCCAGTCGGCCAAGGAAACCAATAAGATTGGTTTGGACCCGTCACACCCGGAGCGATTTGCTGTCATAGGGTTAAACCTAGACAACAAATAGGAAAGCGAGCTCGTCGATTTCCTCCGTGAGAATCGGGACATCTTTGCATGGTCCCCCAAGGACATGTCGGGTGTCCCGACGGATTTCGCCGAGCACAAGCTGTTGGAAATATGCCCTAGAGGCAATAATAAAAGAGTTATTATTATATTTCCTTGTTCATGATAATCGTTTATTATCCATGCTATAACTGTATTGATTGGAAACTCAAATACATGTGTGGATGAATAGACAGACTTTGTGTCCCTAGTGAGCCTCTACAGGACTAGCTCGTTGATCAAAGATGACCGCGGTTTCCAGGTCATAGACATGAGTTGTCATTTGATAACGGGATCACATCATTAGGAGAATGATGTGATGGACGAGACCCAAACGTTAAACATAGCTTTTGATCGTGTCAGTTATCGCTATAGTTTTCTGCATGTCAAGTATAAGTTCCTATGACCATGAGATCATGTAACTCACTGACACCGTAGGAGTGCTTTGTGTGTGCCAAACATCACAACGTAACTGGGTGACTATAAAGGTACTCTACAGGTATCTCCGAGGGTGTCTGTTGAGTTGACATGGATCGAGACTGGGATTTGTCACTCCGTGTGACGGAGAGGTATCTTCGGGCCCACTCGGTAATACGTCATCTCAATGAGCTCAAAGTGACTAAGTAGTTGGTCACAGGATTATGTATTACGGTAATGAGTAAAGAGACTTGCCGGTAACGAGATTGAACTAGGTATAGAGATACCGACGATCGAATCTCGGGCAAGTAACATACCGACGAGACAAAGGGAACTGTATACGGGATTGCTTGAATCCTTGACATCGTGGTTCATCCGATGAGATCATCGAGAAACGTGTGGGAACCAATATGGGTATCCAGATCCCGCTATTGGTTATTGACCTGGGAGTGTCTCGGTCATGTCTACATGGTTTCCGAACCCGCAGGGTCTACACACTTAAGGTTCGGTGACGCTAGGGTTGTTAGTGAGAACAGTGCATGGTTGCCGAAGGTTGTTCGGAGTCCCGGATGAGATCCCGGACGTGACGAGGGTCTCCGGAATGGTCCGGGGACGAAGATTGATATATAGGATGAAAGGTTTCGGAGTCCGGAAGTGTTCCGGGGAGCATCGGGAAATCGGCGGATTACCGAAAAGGGTTTCGGGGGTCCCGGAAGTGGTTCTGGGCCTAATGGGCCACAAAGGGGGGACACCACAGCCCTCATAGGGCTGTGCGCCCCCCCCCCCTGGGCCCTCTCCTATGGCGCATGGGGGGCTGGCCCCTCCTAGGGCAGCCGCACCCCCTGGCTTGGGGGGCAAGGCACCTAGGGGGGGGGAAACCCTAGGGCCTGGCGCAGCCTTTGGCCGCCGCCCCCCCTCTGCCCTGGCCGCCGGCCCCCCTAGGGGAAACCCTAGGGCGCCACCATCTCCTCCTTCCCCCTATATATAGAGAGGTAGAGGGAGGGCAGCAAACACACGTTTGTGCCTCGGTGCTGCCCTCCCTCTCCCACAACATATTCGTCTTCCCGCGGTGCTTAGGCGAAGCCCTGCTGGAATCCTCCTCCACCATCACCACCACGCCGTCGTGCTGCCGGTCTCTCCATCAACCTCTCCTCCACCCCTTGCTGGATCAAGAAGGAGGAGACGTCCCCGAGCCGTACGTGTGAAGAACGCGGAGGCACCGTTGCTTCGGTGCTAGGATCTTCGGCGATCTGAATCGCGGCGAGTACGACTCCATCAACCGTGTTCTTAACGCTTCCGCTTAGCGATCTACAAGGGTACGTGGATCCAACTCTCCTCTCGTAGTAGCATCTCCTAGATTGATCTTGGTGAACGTAGGAAAAAATTTTGTTTCCCATGCAACGTTCCCCAACAGTGGCATCATGAGCTAGGATCTTGCGTAGATGCTTTCTCGAGTAGAACACAAAAGGGTTTGTGGGCGTTGATGTTTAAATTGCTGCCCTCCTTAGTCTTTCTTGATTCAGCGGTATTATGGGATGAAGCGGCCCGGACCAACTTTACATGTCCACGTACATGAGACCGGTTCCATCGACAGACATGTGACTTTTGTTGCATAAGATGGCTGGCGGGTGTCTGTCTCTCCTATCTTAGTTGAATCGGAATAGAACAAGGCGGTCCTTGTAGAAGGTTAAATAGCAACTTGAATATCACCGTTGTGGCTTTGCGTAGGTAAGAAGCGTTCTTGCTAGATACCCGTAGCAGCCACATAAAACATGCAACAACAAATTAGAGGACGTCTAACTTGTTTTTGCAGGGTATGTATGTGATATGATATGGCCAATGACATGATGAGATATATTTGATGTATGAGATGATCATGTTGTAATAGTTAATATCGACTTGCATGTCGATGCATACGGCAACCGGCAGGAGCCATAGGGTTGTCTTTAATTTTTGTATGACCTGCGTGTCAATCATTAAGCGCTTTGTAATGCTTTACTTTATCGCTAAACGGTAGCAATAGTAGTAAGAGCATGGTGGGCGCCGACAACCCCGATGGCGACACGATGATGGAGATCATGATGATGGGGATCATGGTGTGGTGCCGGTGACGATGGAGATCATGCCGGTGCTTTGGAGATGGAGATCAAAAGCACGAGTTGATGGCCATATCATGTCACTTATGATTTGCATGTGATGTTAATCCTTTTATGCATCTTATTTTGCTTAGGACGACGGTAGCATTATAAGATGATCCTTCACTAAAATTTCAAGATAAAATTGTGTTCCCCCCGAGTGTGCGCCGTTGCGAAGGTTCGTCGTTTCGAAGCACCACGTGATGATCGGGTGTGATAGACTCTACGTTCGCATACAACGGGTGCAAGCCAGTTTTGCACATGCAGAACACTCGGGTTAGACTTGACGAGCCTAGCATGTACAGACATGGCCTCGGAACACGGAGGACTGAAAGGTCGAGCATGAGTCATATAGTAGATATGATCAACATGTTGATGTTCACCATTGACACCACCTCATCTCACGTGATGATCGGACTTGGGTTGGTGGATTTGGATCATGTCACGCTCGAATGACCAGAGGGATGTCAATTTGAGTGGGAGTTATAAATAATTTGATTAGGTAGTAACTCACTTATCATGAACAATAGTCTAAAATGTCTTTGCAAATCTTTTGTTGTAGATGGCTCGCGCAGTAGCTCCCCTGAATTTTAATGCGTTCCTAGAGAAAGCTAAACTGAAAGATGATGGGAGCAACTTTGTGGACTGGCTCCGCAATCTGAGGATCATCCTCACAGCTGCCCAAAAGGTTTATGTCCTAAATGCACCGCTAGGTGACCCCCCCGCTCCTACAGCCCCTGCAGACGTTTTGAACGTCTGGCAGACGCGTTCGGATGACTATTCGATAGTGCAGTGTGCCATGTTGTACGGCTTGGAAGGAGGACTCCAAAGGCGTTTTGAACGTCATGGTGCATATGAGATGTACCAGGAGTTGAAGTTCATCTTTGAAAAGAATGCTAAGATCGAGAGGTATGAGACCACCGATAAATTCTTTGCTTGTAAGATGGAGGAGAATTCGTCTGTCAGTGAACACTTACTGAAGATGTCTGGGTACTATACCCGGATAGCTGATCTGGGACTTGTGTTCCCGGATGAGGCTATCATTGACAGAATTCTCCAGTCACTCCCTCCAAGCTACAAGAGCTTCGTGCAGCAGTATAACATGCAAGGGATGAACAAAACCATCGCCGAGCTGTTCTCGATGCTGAAAGTCGCTGAGGCAGACATCCAGAAGGAGTATCAAGTGTTGATGGTCAATAAAACCACCAGTTTCAAGAAGAATGGCAAGGGCAAGAAGGGTAACTCTAAGAAGGGTGGCAAAGCAGTTGCTAATCCAGTGAAGAAACCCAAGGCTGGGCCCAAGCCAGAGACTGAGTGTTTCTATTGCAAGGGGAACGGCCACTGGAAGCGGAACTGCCCCAAGTATCTGGCGGACAAGAAGGGGGCCAACAACAACAAAGGTATATATGATATACATGTTATTGATGTGTACCTTACCAACTCTCGTTGTAGTGCCTGGGTATTTGATACCAGTTCGGTTGCTCACATTTGCAACTCTAAACAGGAACTGCGGAATAAACGGAGGCTGGCGAAGGACGAAGTGACGATGCGCGTGGGAAATGGTTCCAAGGTTGATGTGATCGCCGTCGGCACGCTCGCTCTTCGATTACCATCGGGATTAGTTATGAACCTGAATAATTGTTATTTAGTGCCTGCGTTAAGCATGAACATTATATCTGGATCTTGTTTATTGCGAGACGGTTACTCATTTAAGTCAGAGAATAATGGTTGTTCTATTTATATGAGTAATATCTTTTATGGTCATGCACCCGAAGTTAGGGGTTTATTCTTATTGAATCTCGATAGTGATGATACACATGTTCATAACATTGATGCCAAAAGATGTAGAGTAGATAATGATAATACCACTTTCTTGTGGCACTGCCGTCTCGGTCATATCGGCGTGAAACGCATGAGGAAGCTCCATGCTGATAGACTTTTGGAGTCTCTTGATTTTGAATCACTTGACACGTGCGAGCCGTGCCTCATGGGCAAGATGACAAGGACCCCGTTTTCAGGGACAATGGAACGGGCAAGTGACTTATTGGAAATCATACATACTGATGTGTGCGGTCCGATGAGTGTAACGGCGCGCGGTGGATATCGTTATTTTCTCACCTTCACTGACGACTTAAGTAGATATGGGTATATTTACTTGATGAAGCATAAGTCTGAAACTTTTGAAAAGTTCAAACAATTTCAGAGTGAAGTTGAAAATCATCGTAACAAGAAGATCAAGTTCCTACGATCTGATCGAGGGGGAGAATATCTGAGTTATGAGTTTGGTGATCACTTAAGAAAATGTGGAATTGTTTCACAGTTGACACCACCTGGAACACCACAGCGTAATGGTGTGTCCGAACGTCGTAATCGAACCCTATTAGATATGGTACGTTCTATGATGTCTCTTGCCGACTTGCCACTATCGTTTTGGGGATATGCGTTAGAGACAGCTGCATTCACTTTAAATAGGGCCCCATCTAAGTCCGTTGAGACAACACCGTATGAACTGTGGTTTGGTAAGAAACCTAAGTTGTCTTTTCTCAAGGTTTGGGGTTGCGATGCTTATGTCAAAAGGCTTCAGCCAGAAAAGCTCGAACCCAAAGCGGACAAATGTGTCTTCATAGGATACCCAAAAGAAACAGTTGGGTACACCTTCTATCTCAGATCCGAAGGCAAAGTGTTTGTCGCTAAGAACGGGTCCTTTCTCGAGAAAGAGTTTCTCTCGAAAGAATTGAGTGGGAGGAAGGTAGAACTTGATGAGGTTATTGAACCTCTGCTTCAACCAGAGAGTAGCGCAGCGCAGAAAGATGTTTTTGTGGAGCCTGCAGAGGTTGAAGAGGAAGCCAATGATGATGATCAAGGAGCTTCTGATCAAGTTACTACCGAACCTCGTAGGTCGACAAGGGTACGCACTGCACCTGAGTGGTATGGTAACCCTGTCTTGGAGGTCATGTTGTTAGACAACGGTGAACCTACGAGCTATGGAGAAGCGATGGTGGGCCCGGATTCCGACAAATGGTTAGAGGCCATGAAATCCGAGATGGGATCCATGTATGAAAACAAAGTATGGACTTTGGAAGTATTACCTGAAGGGCGAAAGGCCATTCAGAATAAATGGATTTTTAAGAGGAAGACGGACGCTGACGGGAATGTCACCGTGTATAAGGCTCGACTTGTGGCAAAGGGTTTTTCACAAGTTCAAGGAATTGACTACGATGAGACTTTCTCACCCGTAGCGATGCTTAAATCCGTCCGAATCATGTTAGCAATAGCTGCATATTTCGATTATGAAATTTGGCAGATGGATGTCAAAACGGCGTTCCTTAACGGTTTTCTTAAGGAAGAGTTGTATATGATGCAACCGGAAGGTTTTGTCGATCCAGAGAATGCTGACAAAGTATGCAAGCTCCAGCGTTCCATTTATGGGCTGGTGCAAGCATCTCGGAGTTGGAATCTTCGCTTTGATGAGGTGATCAAAGCGTTTGGGTTTGTACAAGTTTACAATGAAGCTTGTATTTACAAGAAAGTGAGTGGGAGCTCTATAGCGTTTCTAATATTATATGTGGATGACATATTGCTGATTGGAAACAATATAGAATTTTTGGATAGCGTGAAGGGGTATTTGAACAAGAGTTTTTCAATGAAGGATCTCGGTAAAGCTGCTTTCATATTGGGCATCAAGATCTATAGAGATAGATCAAGACGCTTGATAGGACTTTCACAAAGTACATACCTTGATAAAGTTTTGAAGAAGTTCAAAATGGATCAATCCAAGAAGGGGTTCTTGCCGGTATTGCAAGGTACAAAGTTGAGTAAGACTCAATGCCCAGTGACTGCGGAAGATAGAGAAAAGATGAGTGTCGTCCCCTATGCTTTAGCCATAGGCTCTATCATGTATGCAATGTTGTGCACAAGACCAGATGTCAGCCTTGCCATAAGTATGGCCGGAAGGTTTCAAAGTAATCCTGGTATGGATCACTGGACAGCGGTCAAGAATATCCTAAAGTACCTGAAAAGGACTAAGGAAATGTTTCTCGTTTATGGAGGTGATCAAGAGCTCGTCGTAAAGGGTTACGTCGATGCAAGCTTTGACACTGATCCGGATGACTCTAAGTCTCAAACCGGATACGTATATATTCTCAACGGGGGAGCGGTAAGCTAGTGCAGTTCCAAGCAGAGCGTGGTAGCCGATTCTACATGTGAAGCGGAGTACATAGCTGCCTCGGAGGCGGCAAAGGAAGGTGTCTGGATGAAGGAGTTCATGACAGATCTTGGAGTTGTGCCTAGTGCACTAAACCCAATGACTCTGTTCTGTGACAACACTGGTGCCATTGCTCTAGCCAAGGAACCAAGGTTTCACAAGAGGACCAGACACATAAAGCGACGCTTCAATTCCATCCGCGATTCAGTCAAGGAGGAGGACATAAACATTTGCAAAGTACACACGGATTTGAATGTTGCAGATCCGTTGACTAAGCCTCTTCCACGGGCTAAGCATGATCAACACC
Source organism: Secale cereale (assembly GCA_902687465.1). Taxonomy (NCBI): domain Eukaryota; kingdom Viridiplantae; phylum Streptophyta; class Magnoliopsida; order Poales; family Poaceae; genus Secale; species Secale cereale. Next base: position 70,358,528 of record LR738711.1, read on the forward strand.
AAGACTCTATGGGTGTTAGATTCATTACCTTGTAATGCTAGATTATTGACTCTAGTGCAAGTGGGAGACTGTTGGAAATATGCCCTAGAGGCAATAATAAAAGAGTTATTATTATATTTCCTTTTTCATGATAATCGTTTATTATCCATGCTATAATTGTATTGATTGGAAACTCATATACATGTGTGGATAAATAGACAAACTTTGTGTCCCTAGTAAGCCTCTTCAGGACTAGCTCGTTGATCAAAGATGACCGCGGTTTCCAGGTCATAGACATGAGTTGTCATTTGATAACGGGATCACATCATTAGGAGAATGATGTGATGGACGAGACCCAAACGTTAAACATAGCTTTTGATCGTATCAGTTATCGCTATAGTTTTCTGCATGTCAAGTATAAGTTCCTATGACCATGAGATCATGTAACTCACTGACACCGTAGGAGTGCTTTGTGTGTGCCAAACGTCGCAACGTAACTGGGTGACTATAAAGGTACTCTACAGGTATCTCCGAAGGTGTCTGTTGAGTTGACATGGATCGAGACTGGGATTTGTCACTCCGTGTGACGGAGAGGTATCTCCGGGCCCACTCGGTAATACATCATCTAAATGAGCTCAAAGTGACTAAGTGGTTAGTCACGGGATTATGTATTACGGTAACGAGTAAAGAGACTTGCCGGTAACGAGATTGAACTAGGTATAGAGATACCGACGATCGAATCTCGGGCAAGTAACATACCGACGAGACAAAGGGAACTGTATACGGGATTGCTTGAATCCTTGACATCGTGGTTCATCCGATGAGATCATCGAGAAACGTGTGGGAACCAATATGGGTATCCAGATCCCGCTATTGGTTATTGACCTGGGAGTGTCTCGGTCATGTCTACATGGTTTCCGAACCCGCAGGGTCTACACACTTAAGGTTCGGTGACGCTAGGGTTGTTAGTGAGAACAGTGCATGGTTACCGAAGGTTGTTCGGAGTCTCGGATGAGATCCCGGACGTGACGAGGGTCTCCGGAATGGTCCGGGGACGAAGATTGATATATAGGATGAAAGGTTTCGGAGTCCGGAAGTGTTCCGGGGAGCATCGGGAAATCGGCGGATTACCGAAAAGGGTTTCAGGGGTCCCGGAAGTGGTTCTGGGCCTAATGGGCCACAAAGGGGGGACACCACAGCCCTCATAGGGCTGTGCGCCCCCCCCCCCCTGGGCCCTCTCCTATGGCGCATGGGGGGCTGGCCCCTCCTAGGGCAGCCGCACCCCCTGGCTTGGGGGGCAAGGCACCTAGGGGGGGAAACCCTAGGGCCTGGCGCAGCCTTTGGCCGCCGCCCCCCCTCTGCCCTGGCCGCCGGCCCCCCTAGGGGAAACCCTAGGGCGCCCCCCTCTCCTCCTTCCCCCTATATATAGAGAGGTAGAGGGAGGGCAGCCAACACACGTTTGTGCCTCGGTGCTGCCCTCCCTCT